>LPNX010812954.1:2746-160662 GCA_001517045.1 Pseudotsuga menziesii
TGAGTCGACTAAATTATAGTGAATTTTATTTAATTAATATGATTACACATTGATAATGTTATGATTTACATTTATAGGATTATTGTTCATAATTGATAAATTGAATTAGTGAATTTATAATTAAAGGGAATTTACATATTATAAATATTAGAAACCATTAATTAAATGATTAGGTAAGTGTAATTAATCAATTGAAAATTACTGTTAATTAAATTAAATTGGTGAAGCGTGCAAGTTTACACTATATAATATATATAACATTTATTATTTATTAATTAAATGGTCAAATATTGAAATATGAGTAAGGATATGTTTAAAATTATTATATTAAATAAAAGGATTAAATTTAATTGAATTAGAAGTTACAGTTGAGAAGTGACCCCAACCAACACCTTTTAATATTAATTTAAATATTTAAATGAGTCCAAGTCCAAGTTGAGGGCTCGAGGACTTACATGGTAGATGGAAGGGGGTGGATAAAATTTATGAGGAAGATAGGGGTAGTAATGGGGAGGAAAGGTCGGCAAACATGGGGATAAGAGGGAGAAAGGAGAGAGGAGAAGGGGATCCTTTTTGCCTTAGGATTTTGGAGAAGTTTTGGGAGAGCAGAGGTTGGGAGAGCAGAGCTGCAAAGAAGGGGTTTTTGTTGGAGATTGTTTTTTTTGAGGGGATACAACAGCTTAGGGCTTGTACTCGGTTTGGGCTCGAGGGTCCAAAGGGGTACCTTTGGAGCTGGGTGGTCGGCGAGACCTCGCCAGTTGGCAGGGTGGCAAGACTGGTTTGGACTGGTTGAGTTTCAGAGCTTTGGGAAGGACTTTTGGCTACAGAGAAAAGCAAGGAAAAACGGCAAACAAGGACAGCAACAAAGGTGGACCTACTAGCTACCTACAGGTATTTTCCAGCAGGTATGTTATCGTTTCTACCTTGGCAAATACTGTTTAATTAAATTTCAAAAGTTTATATGCTGTGATTATCTTTGCTACCTGCACAGTCAACAATAAATTGTTAGAAGTAGATAAAACAGATTTATAAATTTTCAAATCTGAAAAGAATGAAAATGCAGATTTTATATCGTTTTCAGGCATGTAAATGAGCAAAAGTTAGAAATGAAAACATGAAATTAAAACAGAATTTTAATTGTTCAATTTTGTAAAATGTAAACACTTTATTTTCTTTACAGCCAAAACTAGTAAAGGAGAATAGAAACACAATAAAAGCAGGAACAAAACACAAACAGAACAGAACATAATTTTGACAAGAAGTGAATTTTCTGACTGTAAATAAAAGTTAAAGGAGACCCAGTTGGGGGCCTTACAACCTTGGTAAGTAATTGTCAAGTCGAAAACTAGTATAAATAGAGAGTGAGCCTCTATTTTTGCAACACACACTCACTCAACTGTAGCACATGAGTGAGAGAAGAGAAGCTCGCACAAGTGAGAGAGATAACAATTGTCAGAGATCATATTTGTGTCTTTGGGTTTTACTTTTTCCATTGGTGCTCATTCTATCTCTGAGGAATTTGTGGGGTTTTCTCCTTTATGGTTTCCTCGAGGACAACTCTTTGTGTATCTTATCTCTTGTGATTATTATTGTGCATGTTATTCTCTCAGATAAGATCCTTGCTTAAAGCTTAAACGCTAAAAATCTAACATGGTATCAAAGCTAACCTGAGAAGAAGACACTGTGCAACTGCAGAATCTAGGGATTCTTATTTTTTGGGTCTCTCTCCACAGATCATCATCAAAAGGAGGCTAGGTTAACTCTCCATTGAAGGGCACATCTTTTTGTCGAAGCAGAATCTGATTCTGAGCATTTTTCAGTTTTTGACCTACCGCTGTAGCGAAAAATTAGGGCTTTTCATAGAAGAGAAATTTTTGAGTGAGCCCAGCATAGGATTGCTCTCCTCCTCAAAATCGAAGTTTAGAGACCAAGATCGAAGTTTTTGGTTGGGTAGAACTCTAGGAAAGTCAAACCTTAAGTTGCCCCTGAACCAGAATGCAAAAATTGTGATGACCACCTTGAATGGTATCTCTAGGTCATGGGACTCCTTCATTTAAGGGATTTTTGCTAGAAGAAATATAATCACTTTGAGTAGGCTGTGGGACGAATTCTCACAAGAAGAAGCTTTAATAGTAGCTCGAGAAGAAAAGATTAGAAATTAATATCAAGCTCTCACAGTACACACCACTAAAATAAGAAAGGACTATCATCATCTCAAAGGTAAGCATTCTCACCAGAAAGATAACCCTAAAAGATATAGCAGAGATCTATCTAAAATCAGATGTTATACATGTGACGAGAGAGGACACTTTGCCAGAGAGTGTCTTAGAAACAAAGGTGGCTCTCACGAGAAGAAGGGAAACAAAAGAAGACATCATGCCCACACTATAGAAGATTATGAACCTCCTAGAAACAGAATCAAAGAAGAAAGTGAAGACTCTTCAAGTGATGAAGATTATGTTTTGATTTTTTCCCTCATGGGAACTGTCACACATGGAAGCAATGATTGGCTCATAGATAGTGGAGCTTCCAAGCATATGACAGGATTCGGAGAATCTTTTGTGAAACTATCTGAACATGAGTCACCCCACAAAGTGAAACTTGGGGATGACTACCAGTATCCCATAAAAGGTAGTGGTGAATCCTCCTATAAGCTAGACTCTGGAAAGTCTATGAAGATGAAGGATGTATTGTTTGTACCAAGACTAAAGAAGAATCTCCTCTCCATATCTGCATTGGATGCAAAAGGCATGAGGGTTGAATTTGTAGATGGGAAAGCCCTTATGTGGCCAAAAGGAAAGATGATAGATGATGCAGTAGTGATTGGAGAGCAAGAGGGGGGATTATACAAATTAAAGGGCCATCCAGGACAAGCTTTGGTCCACGACTCAATAGAACCAAGTGAACTTTGTCATAGAAGGATTGCACATGTGCCTACAGGGCACTACCACTTGCAAGCAAAGCTGTTGAAGGTCTTCCAGAAATACATGCAAAACATGAAGGTATTTTCAAAGGATGTGCGAAAGGAAAGAACACAAAGAAGACATTTCCAAGCAGCGAGAGCAAGGCAAAAGGAATCTTGGAAATCATCCACTCCGATGTATGCAGTCCGATGTCATCCAGTTCATTAAGTTGTTATGTATATTATGTTTCTTTCATTGACGATTTCTCTAGGAATACATGGATATATTTCTTGAAAATCAAGGATGAAGTATTCAGTGAATTCAAGGAATTCAAAGCCTTGATCGAAAACCAAACAGAGAAGAAAATCAAGACCTTTCGATCAGACAATGGCGGAGAATTCACATCAGATGAATTCAAGGAATTACGCAGAGATTCAGGGATTAAGAGGGAGTTGACCACTCCATATAATCCACAACAAAATGGGGTTGCATAAAGGAAGAATAGAACAATTATGGAAGTAGCAAGGGAAAGGCTTCATGATCAAGATCTTCCGATGCATATATGGGAAGAAGCTGCGAGGACAACTATGTATGTGCAGAACCATACTCTGCATAGAGTACTTGATAACAAGACACCTGAAGAAGTCTTCTCCAGAAAGAAACCATAAGTCAGTCATCTCAGAATATTTGGTTGTCCAATCTACATACACATTCCGAAAGAAAAGAGGAAAAAGTTAGATCCTTCAGGAAAGAAAGGTATATTTGTGGGATATAGTGAAAGCTCGAAGGCTTACATAATATACTTCCCAGGATTCAAGAAGATCAACATCAGCAGGGATGTACAATTTGACGAAGACTCAGGTTACAACAAATCTAGAAAAAGACCTAATGCAGAACTTGAAGAAACAAAAGAACCCAGGATTCGAGATACAACTATGAATGAAGCAACTCCAGAAGAAGATCGAGAAATGGAAGAACCCCAAGAACCTGTAGATCCATCCCAGGAGAAGAATCCTTACAAATGGGAACCTGCATGGGTACGAGAGGCTATCCAAGGTGCAGAAAGATATGGGGCTCCAGAAGAAATGCACAGAGAAAGGAATAGAACTAGGTCCTACTCCGGTTATGTAGCCCTATTATGTGACATCATTGATAAAGAACCTTCCAACTATGAAGAAGCGGCAGAAAAGAAAGAATGGAAGGATGCTATGATCGAGGAGTACCATTCGATCATGAAGAATGATGTATGGGATGTTGTCCCAAGACCAGAGGGGAAGTCTGTTGTGATTTCCAAGTGGATCTACAAGATCAAGCATTTTGCAGATGGCAGCATAGAGAAATATAAATAAAGATTTGTGGCACGTGGCTTCTCCCAGAAGGAAGGGATAGATTATGAAGAAACTTTTGCACCTGTAACCAGATACACTTCCTTCAGATCAATACTTTCTTTGGTTGCAGTGATGAAATGGAAGATACACCAGATGGATGTCAAGACCGTGTTCTTGAATGGTGTAGTGGAAGAGGAAGTGTATGTGGAGCAGCCACTCGGTTTTGAGACACATGACAGGGAGACTCATGTGTGCAAATTGAAGAAGGCCTTGTAAGGTTTGAAATAGGAACCCAAGACATGGTACAACATAATTGACAGCTTCATGACTAGCTTGGGATTTACGAAGAGTAAATTGGATTCAAACCTTTACTACAAGGTTGAGGAAGGGAACCCAGTGATACTCCTATTGTATGTAGATGACCTGTTTGTGACAGGTGAGGATGGGTTGATTGCTAACACGAAGAGGAAGCTTGATTCCAAGTTCAAGATGAAATACTTGGGTATGATGCACTACTTTATAGGCATGGAGGTGTGGTAGAATGCATATGGAATCTCCATAGGACAAGGGAAGTATGCAGTAGAGATCCTGAAGAGGTTTGGGATGATGGACTGCAAGGCCATGACCACACCTATGGCATCGAACCTAAAGCTATTAAGTGATGCTTCATCATAATCGCTTGATGATACGATGTATCGTTAGATGATTGGGTCCTTGATGTACCTAACGAATACGAGACCATATATTTGCTTTGTTGTGAACACATTGAGCCAGTTCCTGATAGATCCGAGACTTGTTCACCTGATTGTTGCAAAGCATATTCTGAGGTACCTGAAGGATACAGTTGATTATGGGCTCAAGTATGAGGCGAATCAGAAGATTAACCTGTAGGGTTGTGTCGATTTGGATTGGGTAGGAAATGCCATTGATATGAAGAGCACTTCAGGGTGTTGCGTCAGTATGGGATTAGGTGTGATCTCTTGGTTTAGTAGGAAGCAGTCCTGCATAGCACTAAGTATAGCCGAAGCATAGTATGTCGTAGCTTGTTCGGCTAGTTGCGAGGTAGTGTGGCTGAGGAAGCTACTATCTGGTTTGTTTGAACTCCAATTGGATGCTACTTGTATATATTGTGACAACCAAAGTTGTGTGAAGTTTTTGGAGAACCCGGTGTTCCATGACAAGTCAAATCATATCGAGATCAAATATCACTATATCATGGATATGGTGCAGAGAGGAGCAGTGAAGATCCAGTATGTTGCGATGGACGAGAAGATAGTTGATGTGTTGAGCAAGACATTATCCAAAGTGAAGTTTGAGTACTTCAGGGAGAAGCTTGGTTTTCTCCAGATCGAGGTTCCTTCCAAGAGGAAGTGATGAGTCCGTGAGCCTTTCTGACATGGTGGTAGGATTGGTTCCTCCCATGGTCAGATGTAAGTGTTGAGCCTTTCCTCGGATGGTAGTATGTGTGTCTTACCATGCTAACAGATGTAAGTGTAGAGCCTTTCCCAGGATGGTAGTAGGTGTGTCCTACCATGCCGGCGGATGTAAGTGCGGAGCCCTTCCCTGGATGGTAGTAGGTGTGTCCTACCATGCCAGTGGATTTAAGTGTTGGGGCCTTTCCTTGGATGGTAGTAGGTGTGTCCTACCATGCCAGTGGATGTAAGTGTTGGGGCCTTTCCCTGGATGGTAGTAGGTGTGTCCTACGATGCCAGTGGATGTAAGTGTTGGGGCCTTTCCCTAGATGGTAGTAGGTGTGTCCTACGATGCCAATGGATGTAAGTGCTGGTGCCTTTACCTATATGGTAGTAGGTGTGTCTTACCATGCCAATGGATGTAAGTGTTGGAGCCTTTCCCAGATGGTAGTAGGTGTGTCCTATCATGCTGGTGTATGTAAGTACTGGACCCTTTCCCAGATGGTAGTAGGTATGTCCTACCATGCTGGTGGATATAAGTGTTGGAGCCTTTCTCGGATGGTAGTAGGTGTGTCCTACCATGTCGATGATATAAGCGTTGAAGAAGAAGACCTACATGGAGGCTAGGCCTATAACCAGGATGAAAAAGGGCTAGCTCTGTAGAACTTCCTATGATGAGTAGAATTGAGAGATAACACCATTTGCTTGAGATAGCGGGAGCAGTGATGATGATGATGATACAGTCGGATGATGATTTAGATTTGATGATGATCCAGTCTAATGATGATCCAGCTTTGATGATGATCCTGTGATGAATACTTGTGCTGATGAATTGTGTTAACAGAATACCTTCCTAGTTAAGAGGGAGTGCTGATGTATATGTAACTTTGGAATGTATTCACTTGTATATCTTATGTATTGTATTTCATTGTACCTCGATGTTCCTATCGGGAGAATCATTAATGTAATCAAGTCATGTAAAGTCATAGAGGTTAACCCTCCTTTGTTGATCGAGGGCAAAATTCCCCACAATTGAGGGGCACTAGAGTTATTAGACTCTCCTAGTGAAGTCGGCCCTGGTAAGTAATTGTCAAGTTGGAAACTAGTATAAATAGAGAGTGAGCCTCTCTATTTGCAACACACACTCACTTAACTATAGTGCATAAGTGATAGAAGAGAAGCTCGCACAAGTGAGAGAGAGAACAGATGTCAGAGATCATCTTTTTGTCTTTGGGTTTTACTTTTGCCATTGGTGCTCATTCTATCTCTGAGGAAGTTGCGGGGTTTTCTCCTTTATGGTTTTCCCGAGGAAAACTCTTTGTGTCTCTTTTCTCTTGTGATTATTGTTGTGCATGTTATTCTCTCAGATAAGATCCTAAGATCATATTACTTACAGCTTAAACGATAAAAATATAACAAAACTTAAGAGCAAAGTATTTAACATGTTCTTGACCTACAAGGCCCTTGTTGAAAAACAATATGGTCATCAAATTATTAAGTTAAGATATGATAATGGAGGAGAATATGTTAACAAAAAGTTCACTAATTTCTGCACTGAACAAGGAATCCAACAAAAACACACTGTTCCATATACACCACAACAAAATGGTGTAGCTAAACGGAAGAACCACGCTTTAAAAGAAATGGCTAACTGTATGATCCAATCTAAGGGACTAGGTCTTCAATTTTGGGCCGAAGCCATAAATTGTGCAAATTACATAGTTAATCGTACCCCCACTAAAGCCTTACAAAGTATCACACCGGAAGAAGCATGGATTAAAATTAAACCTGATGTAAGTCACTTCCATGTGTTTGGTAGTGAAGCATGGGCTCACATTTTGGATGAAAAACAGAAAGCATTGCATCCTAAAAGTGAAAAGTGCATATTTGTTGGATATTCTGAAGATGTAAAAGGTTATAGATTTATTTAACCACATTATCATGATATAATCATTTGAAGAGATGTTAAATTTGATGAAAATATCTAGGCCTGTGAGCCTAACTCGGCAGTTGAGCCATCTTTGGCCTATGAGCCTGATTCAACAATTGTGCCTTCTTCTACTTCCAACTTCCTTGAAAATTTTCCAACTCCAATTTCTGATGATGACACCAAGGATGAAAACACACCTCCACCTACTCATGTTCCTCCAGTTGCACCAACACAATTTCTTCCTCGATGGGTCTGTTCAACATGTGAAGCGGTTGGTGATCTTGGCGATGATCCTAGAGATCAACGTCGAACAAGTTCTCAGTTTTAGTGAGCCTCTTCTCTTTTGGCTCAAGTTTTCGAGAATCATGATCCAAAAACTTTTGCAAAAGCTTCAGGAAATCTAGATTAGGATGCAGCTATGGATGAATAATATTGTTCCTTAATGGTAATGATACTTGGGATCTTGTACCTCTTCCAAAAGGAAGAAAACCTATCAGATGTAAATGGGTCTATAGAACTAAGTATGCATCAGATGGAAGTATTGAAAGACTTAAGGAAAGGTTAGTTTCCAAAGTTTTTTCCCAAGTTGAAGGGATTGACTACAATGAAACCTTTTCTCATGTCGCAAAAATGAACTCCATCCTCCTTGTTCTTTCCCTTGCAACCTTACATAACTGGGAAGTCCATCAAATGGATGTCAAGTCTGCATTCTTACATGGTGATTTATAGGAGGAAATTTACATGGAACAACCTCCTGGATATGTTCAGAATAACTCTAGCCTTGTCTATCGCCTTAAGAAATCCTTATATGGTCTTAAGCAAGCTCCTAGAGCTTGGTATGCCAAAATGGATAGCTTTCTACTTGACACTAATTTTTCTAGATGCCATTCTGACACTAATGTCTATACCAAGAAAGTAGGAAACCATTTCATCATACTTGTTCTTTATGTTGATGATCTTATCCTTACTGGTAGTGACCCTAAGCTTTTAACCCATGTGAAATCCAGTCTTAAGCAAAATTTTGAAATGTCGGACTTAAAACAATTGCATTATTTTCTTGGTCTACAAGTCTTGCAAACCAAAGAAGGAATATTTCTTTCCCAGTCTAAGTATGCTTGTGACCTTCTTCGTCACTTTCACATGGAAGATTGTAAACTATCCCCTTCTCCCTTCCAGTCTAGAGTCAAACTTTCTGCCACTTGTACTTCACCCAATGTAGATGCCACCTTATATCGACAGCTTGTTGGTAGTTCTTATACTTGACTCATTCCCTTCCTGATCTTTCCTGTGTCGTTGGTCATGGTGCCCGTTATATGCAAACACCTTATGAAATTCACTGGAAAGCAGCAAAAAGAATACTTCGATATATTCGAGGTACAATTTAGTTTGGGATTCATTACAGTACAGAGGGGGCACCTTTGTTGGTTGGTTTCACTGATTCAGATTGGGCCGACGATCCTGATGATCAAAATTCTACTATAGGTTATGTTTTCAATCTAAGATCTGGACCTGTCACTTGGGCTTGTAAGAAACAACAAGCTCTTGTTCTTTCTTCAGCAAAACCAGTATATCGAACCGTAGTTAATTCCAGTCAGGAAGCTTTATGGCTTCGACAGATCCTTTTAGAGTTTGGATTCAAGCAACAACAACCTAATCCACCTTGGTGTGACAACCAAAGTGTCATCAAGCTTGCCAAAGATCCAGTTCTACATAAATGTAGCAAACACATTGAGATAGATATGCACTTCATCAGAAATCTTGTTCATGATTGTGTTCTTGAAGTGCTCTTTTTCCCTACAAATGATCAAGTTGCAAACATGTTCACCGAGTCTCTTATAGAAGTGAAGTTTTCTAAACTTCAATCTATGTTAGGACTTCAGGAATTTGTCATTAAGGGGGGATAGGATCTAATTCCTCCTTCCTTCTCCTAATAGTGTCACTTTTGTAAATCCTTCAATCCTATCCCAAGTTGTTCTTAAGGGGGGATGTTAGGATATTTAGACACTTAGGAGTTAGTTAAGATCAACTTGTTTAATATATCTGTTAGGAAAAGAGTGTTTCTTTAGTATGAATTAGTATGCATTTGTAAATATATAATCCGATGGTCACAATATGTTCTAGAAATAGAGTGATCCAATGGTTCATCTTCTCTTAGATCATACCTACCATTGATCTGTGGCTTAACACCCGATTTGTCCATGATATCTATTTAAAGAGCATGGAGGGTCCTTGGCTAATTGATCGATTATGAGAAGCCCATTTGTAACTTTCTTTCTTTTGCATAATAAATTGCCTCGAGTATCTATTTGGCTAGGGTCGTGGAGTGTTTCCCTCTCGAGGGTTTTAACCACGTCAAAACATCGGTGTATCGATCTATGATCTGTTTGTGTGAGTGGTTGCTCTAGGTGTTCGATCTTTTAGGAGTACATTGTGTACCCAAACATGGAGGAATAAAGTTACCTATTTTGAAGTATATCAGTGGATTAACTCCTTACATCCAAATAGAGATGGAATTTCTCACTATTGCCACTCTTGCTAAAGAATTCCATTTTTACATCAAGCTTGAAAGGAAATTTAAGGAGAAAGGATGGTTCTCGACCAAACCATTAGATCGACCTTTCGATAATAAACCTCAATCAACTAGTAACTCTGAAAATTCAAACAACCTATTCAAACTACTTCACATAAGCAATATCATGGTAAGAAGCCTTCTAATAAAGACAAGGGAAAACACAACAAACATCCCCATGCAGGGAAATAGTGTGATTACCATAGTTATCCTTGGCATGATGCATTTGAATGCAAATATGGAAATGCATTTTGACACATATGTCTACCTCTGAATTAGGCTCAACCAACAAAGATATTATGGAATCCAACCTAGACTCTTGGGATCTATTGGAATCGACTTCAACATCCCTCATGAACTTGACCATCATCGATGAAGAGGAAAGAGAACAACTATTTCATACACATATATGGGTATAAAATAACCTCTCGCATTTAATTGTGGACAATGGTAGTCAAAAGACTTTGGCTTTGAAGACATTATGAAGAAATTGGGTCCTATTACTACTCCACATCCACAACCTTACAACATCAGTTGGATGAAGGATGAACAAGAACTCAGGATAACTTGATAGTTCTAGATTACCTACTTCATTAATCCTTTTCAATATGAGGTGTTATGTGATATAGCAACACTCTCAGTAGTTGATGTACTATTTGGGAAACCCTACTTATGGGATAGATATGGAAATCATCATTCTAGACCATAGAAAGATATTGTCAAAATATAGAATCAGTGGTATGGCTTTTTTGAACGTTGACCCATGATGACAATTGAAATGGTTTCAACAAAACAACCAAAAAGTTGATCGGCCATGTGAAAAAATTCATGTTGTTGATGATCAAACCTCATCATTACAAGAATATCACAATAACCGATTGACTCTCCATCGATCACAACTATTAACAATAGAAACAGGTTGATAGAGTACCTGAAGAATACAAATATGTGTTCAAAGACCCTGCTGAACTACCACTACATTTCCAGGTAAAACACTCCATTGATCTTGTTGTTGGTTCTTCATTACCAAATGAATCTATTTATAGAAGGTTTATTTTAGAGAATGAATAAATCCACAGACAAATTCAAGAACTGATTGACAAAGGGAATATCAGAACCAACTCCTGTTCTTTTGGAAGTCAAGTCATCGTAGTCCCTAATAAATATGGGACGTGGCACATGTGCATCGACTATACTGATCTCAATAATATTTAAGCAAATAATCAATGTCCTCTTCCTAAAATAAATGATTTACTTGATTATTTGAAAGATGTTAAATTATTTACCGAACTCGACCTCAAGTTGGGATATCATTAAATTCCCATTTAGTCCTTAGATGTATGGAAGACTACTCTGAAAACCAGGGAAGGTTTATTTGAATGGTTAGTCATTCATTTTGGATTAACTAATGCACCTGCAACTTTTATGAGATATATGGATGATGTTCTTTGAACTTTTGCAGAAAATGTGTCATTGTTTATCAAGATGACATCCTAATTTTCAACAGATCATGGGATGCGCATATGTTTCAGCTTCAACAAATGCTTTACACTCTTAGAAAACACTAACACCATTTGAACTCGGAGAAATTCTCTTTTACAATGAAGAGTATCAAATACGTGGGATGGTTTTCGAGTAAACCATGGAAATATACAAGTCACCAAGGAATGGCCCACTCTAAGAAACATTCATGAACTAAGGAGTTTCCTTGGTTTAACAAATTTCTATCATATATTTGTGTTTGGATTCAGCCACAAAGCTTGGCCAATGAATCAATTGACTAAGGTAGGTGGAAATATAGTTTTTAAATCGACCAAAACACAACAACAAGATTTTGAACAACTCAAGAATAAGATTTACACAACTCCAGTGCTCGTGCTACTTGATTTGAATCATCCATTTGAACTTAATATCAATGCATTATATTATACCATGCCAAGTGTTGTGATCACTCAAGAATTTCATCTAGTGGCACTCCATTCGAAAACTTTCAGTGATGTCTTTTACAAGTATTCAACTTATGAAAGGGAACTGTATGATATTGTACAAGCACTTAAAAGCAATGTAGACACTACATTCTAGGTAAAGAAACAATCATTCATATGGACCATAAGCTTCCATAATTCACTCCCTCGTAATTTAAGTTATAGATGATGAGACAAATCAAGTGGATTAGTTACTGACAAAAATTTTAGCTGGTAACTAAGCATTGGTAAGGAAAATCTAATGCTACAGTTGATTTCCTTAGCCAACCATCAGTCACTTCACTTATTACAATGTTAAGTATGCATGTTTATGACACCATTACTTGGTTTCCTTGGCCATATGAAGAATACATTGACTTCTTGTCAGTGTATGGACAACTCTAGATGTGCTCTAGATAGGTCAGTTGAATGCTCTTGACTACCACATGAAAGCCAAATTTCTTTACAAGATGGGACAAATTTGTGTACCTTTAGGTGAGCACATAAAAAAACCCATCTGGGATGCACACTACAACAAAAAAAAGGTCATTTTGGAGTGGCAAAGACTCTCACAATACTCCCAAAGTATTTCTATTATCCTTCACTCAAGATGTATGTCAAAAAGTATATCAAGTCATGTGTGCTTTGTGCCATCACCAAACCACCGAATTGATGAAAAGGTTTGTATACACCCTTTACAATTCCAAGTGGGCCATGGGAATCCATTTCCTTGGACTACTTGACTGGATATCATGTCACCAAACACTATCATGATGAGATCTTGGTAGTGGTTGACAAATTCTCTAAAATGGCCATCCTAATTCCTTGCAAGAAGACTATGAACCACAATAGTCTACACAACTCTACTTTGACATGATTGGAAATGCTATTGCTTACCGACTATAATCATCTCCAACATAGATTCTAGATTTTTATCACCGTTTGGAAAACACTCTGGAAGCAACTCGACACATAACTATCTATGTCGACTTTGTTCCATCCTCAAATCAATGGACATATGAAAGTTGTGAATCACATGGTGGTATAGTTGCTCTGCATGTACAACCACACACATTGTATAACATGGGATGACAATTTCCCATGCATCCAACATAACTATAATCGAGCAGCACATCATAGTTCAATATGCAAGAGCCAGTTTGAATTTTGTTATAGATTTCAACCCTTAGTGCCTATCAACTTAGTCAATCAACTGACTATTCTGATCATCACAAACCATGAATTCCAAGAAGTCGACAAAGCACTCAAGTTCAACAATTAGGTTTGTGAGATTCAAAATCAAGCACATGATATGTTACAACAAGTTAGTGAGACATCCAAGGCCCAACGTGACAAGCATCGTATTCAGTGGACCACACAAGAAGATGAAGCCTTTATAATATGTTCCTTACACCATTCTTGAGAAAATTGGGTAAAATTATTTTAAGCTTATCATTCCACCATACATGGGTTTGCATCTAGTATTCAATGTGGACTTGCTCCGATTGCATTTTCCACCACTATTGGAACATATCAACTTATGGCCAACATATCTATAAGAAATCCATCCATATGATTAAGAGCCCCTTGTCATTGACACCATTTTCAGAGAACAAGCACGCCACATAAGGATGCAACCAATTCCCTTGTTTTAGGTGGAAAAAGTAGGACAAATCCTAACTCAAGGAAAGTGGTATCCTCTCACCAAATTGGAGCACACGTCTCCTCATATGCTTAGGTAGGAAATGGGTACCATTTCCACTTGAGGGGGGAGGTATGATCCATTCTAAGAATCGACTAGTGCCCTTGACTATTCCCTAGTACCGGTCAAATCCTTGGCTAGATCTTAGTCGCATCGACTCATTTGACCATGTAGATCAATCAATCCATTGACTCAATCAAACCTACGGATCAGTCGATCCGTCGACTAAGTTGAACCTGTGGATTAGTCGATCCATCAACTCAGTAAACACAAACAATATTCTGCAAGATTCATCCATCATACATTTTGTGCATCATTTGATGACTCCAACACATGTTTTTTATTTTTATTTTACGAAAACGGATAAAATTTTGATTAGTGTCTGGCAAAGGGGCTGCCAGGGCCTTTACAATGCATATTCAAAGCTGCTATACTGAGCTTCATCTCCATCTTAACCTTCATGGCAGATTTGTGCTGTTGGTTTCCTGTTGAAATGCCCACGTGAAAGGACAAGGCAGGGGCCACTTTAGTCCTAGGGAAGCGGATGATTTGAAATTTCTCCATTGACAATTAGCTGGCTCTTACTTAGAATAGTACCGCGGTTGGCCTCAGCATCCGCTAGATTGTTTAGATTCCTTAAGACGTGATAGGCCTTATGAGTTCTAAAGTGCGTCAGAAGGAGAAGGACTTTCCTGTACGTGTGGGCAAGGTTTATATCCGTTGGCATCTTCTTGGTGTGTAACGCTTTAACTATCAGTCTGGAGTCCCCAAAGATAGTAATCTTCTGAATGTTCAGCTTCCTTGCTTGATTTAGACCTTGCAATAGCGCCAGATACTCTGCTTGATTGTTGGAAGCATGTCCTAGGCCCCATGCATAGGATAGATGGGGATTGCCAGAGGGCTCGAAAATGATGCCTCCTCCTCTAGCTTGACCGGGATTCCCTTTCGAAGCCCCGTCAAAGAAAAGGCACCATTCATCGAGGGCTGACCTCCACTTAATGAACTCCTGTTCTTCCAGCCTGATTTCCCATTTTTCCTTTTGAGGCGGTTTGGTTGCCTTATTGCTTTTCTGGTTCAAATTGAGCTCCTTAAACCAGCGATCTTCTTCAAGAGAGAGGGTAGTTGCATTTCTGATTGTGGACTTTGTGCTTAAAGCTTCACAGAGCATGGCTCTAGCTTTAATCGCTACTTGAGGTGGGAGTCTATTTTCCTCCTTAAAAATTCTGTTATTTCTTTCCAGCCAGACCTTCCAACACAGGAATTTAGGGGTCCACATCCACGCTAGCTTGAGGAGGTTTTTCTTGTTGAAGTTGAAGGGAGCGAGAGATATCTAGCAATTTATCAGCTATGTTATTGAGTTTGGAAGATTTACAGAGATTGGACCTAACGTGAGCCTCCATACCTCTTTAGTGAACTCGCAGTTGATGAACAGGTGCTCGGCGGTTTCTTTAGCCCGGTTGCACAGAGGGCAGCGTGAGGGCCCTTCCCAGCCTTTGCTCCTCAGCTTTTCACTTGTCAAAATGCTATTATGAAGGAGAGTCCATGTAAAAATATCAATTTTAGGAATAGAGGTGAAGCTCCAGAGAGCTTTCCACGGCCCAGGATTGGGGGGAACCCACGACACCTCCAAAATCACAGCATAGCCTTCAACTGCTATGTATTTGCCTGATCTTGAACCCCAACTGCGTTTGTCTTTGGCTCTGACACTAATGGGCGACTTCCCTTGCAGTAATTCCAACAATTTTGCAGCTTCCTCCTTGAGCTCATGCGGGTAGTCGCCAAGATTCCAGCTTTCCCATGATTCTTCCTCATCGTTGCTCCAGGAGGAAATGTCCTTCAATGTACTACAGTTTTTGGCATGAAGCCACTCTTTAATGTTTCCCAAATCGCTTGAGTCGTTGAGAGGATGATCCCCAAGGATCGAGTCCTCCCAAATTCTTATTTTTGCCCCATTCCCAGGAGTCCACGTGAGCTTGGAAATGAAGAAAGGAAGGGCTCTTTTGCATAGAGAGAATATCGGGGAGCTTTTCTGCAATTTAGTGGACCTTTCAAGACATCTCTCCTTGTCCCCTGTAAAATATTTCTTCCGGAGAATTTGCTTGCTCCAAGTTCGTTTCCCTGTGATCATTTTCCAAAGAATTTTACCACCCATGGCTAGATTTTGGGTGGCCACGTCTCTTAATTGAAGGACCCCTTCCATCTTTGGCCTTGTGACCTTGTCCCAGCTCACTAGATGGAGCTTTTTTTTCACAATTTCGGCCGCCCTTCCATAGGAATCGACGAAGTAGCTCATTGATTCTGTTTGTAATGGTTTTGGGAGCTAGAAGAACCGAGCATTGATAGATTGGGAGGCTAGTGAGGACTGAGTTCATCAAAATCACTTTGCCTGCTTTGTTGAGCCATGTTGCCCCCCACCCGTGGATCTTGTTTTTTAGTTTGTCCAGGAGAGGCAGCCAATGGACAACTCTCGGTGAAGCTTTGAAAATTGGAATGCCCAGGTATGTAAAGGTGTCCCAGATAGTGATGCCTTCCATTTCAAGAATTTGTGATATCTCCAGCATTTCACGAGGAGAGCAGTTCCAGCCATAGACCTTGCTTTTGTGGAAGTTTATTTCACTTCCAGAGCTGTCTCTGTAATAGTCAAGCTCTGTTTTAAAGTTCCTAGCTGTGTTGAGATTGGCAGCCCCCAATAACATCGTATCATCAGCGAACTGGGCGTGGTTTACATCCTTGACCTTTGGGACAATTCTGATGCCTGAGAGAGACGTGTTTTGAAGGATTCTATTCAGCTAGAAGCTCAGGACAGAGGCTTGGATGACAAAAAGCACAGGGGAAAGAGGGCAGCCTTGCCTTAATCCTCTTGAGGCATAGAAAAAATTGGTAGGGCGCCCATTAACCAATGGGGTGATCCAAGGGGCTAAAATGCAAGCTTTGACCCACGTAATGAATTTCTGATTGAATCCAAAATTTCTCATGGCTGCAAAAAGGAAATCATGCTTGACTCTGTCAAAGGCATTGGCCAAATCCAGCTTTACCACCATACCCTTCTCTTTTTTCTTGTAGCTGGTATGAATGGTTTCTTAAACTAAAATAATGTTATCCAGGATCTGTCTTCCTCTCACAAACCCACCTTGATTTTCTGGGATCAGCTTAGGCAGGATTCTTTTGAGTCTGTTAGCCATTATTTTGGTTATGATTTTGTATCCTGTATTACAAAGGGAGATAGGCCTAAATCTGTTGAAGTTCTTAGCGCCTTTTTCTTTTGGAATGAGGGCCAAAAACGAGGAGTTGGTGCTGCCACCCAACTTGGGACAATGCTAAGCCTTCTTAACCATTCTGTACAAGTCCTTTTTTATTATGTCTCAACAAGAGATGTATAACCGGGCTATAAATCCATCCGGCCCTGGAGCTTTGTCTGGGTCCATTTTGTAGAGGGATTTCTTGATTTCTCGGATATTAACAGGGTTGTTCAGCAGCAGGTTGTCCTCGTCATTAATCAAATTTGGGATCTCTGAGAGAGGATAGGAGTTCGGATCCACTGGTTCCAGATCAGGGGCGGAATAGAGATTTTTGAAAAAGGCATGGGCTGCCTCCTTGATGCCTCTAAAATCCTTTATGACTTGGCCTTGCGTCTGAATTTCATTGATGGAGTTATAAATTTTTCTGGCTTGGACTTGCTTGTGGAAGAATGTAGTGTTTTTGTCTCTAGCTTGTAGCCACAACATCCTTGATTTGACTCTCCAGTACACTTCCTCTTCTCTACAGGCTTTGTGGTACTTCTTTTGCAGCTCAGCTTCCCGGATGAGCAAGGCAGGGGTGATAGGGGACTCTTCCAAGATCAATTGGTGCCACTCCAAGGCCTTCTAGATTCTTTTCCTTTCAGCCATGGGAGAACTCAGTCCTTTAGCCCGGGCTTTCAGATCAGCTTTGAGCCTTCTGAGCTTTCCTTCCCAGACATAGAAGGGGGATCCATAAACAGGGTCTTTCCAGGAGTTAGACACTATATCAAGGAAACCTTCCTGATTTACCCAAATTGAGCTAAACCGAAACGGGATGGGACCTAAATTTTCCTCACGAGAGAGGGAGAGTGAAATCGGTTTATGATCAGAAGTATAATGCGGGAGAATATTGGAGGTCGCCATAAGCCCAAGGGTTAGGAATGAAGAATGGATAATGAAGCGGTCAAGGTGGGCAGCTATATGACCAGGTCCTATCCTTTTATTTGACCAGGTGAACTTTCCCTTGTCAGGGATGATATCTTCAAGATCCCAATCCAGCATCAAATCTTCCACCCACTCTCTTGCAGGGTTCCAGACTATTGATCCCCCTTTTTTTTCGGCCAGAGCAAGAGTGACATTTAGGTCTCCGGGCAATACTAAATTTTCAGGTTTGTGGTTGTTAAGAAAACTTTTTAAGGAATCCCAATATTCTTTTTTTTCAACAAAAGAGACAAGAACATGCATATTGAAAATGCTTACAAGATGGCCGGAGTCTTTATGGAGCAGCTTGGTGAATAACCAGTGAGTGGTTCCTTCTTCTTTAACTAGTTCAAGTTTTGCAGAGTCCCAAAACATTGCTAAGCCTCCCGAGGCTCCTCTTGCGCTTACAGCCCTACCCAGGCCTTTATTCCAAAACGAGTTGCTTGCATGGAGGAGAGCTACCTCCTCCAGTTTCGTCTCCTGGATTAGGAGGACTTCAGGCATCATTACTCTTACTAAATATCTTATAGCTTCTTCTTTTAGGGAGCTGCCGAGTCCTCTGCAGTTCCAGGAGACGTATTGCATTATTTACCTGGATGAGGGGGATGGCCCCCTTTCGGGGTCTTTCCGATCTGGTGTTCATCATTTCAAGGATGGTGTGTTATGAGCCTTGAACCATGTCCTTGTAGGACTGCTCTTCCCTTCTCTTCTTCTCAGTCTTTCGTCCACGCTTTGGTTGGTCTGGTGTACCTGACTGACTGCATGCTTCAGTGTCACCTTCCTCAGAGGATTCTGCTCCTGTTTCCGAACCCAAACTGATATGTTCTTTTGACAGACTGGAGACTCCAGATTGAGGGATTGGATCGATTAGGTCTTGTGGAACCCGAGCTTCTTCAACTTCTGGAATATTTGCAGGGGTTTGAGCTACATTAGGATCTTCCTGGTGATTAGGCTTTGAGCTACCTTCTTTTGGGGGTCCCTGGGTTGTTTTCTCCTTGCTTCTGGCATTGTTCGTAGTTTTCCCTTTTTTTACTTTCTGCCAGCCTTCAGCATCTTCTTTCCCAGCGGGAAGTTTAGGACAATATCTTTGGAAGTGGCCATGTTCTTGGCAGTTCCTGAACTTGAAGGGCAGGTGCTCGTAGTCCAACTTCTGGTAATGAGTCCAAGATTCGATCGTTAATTTTATTGCCTCAGGAAGACTAGCTTCAAGATCGACTTCAACACATATTCTGGTGCAGGTGTATTGTCCCTTATTATCAACTTTGTCAATGAAATGTCTGATTCTGTTCCCTATTCTCTGCAGTGATTCGAAGTCCCAGCAATGCACCGGAAGGTTAGGGAGCCTGACCCACACTGGCACTTCTTTGGGGAGATCGATCGAGGGGTCAAAATTTGGTGTCCATTTGTTCAGGTATAGACCCTGCGTCCCCATGAAGTAGGGGCCATTTCTAAAGATTAAGTCTCGGTCTTCTTCTGAGATGAATTCAAAGATAAAGAACCCTCTCCCAACGGGGTAACAAGTTACTCCATGTTTCAGATTAGGCTTCCAGTTTCTCTGTATCCAGACATCTATAGATTTGGTGGAGGGCCATAAGCCCATAAAATGACCCACAAGGCCTCATTTAGCCAATGCCAGAGCTATTTTCATTGGTTTTTCTTCACGAAGGGCAATTTCTGGAATTTCATCTAGCTTCTTGATAAATTTTGGAATCTCCGGATGAGAGGTCTTCTTGCCTCTATTGAAGAGTAGCCTTCTGAAGGCTTCCACATCTGAACTTGAGGGGGGGGGGCGACCTCCCCTCCCCCAGGCGTCGCCATGCTTCTCAGCTCTGTCGCAGCTACTCCTCTATCGTGCGCAGCTTCAACCCTAGCGCACAGCTCCCAACATAAAAACAGTATGACTCCAACACATGTTAGATGACATTTTGAACCCTCAAAAGGCATCAGGAAGATGCCCTCAACATGGAAATGGTGTTTATTCATCTTATTCTAGATGACATATGGGAAGACTATAGTTGATTTACTCAATGTAATTGCAACTTATTTGTAACTAAAACAAAGTGGGTAGGCACCCAAGCGTCCCTCATATTTGTATATATTCATGAAAACCTGGATATGAAATGGATCCTTGTTCTTGATTGCACTCAGACGAGTCCTGAAAGAGAAGGCTCAATTGATTCATAACAGTTCCTTCATTCAGCCTCCATTCATGTAAATGACTCGTTTGAATAAATACACCTTGATACAAGGTTGGATTACGGACTTAAGAGACCAAAGTACCATAGATGACTACTCAATAAAATCATAGTTTTCACCCTTGGGGTTTCTCCGTTCTCAATTCATAACTTGCATTTTCATGTGATTGATTTTGCCTATTGCTCTCATTCATTTTTGTTTGGTAATTATCTTACATCGGTTTCCTTATTCATTCTAGTATTGTTTGCTTCCACATAAGAGAGCTCGACTCATTTAGTTGAATTAGGTGTCCTCCGACTCCCTGAGCGGCATGGATCAATATTCCCTTAGAATAACTTTAGAGTACCAAATACCATTAGATTTGGTTAACCTCCACACAGTTTTTGTGGCTAGTGCTTTGTGACCAATAATATTTGCTTGAGTCCTCACCCCCCTAAGATTTGGGGAGGGATAGTATGTTCAACTTTACCAATGGGGAACCCTGTTTGTTCTTATTTTCACACCAAATGAACTTGAAACATAGACAATGAATCTTATCAAGTATGCCTCTAGGAATCTAATAAAAGTTTACTCAAAAAATAGGCCGTGACTCCTAGACAACTTTTACAAAGTTTACAACCACCCTAGGACAACCAATGGTGGAGTTGATCTTCCAATTTCCTAATGAGCCAATGCTAATGACACTTCCTTTAATCATTTTCTTCCAGGGAGAATCCTAACTATTTGACCCTAGATTCAAGTTATGATACCTATATGATAGGAATGCCTAATGAAAAATGTTGTACTGGTCCTCAATCCCATGAAATAAAATACATTATTTCCCAACATTATATGCATACCTATATTATCAAATAAGAGATCCAAAATATCTTCGATGTTTCTTACATTGCCCCTATCCATAGAAGCAAAAAGAAAGATATTGTCAACGTATAATAGATGTGTTCAAGAACAAGAGTTGGCAATCTTTATTCCTTTGAACAATATATATATTTGTTGCTTTTATCATGCGATTGAGTCCTTCTACAAATAGAAGGAACATCAAAGGGGAAAGTGGGCATCTCTTCCTAAGACCCCTTTCTTGATTAAAGAACTTGGTTGTTGATTGTTAAATCAAAGAGAGAAACAAATTAAATGCAATTCATAATCCATGTCAAAAAGTGAACAAAAAGGCCTAGGTGGAGAAGGAGGAGGTGCAAATAGATATATTTGACCAAGTCAAAAGATTTGTATTAAGTAAATTTTTAGTACCATAGATTTTAATATTTTTTTCTTGATAGACTGTAGGCCTTCCTTGGTCACTCCAATGGCATCATGGATTTTCCTTCCCTTTAGGAAATTGAATTATTATTCAAAGATATTGAGAGAGTGGATAATATCTAGTCTCTTTGTGATGGTTTTGGATACAATATTATAAATGAAATTGCAAATAGAGATTGGACACAATTGGTCAAAGGAGATAGGGTTATCCTCCTTGGGGATTAGAGAAAGGATTATGGAGTTGAAGGAAAGTAGGATTTTTCTAGATAGCTTGGATTCCTCTATAACCTTCTTGATATCCTCCCTAATGAATTTGAAACAACCTAGAAATAATTCAATAGGAAATCCATGTGGCCCTAGGATTTTATTTTTCTGAAAGTCATGGAGGACAAACCTACAATTCATTCACACTAAATTTAGCCATGTAATCCTTGTTTTATTGTTCATTTACAAATATAGGGTAGTTTGTATCCACTTTTAAGATCACAACAATCGATGGCATTTGACCATCCTTGAATATTCTCTTATAGTACTCACCCTCGTTAATGATCCATATCTTTGAACCCATAGACTTTTTCTTCATTTTCTTTGGTTATTTTTCATACAGAGTTACATGTCCATTTCATCTTGGTGAAATAATCATTTTTTGTGTGTGTTTTCATCATTAATTTTTAAGCAAAGGGAAATACTTTTGTCACAATTAATTTTCCTACCCTAGGAGGATAGCCTTTCTTTTAGCTTCTATGAGATGTAGCTCCTATTTGTATTAGTCATATAAGAACCCAAACCCTTCATTGTAATATATATATTTTTGTTTATTGTTTATTTCCAAGAGAAGCATATCCTCCTTTTGTTATTTCTCTTTGAACCATGGAATTGTTATCTTCTTCGCACATTTCAAATTTGTCAAAAAAAATGTAGAAGCAGTATCTGTGAAGAGGCTATTGTAGGGGATATATCAACTCTCCTTAAAATTAACTATATCCATATAATCTTTGACCCATTTTAGATTGATATTGAATCGTCTAGGGGGTTTTGGTTTTTGATAGACTAGATCCAAAAGGACTGGGAGATGATTTGAACCCTACCATGTGATACTTGTTGGTGACATTGAATTTTTCATTGAGAAGGGATTAACCTACTCTCTTACTGACCCTATCCTCACCAACTCTTTTATTCCTCCATGTATGGCTGAGAATGGCATGGGAAATATCAACAAGGCCCGATTCCTCCCAATTTGGGTGAAACAATCGATAATCCATCCACTTGCGAGGTAGGAACCCAAACTTTTGATGTGCCAATAACTAAATTCAAGTCCCTTCCCATTATGAATAGACCTTGAAATATCCATTCTTTTGCTCAAAAAGAGTATCAAAATTCTCAATGACCTATAAAGGGACCATACATGTTAAGGAACACAATTTGCTTCCCAAGTTCTCCTGAGAGTTGTGTCATGCCAAGTTCGAAGGGGATATACTAGGTGTAGGATAGATTTAGGATCCCGGTCCTCCACCCTATAAGTATGCCCCTATAATTTACTTTTTAGTTGATAAATGAGAAATCCCAACCACTAAACCTCTTCCTAAGATCTTTAAGCAATCTTGCACCATAAATCTTAATGTCTTGTAGGAAAATGACCTCAAGATTTTGTGATAAAACCAAACATTTTAGGGCTATTTTCTTGGAGGGAATACCCATCTCTTAGTTGTCAATGTAATTCTAATAATCAAGAAACATTGCAAAAGGTATTTTGGCCTCTTAGAACCCCTTAACAATATAATTACTTTCCTTAATCTATTTCATGACTTGCTTAATGCTGAGCAATGGGCAAGCAAAATTTTCTTCCTCTGATCCCGCCTTTTGACAAGGGCTCATCTAGATAGCCTAGACCCCCTCCTCATCCATTTTGTATGCCAAATGGGCCCTTTTTATAGGTGATAGGTTATATTTGGGACCTTCTAAAGTCTCTACCCCAACATTAAGGCCGCTCATCCATATTTTCACAAAGATTAAAGGTTGTGACAAAATAATATATGGTCAACATAATGTCCCTTCTAAGATTGGAGAGTGAAGAATGAAGGGGTGGTGGATATTAATGCCATTTAGGCTATCTAGAAATTCACCTCAATCCAAATGGGAAGACTTGGTAGGTGGCCACAATTGGTATTTTTCAAAAGTCCTAAATTTTAAATAAAATTTCAGTTGACGACATGAAATGGTAGGATTTCCAGGGACTTTCTTACTTTGATCCAATGAGGACTGTACATCTTTAGAAACTTACTTATACTACACTGTTCCAAATCCTTCTATTGGTGAGGATATTGCTAGGATTATCCTAGATAGAAGGGGGGTGTTCTACCCTCATTTATCAAGGCAATAGTTGATTCCAATGATTGTTCCTTGTTGTTAGATAGGTCAAGGGTTAATGTTTTTATATCTTATACTCAACTAAATAAAATATTTTAATTTCTTACAAATAAACTAAAATAAATGTATATCATGTAATGTTATTTTAATATATATTTTTAATTATTAAAAATATTATTAAATATACGTTTTTCTTGAAATTATTAAATTTTTTTTTTCGGTGAAATACACATCACAAGAAATCCTCACCTAATGGGGACAATAAGCGAGGCCCACAATATTCACATAAAGGAAACCAACTTGAGGACTTGACCCTATGGCCTCTCAATTTTGATTCATAGCATTCAACCACTTAAGCTAACCCACTGGGCTAAAAATATTATAATATATATAAAACAAATTCCCAAAAGAAAAAATCCTTATATTTGATACTTTTGAGTGAGGAAATCAAAATATACATTGTTTTGTCCATAAAGGACATAAATACCTGTAAACATTTTAACATTCTCTCCCCCAGTCATAAGACCATGCCTAAACATACTATTATCTTCCTATAGTGTCGTGTATATATCTACTCTTACTACCTAGAACTAGAAAAGCAATTCATTGTTATACTTGTCATGTGAATTAAGTAACCCACATTTTTCCAAAAGTTCATAATGAAACAAAATTTTCACTAACTCTAGATTTTTTTTCATAAAAACTCCTTTATGTAGCAACTATAAGGGTGTATCCTCTGAGTTCAAGTTCAATAAATCATCTCTCCGGCAAGAAAAAAGCTTCTTTAAACAGTTTATCCACCTATATGTTGAATTCTCGATAGACATGTGTAAAAGAAAAAGTTTCATAAGTATATTTTACCTCTCGTACATATTCATGATTGGTAACAATCCTAGGTTTACAATACCACAATTTTGATTTGCTTAATTCACCAAGAGATTTGAGTTCTCAGACACCTTAAGATTTTTTAATCCTTTTTCCCTGGAATTTTCAATAGTAGCCATATATCATAGAATCTAACTTGGTTGTTTGAACCTTTCCTAGCAATATAATTCAAATGTAGGTGATACATTAAATTAAAACATATTACAACCCCTTCTCCACATATACTAGGGTCAACTTTACTTGCTTCGTCAAAGTATCCCCAATGCCTTTCTTGATCAATGCATGTCCTTGGTAAAATTTTATTGGACATCACTTTTGGAAATTTTTTTGTTATCAGTCCATGCCAATCTTACTCTATGTGCTACCTGTGCAATTGCAAAATAAAATCTTGAAAAATCATCTGATTTCTAGTCCACCATATCCCATAAACAAACAAGCAAGGAAGTGAATTATAATTTACAACTTTTTTGAAAAAAAAATAGTTAAAAGGACATCCAACCAAATTTTGTTTATTCCACTTAATCAAGCACACTATAAATTGTGTAGTCTTGTTCCATACTTCTTTAGAAAATGGACAAGTCACAAATACGTGATTCACTATTTAAACACTGCTTTTGCACATCATACATATACCTAGCCCAATCAAATTTCTCTTATGTCCATTTTCCCATGTTAGTATTTTATTATCTAGCGCCAACCACAGTAGTATTTTTGTTTTCAAAGGGATGCAAGTTATGTTCAAAATAAATCTCCACCATTGAACTCTCATAACACTAAAATCTTCCTCCATTTTTACTTTATATCACAATTTCATTGTGTATGCCCTTGTTCCCATATTTTTTGACCATTTGAGTTGATCCTCCTCTTATTCAATTTTATTGCATTATGTTTAAGTTAGTTGAAATAGAGTCCCCATTCATTCACTTAATCCATTTGCAAGTTTAGATCTTTTGTTGTCTCCCATCCTTGTATCCATGCGTTTTTGTTCTCATGTGGCCTCATCTCTTAAATTATAAATTCCCTTTTTATGAAGTGAATTCAACAAAGCATCCACCAGCTTAATGATACCATTAACCCCCAACTAAGGGTTCTCTCCAATCCTTTCCTTAGAACCATTCCCGATTTGCTAGTCTACCTAATTACCATTTAAAGGGTACACTATTATCAATGTTTTCCATATTATTGAGACTCCTTATGTTAAAATCTATATTGAAACTCAACCAACAACATATTTCACTAGTCACTTAGTCAAACACAGATTTTAGTCTTAGCAGTCACATAATAAATTACATATCTCATACACTTTTCTCAAAGAACAGAAGCTGAAATACTAAGTTAAGAAAATTGTTTACAGAGGAAATAAAATCAAAACAACAGACTGTAAAACATTTGACACAGTGATTTTGGTCTAACAAACCCTAGAAAAGCCCCCTAAGGGGAAAACCGGTCAAAGAGATTTCTTTATTGAGTTGAGTAAATATTTTCACAGAGAATATAACAACAATAAGTATCAGTTTTTAATGAATAGTACCGAACCTTGAAATGTGTGCCCTTCTCCACCTTGAAATGTGTGCTAATCAACTCCAAAAATATGCCTCAATTTATGTGCACACGCTCCCTCGAAATTCATGCCCTTCTCAACACAGAATAAACTACTTCACGTAGTTTGAATATCTTGAATTTTGTGCCCATTTCAATCTTTTGTTTTAGTTTTTGTGCCTGCTGTTACAACAATAAAACAACCTCAAATTCTATGTTATCTAATCCTTAAGACTCATGCCCTCAGCTATAGGATAAAGTTGTATATGCTCCTCGAAATTTGTGCTACTACCTTGAGATTTGTGTTGCTATTCACCTCCTCCAACTATGAGCCTCTCCCTCAATTTTCATGCTATTGTTACAACTGATATAACTGTTGTTACTTTTGTTGGTCGACTTGCCTTTGAAATCGTGTTAGTCACCTTCTCTCTCTCCTCAACTCAACTTCTCTTGGAAAGTGTGCCTCTCCACTTCCTCACTTTGGAATGTGTATCTATGAATTCTCATCAAATCTTTATATTATTTTCGTTAGGGTAATTGCTTGTCTTTTCATCTTCTATGGCTCAAGTTAGATCTTGGCCCACAAGATCAATGAATGAGATTTAATCTCAAGTTAATTTAAATCTGTTAATTGAAACTATATAAAAATCATATTACATACAAAAAGTCACTTCACCCTAAAATAATAAAAAGTGTACTTTATGTCATAAAACCGCTTTATAAAGTACAACTCAGTTAATAAAGTGTAGCTCACTTAAAAAATATAAAGTCACATTATAAAGTACTTTACAAACACTTTTTTATAGTCACTTTATGTCATTAATGAGACTTCATTGTTCTTGGGCCCCTACTCCTAGGCACTTGATGCAGGAGTACCTCCAAGCTACCAAAACTAACACCTTAGACCATGCAAGACGTGTCAAATGAAATTAAGAATTCATCTATAGACGATTCTATTAAAAAAAGGTAATATTATGCAATTTAAATTCCATTGAAGGAAAATAATAAATCTTAAAAAAGGTTAGCCGGCCTCAATCTGTCATATTAGCCCGCCTTCTAATATTTATACACATTACTCTATTATTCATCTTCATCCCAATCTTGGTGTTGAGATCTGATGCCCTGATGATGAACTCACCTTGAAGAAATCCAAAATGTTAACTTCACAAAACACTACATAAGTTTTTCTATTGTTCTTATACCTATTTTCTTTCTTGTATAAACTTCTACTCTCTTCCATAAAATCCCATTACATACTTCATAACTCTTCCCCGCATCCCCTTTATAAAATCAAACCTCCACAAACTTTTAGTCACAATTCCTAGACTAAAGTAATGAATATTTATCAAACCCTACCTTCCAACTTTTTAGGTTGCTACTCTTTTCCATATATAATCTTCTTTAATTCTTTTTCAAATGCAAAAAATATTAAAGCACTTCTATAATTTTATTTTATTTAATACCTTTGGGATTTTAACAATAAAATATATTAAATAATTTATTTAAAAATATTTAAAAAATTATTATTATATTAATAAATAATTAATTCATATTTTATTATATATATATTTCATTTCTTTAAAATATATATTTCTTTAAAATTCTTCATATTCTATGTCATTATAGGTAAAGGGTTTTGCTATTTATATATTTTTATCTCTCATAGTTTATGTTATACTCTAAACTTATAAAGATAAAACTTAAATGGATATCATACAACTTTTAAGGTAAGTTTTTTAATTTTTATGATTTATTTAGTTATTGAATTGATTTTTTATTATTATTTTATGATTTATTTAAGTTAATTTTTATTTTATTTTATGATTTATTTAGTTATTGAATTGTTTATTTATTTATTTTATTTTATGATTTATTTAGTTTTTATTTTTTTATTTTGATTATTTTGTATAATTTAAATTATAGTTTTAATTGTAAAAATAAATTTAGTTTTTTTAAACACTTTAGAATATTTATGTGGATAAACTTTTTTATTTGAGATTTGGGATGGACTATGACTTATGTTTTTTCATTTACTACAAGGATGAGACAAATACACTTTGGAGATTAATTCTATGGCAGTGGTTGATGAATGAATAACTAACCTTCATGGAAGAAAACAACTAGAAGAATGTAAGAAAACAAGTGATAGTTGATAAATGGATAACATGAAGAATTCAATGATAACATGTAGTTAAGCATAGATAACTCACATTTAAACCCGTTTGATTAGAAAAATACGAAAATTAAAAAAATATTTTAAAACTATCTTCCATTCTATAACTATGTCTTAACCATTTGATCTCTATAGACATATTCCAACCATAAACTATATGAATATGCTAATATAATTCCAATAACAAAATATATCTACAATTTTAATTTAAGCATGATTTACACTAAAAAGAATAAAAAACCAATATAAAACATAGAACGTTTCGTCCTCCTCTTTGGGAGATAACCTACCCTCAAATGAGATGTCTAACTAGGGAACCATTTTTACTTTTCTGTTGGTTTTAGCTGGAATCAAGTAAATTTAATTAACAAAATCTTGTAATTTTTGTAGGTGAATTTAATTAACAAAATTTTGTAATTTTTGTTGTTTGTTAAACGATTTTAAGTTCAAAAATAAAATCAGGTAATACTAAAACCTTCAAACACCCACACTGTAAGATTTAGCAATGTTTTTACAAGTTTTAAAAATTCGGTGAAAATTCATAACAAAAACCAACCAGAAATAAAGAGAAAATCGTCCCCTCGACCGTCACATATATTACATGCCTTTAGCTTGTCTTCATTGCATTCAGAGGATTTATTATATTTAACCTGCCTTAGGCATGCATTCAGCAGTGTATTTAACCTGCATGCATTCAGTGTATTCTAATGAAACCCTGCCATGAAACCAGCGTCATGGAACAGAAAGATGGTGAGCAGTATGGCATTAGACTTGAAGCCGAAGTTCATTGATCTGTTTCGGTCAGCAAAATTCACTCTTGCCACGAACAGCGATACCCTCACCGCCGCACTTACACACGGAGAACAGGTTAGGGTTGCCAACGCCAACAAATCTCCTATATACGATTCCATCCTTCAAGGCTGTCTCAACACGGATGATTTGCCAGAGGGAAAACTAACCCATTCCCATATCATTCAAACGGGCTCTAATTCAGACGTGGTGTTGGATACCAAACTTGTGACGTTGTATGCAAAGTGTGGCTACCTGGCAGATGCTCGCCAAGTGTTTGACGAAATGCCCGAACGAAATGTGGTTTCTTGGACCGCCATGATTGCAGCTTATGCCAAGCACGGGCATGTCAACGGAGCTCTGAAACTGTTTTATCAAATGCAGGAAGGCGGCGTCCAGCCGAATCAGTTTACGTTTGCCAGTGTTCTTCCGGCTTTTGCTGGGTTGGCGTCTCTAGAGCGAGCCAAGGACATTCATAAAGAGATAACGAAAAGCGGGCTTCAATCAAATATGTTTGTTGGAAGTGGTCTTGTAGATCTGTATGTTAAATGCGGGGATATGAGAAGTGCACGCGATGTGTTTGACAAAATGCTTGAACGAAATGTGGTCACATGGACTATCCTGATCACGGCTTACGCCAGGACTGGTGATGGGAAGGAGGCCTTAAGGCTGTACAACCAAATGCAGAGCACTGGTATTAAACCAAGCCTATACACTTTCACAGGTATTCTCATGGCATGTGCTGACTTGACAGTTCTGGAACACGGCAAGGAGATTCATAGAGACATAATTATAAGTGGGTTGCAGTCTAATGCTTTTGTAGGGAGTGCCCTTGTAGATATGTACATTAAATGCAGTAGCATTGGGGAGGCTCAGCAAGTGTTTCGCAAAATACGCGAACGAAATGTGGTCTGCTGGACTGCGATGATTGCAGGGTATCTACAGAATAAGCAGTTTGTTGAAGCATTGGAGCTCTTCCAACAAATGCAGCGAACCGGTTTAAAGTTGGACTTGGAAACATATGCCACAATTCTTGTCGTATGTGCCAATTTGGCAGCTCTGCAAGGAGGCAAGGAAGTCCACGGAGATATCATTAGAAGTGGGTGGCAGTTGGATGTTTATGTGGAGAGTGCCCTTGTAGACATGTATGCCAAATGTGGGAGCTTAGAGGATGCGTGCAAAGTGTTTGAAAAAATGCCTGAAAGAGATGTGGTCTCCTGGACTGCTATGATTGTGGGGTATGCTATCCATGGGTATGGCCAGGAGGCTCTTCAACTCTTTAAACAGATGCGGCATTGCTGCGTGAAGCCAAATCATGTCACCTTCCTCGGTGTTCTGTCTGCATGCTGTCATGCAGGCTTGTTGGAGGATGGCTGGCAATGTTTTAATAGCATGACTCGAGATTATGGTATCAGACCTGCTGTTGAGCACTATGGCTGCATGGTTGATCTTCTTGGCCGCTCTGGGCATCTGGATGATGCATATGAATTTATCAACAAAATGCCAATAAATCCAGATAATGCTGTGTGGGGATCTTTGCTCAGTGCCTGTAGAATCCATACCAATGTAGAGCTAGCAGAGCGCGTAGCCCATCACCTATTTGTGTCTGATCCAAAAAATGCTGCCCATTATGTATTGCTCTCGAATATTTATGCGGCTGCTGGCAGGTGGGATGGCATAGAGGTAGTGAGAAAATTGATGGGAGAGAGGAAGGTAAAGAAAATGCCAGGCTATAGCTGGATCGAGTTCAATAACAGACTGCATTCTTTTCTTGTAGGTGATAGATCACATCCACAAACTGAAAAAATTTATGAAAAGTTGGAGAGCTTGTATGGTCAGATGAAGGATGCAGGATATGCACCTGACACAGATTTTGTGTTTCATGACTTAGAGGAGGAACAGAAGGAACATGCCCTCTGCTACCACAGCGAGAAACTAGCCATTGCATTTGGGCTTATCGGTCTACCCCCTGGGGTATCTATCACAATTGTTAAGAACCTTCGCATTTGTGGCGACTGCCATTCTGCCACCAAGTTCATCTCCAAGATTGTTGCCAGAGACATAGTTGTGAGGGATGCTAAGCGTTTCCATCATTTCAAGGACGGGCAGTGTTCATGTGGCGATTATTGGTGACACAGAGACAGTGAATCAAAATAAAGAAAAACAAGTGATGCTCGGACTGTTGACTTCCATTGCCTTTGCAAAGGAGTGAAAGAGGGCACCTAAGGAGTAGTGTCCCCAGCTCAAGTCAAAATCCATGGAGTAGGACAATGTGTCAATTATTGGTGACACAGAGACAGTAAATCAAAATTGAAAGACAAGTGATGCTCGGACTTTTGGCTTGCATTGCCTTTGCAAAGGAGTGAAGAGAAAGAGGGCACCTTTTGAGTGCAGTGTTCCCCAGCTTAAATCAAAATCCATGGAGAAGGTCAAATCGCTCATTTTTTTAAAGGAAATTCTCTAAAAAAAAATTGTGCAATGAAATTGCTCATATTAGATAATCCAAGTGCATTAGGGGTTTCCTATAGTTCTCTGAATTTATTTATATAATATACAATTCAGCTGATTTTATAGTGACTTTTGGCAAAGATTGGATTTTGACCCTTCCAGTGAAGGCGCGGTGAAGGGTGAAGGCAAATCCGATAAGAGCAAATTCAAAAAATGACAAATAATTGACCAGTTATCCAGCTCCAAAGTCAATTGGTGAGTTTCCCAGCTCAAAATCAAAATCAATTGATTTTCCCTTGTAATGTTTGAAATTTCTGCCATGTACTTTTACTTAACAGGGCTGATTAAGACACTTATTTCAGGTAAAATGAATATATTGAGCCGTTTATTTGCAATACAAAATCAAATGGTGATTCTCCCAGTTCGAAATTAAAATCAGTTAGTCTTCCATTATATTGTTTGAAATTTCTGCCATGTACTTTTACTTAACAGGGCTGATTAGTTAATCTTATACCATATTTCAGGTCAAATGAATTGATTGAGCCACCTATTTGCACTACAAAATCAATTGGTGAGTCTCCCAGCTCAAATCAAAATCAATTGGTTTTCCATTGTAATGTTTGAAATTTCTGCCACTTACTTTTATTTGACCGGGCTGATTAGATAATTTTGTACTATATTTCAGGTCAAATGAATTGATTGAGCCACCTATTTGCAATACAGATTAGTTAATCTTATACCACATTTCAGGTCAAATGAATTGATTGAGCCACCTATTTTCACTACAAAATCAATTGGTGAGTCTCCCAGCTCAAATCAAAATCAATTGGTTTTCCATTGTAATGTTTGAAATTTCTGCCACTTACTTTTATTTGACAGGGCTGATTAGATAATTTTGTACAATATTTCCGGTCAAATGAATTGATTGAGCCACCTATTTGCAATAAAAAATCAATTGCTGAGTCTTATAGCTCAAAATTAAAATCAATTGGTTTTACATTGTAATGTTTGAAATTTCTGCCACTTACTTGTAGTTATCAAAATATCAAAAGGCCTTCCTACAGCCTAAATGAATGAGATGCGTCAAGTGCGTAACATATGTTGGCTAAAAAATAAATAAATATATAATATAGGTTCACAATTAAAATTAAATAAAAGATATATATTAAATCTCACAAACATAATACATTTTCAAAAGATTCATATTAAATTTTGTATGTCGAAGGATTTAATCTGTTTTTGGCAGTTGGTAGATCCAAAGTTAAGATGGATCTCAATAAGTGAATCTCTCAACTTAAAATCAAAATTAATTGGTTTTGTTTCAAATTTATGTGATTTAATTTGCCAAACTTAACAGGGTTGATTGGATAATCTTGTATCATATTGCAGGTCAAATGAAGTGATTGAGCCATCTATTTGCAATATATTATATAGTTTAAAGCAAGAGCTCCTCCTGATGTAATCAAATGGGTACGTACTCTATATCATCATTGATGTTTCAAGGATCAAATAGAGGATCACAGAAGGTTGATGAATATCATTGAGCACCCATTATGGATTTTTTCTTGAGTAGATGCATTAACTTTGATTTTAACAATTTTTCTCGTTGGTACCCATTATGGATTCTTTGAGTACATGCATTAACTTTGATTTTAATAATCCTCCCCCGTTGGTACATATGTCTGAGATAAATTCCCTAGTCACATTCTTGTCTTATCAATCTATATATAGTCTTTACAGTATAAACCTATGTGTCATTTTTAAAATGACATCTGTGAAAAGGGAACTAGATGTCAATATAACGATAGTTACATGGATATAATGAAGGAACTAGATGTCAATATAACGATAGTTACATGGATATAATGAAAGAAGAGCTGTATGTTTTCTATATAATCTTTTCATTGTATAAACCTACGCGTTATTTTTAAAATGACATCAGTGAAAAGGGAATTAGATGTCAATATACCGATGGACATCAGTGAAAAGGGAATTAGATGTCAATAAACTGATAGTTACAAGAATACAATGAAAGAAGAGCTAGATGTCGATATAATAATAATTACGTGAATACAATGAAAGAAGAGTTGTATGTTTTATGTATAATCTTTTCATTGTATAAACCTATGTGTTATTTTTAAAATGACATCAGTGAAAAGGGAATTAGATGTCAATATAATGATAGCTACATGAATATAATGAAAGAAGAGCTGTATGTTTTGCATGTGGATAAAATATTTTATTTAATGAAAAAAATAAAACAAATTTAAAACATTATAATTTTTTATTAATAAAATATATAAAATTCAAGATTTTTTAGAAAACAGATTACAAACTTTTTATACCATATATTATATAATAGTTATTCAACTTTTATTGTTCACAGAAAAATAATTATATTAGACTATAAAACATTAACATAACTAATTGATCCTTGCATAAAATTTACAACTTCATTTTACTATTTTGGTAAATTAAGACAGAACATTGTTGCTAACCAGAAGCTACATTTTAATAGGAATAAACAACCTAAGAAACTATGACATAATAAAAAAGTTAGGAAGTAAAGACTTGTAGGAACAAATCTGTAATTGTATTGTAGCAACCACCTTCCATTTGAGACATCATAAGCGCAAAGTTTACAACACTTAGCAGCAATTATTAACATCACAAAAGCTTGGACAGCAGGAGCAAGCAGGATCATTTTCGATCCTGGAGGATTATTGAAGTTTAAATTTGCCTGGGTAGTACGAAATGGAACTAATAATATGGACGAGTTCCTCACCTTATTTCAAGGAGTCGAAATCTTGGTAGACAATGATATGAAAAAGCCAATAATTTGTGGCAACTCCAAAATAATCATTCAAGCCTGTCTTTGACAAGTCTCTTGGGGTTCTTAGATTGGCTAGAATCTTTACCAGAACTAAGAAGACCTTGGATAATCTAGGAAATTATCAGTTCTTTCATGTATCACAGGAGAATAACAAAGAGGCCGACTCTGTGCAAAACATAGCATCCACTCTTTGGGGAGGATCTCTCATAGTTGCCAATGAATTGGAAAAATTCCTAGCAATCCCCTAACCTAACAAAGATGCCTTTGGGAAATTCTAAGGTAAAGGATCTTGATAGGATAGGCAATGATCTTATGGGGTAGGCATATGACCTAAGTTGAGGGCTCAAGGCTGATCCATGCCAACGGAGAGAAGACCCCGCGCTCCATGTAAGGAATAAATGATCTCAAGACAAGATTGAGAAGGTGGATATATTGAGGTCTTGCGAACACAAGGCAAGTTAGGATAGTGATAAATACGCAGATGAAGTTGTATGTTAATCTGAAAGCCCATTATGGAAACTAGTGGCTTGAAGGATTGAAAGGACATTCATCACATTTCACAATAGTTGTGTAACATACCCACACGTTACACAACTACTCAGATACACATATGTAGCTAAATCATAGAAGAGCAATACATAGGCTTTATAAAATCACATTTTAAAAAATTTCGATAGGTTAATTAACAAGAAGTGAGCCCCAAAAGACTCTCTTATGCGAAAGCGTAGTTAAAAACTCTTTAATACACATTAAATTAAGTTAATTTGCATTATTTTATCATTAAGGAGGTTTCGACAGTTTATAATCCACCTCCCTAAACTAAATTGTCGATCTCGATTCTCGACTTTCCCTTTCCAATTTTGACCTTGTCGACATTGGCAGTCAAGAATTGACACTACAAAATCAAAAAAATATTAATCATTCCTCTACTTCCAACTTTCGACGTCGGTAGTCGAGAGTTGGCATGTAACTACAAGCAATTCACAAGCCACTCCCGACTTTGATCCCCGACATCGAAGATCGGATGTTGGGAGTCGGCATCGTCAATTGAAAACTACACAAAAATACTCTCGACTTTCGATTCTCGATGTTGGCATATCGGAAGTTGATGATTGACACCAACTTAATGACTTTACCACAACAACTCCTGATTTTTAATTCTTGATGTTGGCACGTTGGAAGGCGAGAGTTGGCACCCAACAAACCAGGGTTAAAACAAACACTCTTGGCTTTCGATTTTCGACGTCGGCACATCGAAAGTCGGGAGTCGGCATGGAAAACTTGGACTCAACTTCGTCGACTTCTACACTTAGCCATTTTTTTTTCAGAAAACGAGTAAGGCATTATAGGGTTTGCTGTTCAACGATTTTCACAGCATTTTCATGGCTATGAATTCTTAGTTTGTTTAGCTAAAACTAAACCAACTCGTGAGGGAAAAAAACCATGGGGATCTAACCCAAAACTTCTAAGATTTTTTTCCCCAATTCGACACTTATTTTTCAAGTGGTTAAGAGCTCTAATGAACCACATAGATTTGATTCAAAGCGTCTTACAACTTGGACCAACTAGCACAGTTTCATAAACAAGTTGTTATGACTCAACTTTGAAGATTAAAGTTAATTGTTTTCAAGTCTTTAGTTAACAATTACAGGACTAAAATAAATCATTCCAGTTACCCTGCTCAATTTACTTTTTCTTATTCATTCTTATTCACAAGGAAGTTAGTAAATACGGATTGCTTAACAAACTGGTTGAAGTTTTAGGCATAATCAGTCTAACCCATTCATAAGCCACAAAGGCTATGTAAACACAGTTTAAGACAAAGTTTTGTTATTTCAAGCCAGACTTCAGGGTTGATCAAACAAAGGCAACCTACAACTAGTTTGACAAATTTAAGGTTATTTAGTTTTCAAACAGCCCTCAAACAAAGCTTTAGAGCATCTTAACAACTCTTAAACAAAGCATTCTTTTCATTAAAACCAAGTGCACTTTTGGAACATAATTACTCCAAGGGAATTACATATTGATTCTTCATCCATTCATTCACCATTTCAACAAGATTCTGTTGGTTTATCCCACAATACTGAGGGGGGGGGGGTGAATCAATATTGTCTCTTTTTACTTAAAATACACAAAAATCAACAATTAAGATACATATTTTATCGTGGAAATCTCAAAGGGAAAACCACCAACACAAACTCATTAATAAGATGAATTTACAAAATTGTTTATTTGCTCCTATAGAAAGGATGTAAACACACCCTAGGTTTTGCCTGCAACTACGGATAGGGATGCTACAACACCCCTATGGTTTTCTGCTTGCTTCAACAGACAAGGATGCTATGGCACCCTGTTCTCCAACAGTCGACTGGAAGGAGGCTTTGACCCCCTGCAGACCTGTGGCCTGCCCTAGCACCACCCTGCCACCCTGTACTGATTTTCTCAGTCTTTTCGAACAATTGTAGACTATCCACTTTGGACTCTGTCAAGCTTACTAACAAATACCCCTAATTCTTTACACATTCATTCAATAAATACCCTTTACCTATTTCTTATCAATGCATCTCTCCATAGCTGCACTCTTTCATTTTGGATCGTGACTATTTACTTACATACACAACTATTCAATCTACTCGTTCAACCGTCACATCATTTCATCGTTAAGTTTCAGCAAAGGCATTGTTTTGTTCTTCCGACAGCTCAAGATTCATTTCCGCAACCCTGTTTATCATTTTCTGGTGCTTTCGTAATCTTCTTTTCCAGATACAATCCAGACAATTGATCTTATGTCTGAATCTCTCTAGACCGTTGATCTACTCTGCAGATTTCCCTTTTGAAATCATATTTCCGCACCAAGTTTCTGTTTCAACGATTCCCCACTGTTGATCTTCATCGGGCTTCTCCATGAGCGTCGATCTCCAGATTGCGGGATGCAGGATGCGGGATGCGGAAATGTAACATTTCCTCAAATCGTATCTCTACTTTTCGCCTTCTGCTTTCCGGACTTGCCTTTCTGCAAACTCTTTTCTGCACTGCAGAATGCAGAAGTCAGAAACTCAATGTTTCACGACTTTGGATAATTGCTTTTCCACCTTTCTGCTTTCCGCACTTCTTTTTCCGAATCGTTGATCTATTTTAGTGGAACTAATCTCAGCTGTCTGATCTTGATCTTTCGCGGAACTTAGGCTTTTCCACCTAACCATCGGAACTAATCCTTAATCGTTGGATCTATTGCGAGACTAATATAAGTCGTTCAATCTTGATTGTTGTGGAACCGACTTCCGAGCGTCAGAACTAATCTTTAATCGTATGATCTAGTGCGGGACTAATATAAGTCGTCTGATCTTGATTGTTGTGGAACCGACTTCTGGGCTTTTCGCTTTCCAGACTTGTCTTTCCGCAAGCTCCTTTCCGCACTACAGAATGCAGAAGTCACGACTTCGACTAATTGCTTTGCGCCTTTCCGCTTTCCGCAATTCTTTTTCCGAACCGTTGATATGTTTTAGCGGAACTAATCTTAGCCGTCCGATCTTGATCTTTTGCAGAACTTTGTCACTTCGCACGTGTTTAACCTCTGCGCTAGTTCATTCAGCAAAAACATTGTGAGCCGTCGATTTACTTGGATGATCAATCTCAGTCGTTCAACTTGCTACATGTTTATTCGTTTGTCATTCAACCTACAACCTGCAACCTGCAACAGGGTTATTCCTTTGTTATTCTGGATACCTGCAACCTGCAACAAGGTTATTCCTTTGTTATTTTGTTGTTTTCAGCCTGCCACCATATCTTTGACTTTCGTTAATAGTTTTGACATCAACGACAACTATTTTACTCAACAATCTCCCCCTTTGGCATTGATGGCAATATCTTTAATCATTCCCCCCCCTTTGACACCAATGACAAAGAAACTTCTTTGTCTCACAGCTCCCCTTGTCATCATATCTCCCCCTGAGATTGTGCTTCCTCCTCTTAGTGCTTTTGTAAAGGAATTACTCCCATCTTTTGTCTAAGACGCTCAAAGGCATCCTTAGGTAGTGGTTTGGTGAAAATGCCAACAATCTATTCTTTTGTGTCAATGTATTCTAATCTGACAGCTTTTTGAGATACCTGCTATCTTAGATAGTGATACTTGATTGGTATATGTTTTGTCTTAGAATGCATGATAGGATTTTTAGACATATTTATAGCACTAGTGTTATCATAGTTGATCACTATTGGATGTTCATATTTTACAAGTAGATCTTCTAGGGTTTGTTTCATCCAAATAACCTGAGGGCAATATGAGGCGACAACAATATGTTCTACTTCTGCTGTAGAGAATGAAATGGAGGATTGTTTTTTACTTGACCATTATACTAAACAATTTACTAGAAAGAATGCTGCTCCACTAGTACTTTTTCGATCATCAACACTTCTTGCCCAATTTGCATCAGTAAACACTTTCAAGGTAAAGTCTTGTCCTTTTGGATACCATAAACCATACTCCATGATACCTTTTAGATTTTTGAAAATTATTTTTATTGTTGTTACATGTGTTTCTTTGGGAGTTGACTGGAATCTGGCCGCCAATCCAACAGCTTGCATCACATCTGGTCTTGCGGCTGTCACATATAGCAGACTGCCAATCATGGATCTAAACATGGTATGATCTACTTCCAGAGTTTCATCATCCTTACTTAACTTGCAACCAGTGACCAAAGGAGTACCAACAGGTTTGGAATCTTCCATTTTAAACTTTTTCAACATATCTTTGATGTACTTAGTTTGAGAGATGAAAATTCCTTCGTCTGTTTGGTAGACTTGCAATCCCAAGAAGAAAGTCAATTCACCCAACATTGACATTTCGAATTCTTTCTTCATTTCAAAGGCAAAATCTACACTTAGGATTTGAAGATTGCTTCCAAATATGATATCATCCACATATACAACAACAATGATCATATTTTTATTTTCGATCTTTAGGTAAAGATTACTTTCAATGGCTCCTCTTTTAAAACCTTGTTGTTTCAAGTAACTGTCTAGTCTTGAAAACAACGCTCTTGGAGCTTGTTTGAGACCATAGAGTGCCTTCTTTAGTTTACAGACACAATCTTTGTTTTGTGACAAGAGAAACCCTTCAAGTTGTTCAATATATACTTCTTCTTCTAGTTTGCCATTCAGGAATGCAGACTTGACATCCATTTGATATACTTTGAAATTTTATGGCATGACAGTGCTAAAAACATTATGATTGCTTCAAGTCGTGCTACAGGAGCATAAGTCTCTTCAAAGTCAATACCTTCCACTTGGGCATACCCCCTTACAAACCAATCTTGCTTTTTTCCTTATTACTTGTCCATCTTGATTGAACTTGTTTTTGAAAATCCATTTGGTTCCTACAACGTTCTTATCTTCAGGTCTTGGGACAAGTTCCTAGGTCTCATTTTTCTCAATATGATCTAGTTCTTCATTCATGGATTTGACCCATTCATCACTTTTGCTAGCTTCTGTAAAGTTCTTGGGTTCAACTATTGAGAGTAGGGCTTGTTCAACACCTGGTAGTTGTCTTCTTGTTATGATTCCAACATTTTTATCACCCATGATTTGTGACTCCGGTGTTAGATTTTTATCATTCAAGCTAGCATTACATTAGGATCTTTAACTGAGAGAACAACAAGCACAACAATCAAACACAAGAGACAATGAACACAATGTTTTTCCTCGGGGAAACCATAAATGGAGAAAACCTCGCAACTTCCTCAGAGATAGAATCAGCACCAAAAGTAAAGCCCCAAAAACAGTAAGATGATCTCCCGACAGCAGTAACCTCTTTCTTCCTTGCCCCAGTGTCTTTCTCTTCCTCAGCTATGCGCTACAACTGAGTGTGAGTGAGTGTGATAAATAGAGAAGCTCACTCTTTATTTATATTCTTTCGTTCACTTGAAACCCACTCCAACATGTCGGCCTCACTTAACAATTACTTACTAGAGCTGACATCTCTAGGAGTGTCTAATAACCCTAGTGCCCCACAACTTGTGGGACTTTGCCTCCTTCGACCAACAAGGAGGGTTATACTTAACACAATGGCGGGGACTATTGCCCCGACTTACAATGACTCACCTAGGGTCGACTTCTCTAGCATAGTCTAATAACCCTAGGGCCCCACAAATGTGGGGACTTTAACTCTTGACCAATAGGAGGGTTACCCACAATGACTTGACATGACTTGTTTACATTATAGAAACTTCATGGATTAAACATCGGGGTATGACATGACTCAAATACATTACAGACACATCCCGAAATAAACATCGGGGTACAATACATAAGATATACGGATGAATACATTCCAAAGTTACAGTTACATCAACACTCCCTCTTAACTAGGAAGGTATTCTCTCGACACAATTTATTAGCACAAGTCTTCTTCTTTGTATCATCTGGATCATCATTGAGTTCTCGTCATTTTCATCTTCAAGTCATCTTCATCTGTATCTGGATCATCACTCGATTTGGATCATCATCACTGGATCTACATCATCACTGGATCTGGACCATCATCACCGAATCTGAATCATCATCACTGGATCTGAATCATCACTCAATCTAGATCATCATCACTGGATCTAGATCATCACTTGATCTGGATCATCACTGGACATCATCACTGGATCTGGATCATCACTGGATCTGGATCATCACTCGATCTAGATCATCACTGTTGGATCATCATCACTGAAATCATCAAGTGTGCTATGTCATGATTCTTCTCGTCATAGGACGTTCTACAGAGCCAGCCCTTTTTCATGTTGGGTGTAGGCCTAGCCTCCATGTAGGTCTTTCTCAGCACTTATATCTGACCCTAAGTTAGAATGGCCCATCCAACACTTACATCCGACCTTGACTCGTTAGAAAGGCACGCCCAACACTCACATCTGACCATGAGAGGAACTTAATGCCCTTATCATGTCAGAATGGCCCAGCCCTTACATTTGACCATGGAAGGAACCTCATCCTCTGCCATGTCAGAATGGCCCAGCCCTTACATCTGACCTACTCGTCAGAATGGCCCAGCACTTATATCTAACCTACTCGTTAGAATGGCCCAACACTTATATCTGACCTACTCGTCAGAATGGCGTGCACTCACATCTGATCTTGTAGGAACCAATCCTACAGTCACATCAGAATGGCCCCCAGTCCCAGACTGAGCTACCTGGTAACTGACCAGGTGCCTCCATTCTCCTAGAGAATGGCATCAGCCCTCATATCTGATCAAGTGGGAATCAATTCCTCAATCACATCAGAATGGCCATGTGCTCACATCTGATCATGTAAGACTACATCTTACAGTCGTTTCAGAAAGGCCCTCGGTCCCAGACCAAGTATTCCTGGTAATTGACTAGGCACCTCCATTCCAAGAATGGCAATAGCCCTTATATCTGATCATGTAGGAACCAATCCTATAGTCATATCAGAATGGCTCAGCACTCATATCTGACATGGAAGGAACCAATCCTCTCACCATGACAGAATGGCTCAGCCCTTACATCTGACCATGGAAGGAACCAATCCTCTCACCATGTCAGAGTGGCTTTGGGTTTCACCATTTCCCTTTGGAGGAAACCTCGATCTGGAGAACACCAAGCTTCTCCCTAAAGTACTCGAACTTCACCCTAGCCAATGGCTTCGTCAACACATCAGCTATTTGTTCCTCCGTCGCAACATACTGGAGCTTCACTGCTCCCCTCTACACCATATCCCTGATATAGTGATACTTGATCTCGATATGCTTCGACTTGTCATGGAACACTGAATTCTCTGACAACTTCACGCAACTCTGGTTGTCACAATGTATACAAGTAGCATCCAACTGGAGATCAAATAAATCAGACAGTAGCTTCCTCAGCCATACTGCCTCACAACTAGCTGAACAAGCTGCGACATACTCTGCTTCAGTTGTACTCAGTGCCACACAAGATTGCTTCTTGCTAAACCAAGAGATCACACTTGATCCCATACTGAAGCAACACCCTGAAGTGCTCTTCCTATCAATGGCACTACCTGCCCAATCTGAATCAACATAACCCTCCAGGTTAATCTTTTGACTCGCCTCATACTTGAGCCCATAATCAATTGTACCCCTCAGGTACCTCAGAATATGCTTTGTAGCAATCAAGTGAACATGTCTCGGATCTGTCAAGAACTAGCTCAAGGTGTTCACAGCAAAGCAAATGTCTGGTCTCTTGTTCGTTAGGTACATCAAGGACCCAATCATCTGACGATACATCGTGGCATCAACCATCTCTGATGAAGCATCACTCAATAGCTTCATGTTCGATGCCATAGGTGTGGTTATGGCCTTGCAGTCCATCATCCTGAAACTCTTCAGGATCTCTATTGCATACTTCCCTTGTCCGAGGAAGATTCCATCCGCATTCTGCCACACCTCCATGCCTAGAACGTAGTGCATCATCCCCAAGTTCTTCATCTCGAACTTGGCAACAATTCTCCTTCTTGCAACTTTAATGGGTTCCTCTTTTCTGTCAGGAACAAGTCATCGACATATAACATGAGCATCACTGGTCTTCCGCCTTCAACCTTGAAGCAAAGGTTGGAATTCGCTTTACGCTCAGTAAGTCCTAGAGTCATTAGTAGTCTATCCATCCTATCGTACCATGTCGAACCTCAAGATATTTTGTAGTCACTCCGTCTGAAGCGAACCATCATACTCCGTCTGTCTTTCGTACTCTATGCACTAAAACATTTTGTACCGGAGTGACAAGTAGCTTCCTATGCTACTAATATTCTATGTATCCATCTAGTGTATAGACTTTCATCTTCAACCTTGTAGCAAAGGTTAAGATCTTCATCAAGCTCATCATGTACGTGTTTCAACTCCAACTGGCTGCAAATGTCTCTTCGTAGTCTATGCCTTCTTTTCGTGAGAAGTCTCGTGCTACGAATCTTGCCTTGTATCCCACGATGTTTCCATCTATTGCATGATGGAACTACGAACTTCTCTTCAGGTCTCGATACTGCATCCTAGACATCATTCTTCTTGAATTGGTCTTCTCTTTCTTCTTGGTTATTTCTTCATAGCTGGAAGGTTCTGCATCAATGATGTCGCTACATTCGTCATATTATTCTTCCTCTTGAACTGTCGTCACTTGTTCTTCGGAACAAGTCTCATTCTTCTTTGCTTGTAGGTGATTTTACACAATCTTTCCTACAAGTCAAATGCATTTGCATGGTTAAAAACATTTCATAAGAAATATTCATAATGGCAAATTCTTATGCATAAATATATGATCATGCTACTATTTTAGCCAATACAACATTCATCCATATCTCACAGAAACTCTTCTAGATGCCTTCCATCTCCACCAGGACAACATTGAGATTGTGCACTAATCCAATATGTCAGCAAAGAGGTTTCATTCTAGATAAGCAACAATGGAGAGTTGGATAGCACTATGAGCTACTTACCCATCACATGCATATTAGTAGTATACTGTCATTAATGCAAACATTCTATCATGCATAATATATTAACTGAATATAAACAAATGCATAACAAAACAATATCATGAAATGACAATTGTTGTAATCTCATAGATCACATAAAGTTACCAATAATACATACTAAAACATACATACATAACAGAGACAAGAGATAAGAACAGATAGATGGAATAACAGATTATATTAGCATAAGAGGGTCCATACAATATAGAGAACTGAACCAAGTTCTCATCTAGCTGAACAGCCTAATATATATGATTTACAAACAATTACAAAATAACTACTTGTTGGTTCGGTGAACCGACACTACCTTAGGTGGCCGACCTAATCTCTAGTTTAGTCGCCCGACCGACTTAGTCGGCTGATCGACTAAATCGGCTATCGTTCAAGTCGACATACCGACTTGCTCCTCTAACATCTCCCCCACGAACAAAATGTTTCCTCGTCTCGAAGAAACAGGGAGGTACCAAAAAAATGCCTGTCTAAGTAGTCGTTTGTTTCGTGCTTGTCCTTCATGGGCTGTGACGTCTGATTGTTGGTCTTTTCTGCACACAGACTTCAACAATTGCTGGGGCCGTCACGGCTAAGTGATGTTGGAAATCTGTCCAACTCTACAATATTTTCTGAATGTCGATGGTGAGTGTAGTTAGATTTGATAGGATCGACATTTTTTCTGGCATGGAAATTTCAGCTATTCTTTCCATGTCGGGACCCATAAACTGGTCCTTCTCCTCTGCAGTCTCTACAAGTTGTTTCATCTGAGGGCAGATGATGTCTACTTTTTCTAGATTGGGGATGGCTTGATGCACCCACTGATGTGCTTCTCGCTCGAGTTTCTGTAGCTTGGCTGTCTCAAGCACTATTTGGTCTTCTATTGTGCTTCTGAGTTTCTCATCAGTGGTTTTCCTTTTTTCAAGTGCTTGGATCCCTTGTCGTGTCTGCCGAGTTCGTTGATAGACTTGCTCGTAGTAAGTAGGCCAGTTTCGCAGTACTTCCTCGGTGATGACAGACTCCTCCATGTGATCTTGCAATACTTTGTAGGCTTCAGAAAAGGATGTGTGTTGTGCCATCAATAGTCGAACGGTTTCTTCTTTCTGCTCTTCTTTTGTTTCTTGAATCTGTGCTTGGAGCGTCGACACCACGCTTTTAAACAGTTGATAAGCTTTTTCTAGCGGTTTGTCGGTGTCGACCTCTATTGGTCCTGGTATGACAGACTGGACCAAGTCCTTGCACTTGTTAAAGAACTTAACTTGTTCTTTCCTTGCTGTCTAGTTCCTTACATCTGTGCTGGTTCTTTGTCTTTGCTTCGACTGCTAGTGCTTCCAGTAGTTGTTCTAGCTCTGGATCTCTCAGTTTGGTTGCATCGACCGCAATGGTCGATCCAACTAGATTGATGTGGACCATTGCTGGCTGTCCATAATGGTCCTTCTTCTTTTTCTTCTTTTTGTGCTTCTTTGCTTCGACTTGTTTCGGCATCTGTATACCTGCAAAAGTTGAGTCGGGATTTTTTGTTTGCTGTGCAACAGTGGTAGATGGTATTTCTGTTTGGGGTGGTGGGATGACTGTTGCCTCTGGTTGTTCGGATGCAGGTGGTCCAGAAGTGGATGCGGTTGGTACTGATGGTTGTGGTGGGGTTGGTTCTGGTGCAGCTGGTTGGATTAGGGGTTCTGAGTCGGGGAGTGGTGGTGGTGGTGGCGATGGGGTTGGGGAATGGTCGGGTGTGATTGGGTTGGTGAAAATGTGGTCGAGTGGTGGAATGTTGGTCTGAGGGGCCGAGTCAAAGTCGGAGAACAGTTGGTTGATTTCTCTGTTTATGTCCTCGACATTTTCTTCTTCCTCACCCTCGGTCGGTTCAGAGGTTGGTAGGTGGGGTTGTGGTACAGTCTGAGTGATAGTCGTGGTCCGACATCCTGCAACTTCGGCTTCCTTGTCGGGGTTCCTTTCAAAGACTGAAGTCGAAGTTGCAAAAGTTTTTAGTCCCTGAAGGACTTGTCCAGGTTGTTGGGATCCGCCAGCTTCAAACAGGGGTGCTTTAGTGGATAGCTTTTGTACCGATGTGAATATCTCAGGTAGTTTCTCAATGAATGCCTGCAGATCTCTGTCCCTGTCGAATTTTTCTTTCACTGCCTCTGACATAACACTCTTGCATAAGTCGAGTGGGCTTATCGAGAGTTGTTTTGGTGCTAACTCTTCAGTTACTTTTGTCGGGGATGGAGGTGGGGGTGTAGACACCAGGTCTACAATGTTTTCAAGCATCGACGTGTGTGTGATTTTGGCTTTCTTTGGTCGACCTTGTAATGCTTCTGCCTCGACAAATCTCTGGAACTGAGTTTCCACCGGTACTTTATTTGCTATAGCATCTTCAATTATGTCGATGGCCGTAGCTCCCAGTTCTTCTTCATCGTCTGATGACTCTGGAAGGAGAAGCTTGTGCTTTCCTTTCCCTTGTGGTTGTTGTGTTCTTTGCCTCTTTCTTGCAGCTGCTATCTCTTTCGACAATTTTCTTATAATTTCTTTGGTGATAGCATATTCTGGGTTGTCTGCTTCTGTCTCTCCCCTTGGCTCCTGGATCGGGATGAGACTTTCTTCAGCCGGAAGGATTTCCCACTGCTTTGCATGTGTTTCTTCTGTCTGTGGTTCTACCCTCTGTGCTGTTGGAGGTTTGATGATGATTTGAAGTCGGCTAGTGTGTTTGACCGGTGTCTCCTCCGACACAAAGGTACTGATGTAGAGGTTCAGCTCATAATCCTCTTCTTTCTCCTGGTCTGTTAACAGCTCCTCGATTGAGAAGTCGATTTCCTTGGCCTTCGCTGGTATTGGTATTTTTGTTCCAGCTTGTCGAGATAGCTCCCGAAAGATCTGTTCGACCGACGGATAATAATTAAGGGCCTTTGCATTTGATTTAACGTCCTGCATGTACCACACTGAAGTATGGTAGAGCTCTAACTGGATGTGGGACTTTTTGGGTAGATTTCGTCGGATGTTTTGAGGCACCCTCCATCTAGTCGTGTAGACTTTTAGCTGTTGCAGCCAGTTTTCCAACAGTACTTTTCCGTCTGCAAGTTCCTTCAATGTTCCTTTCTGGGAGAAGGCTTTGAATCTCCACATGTGGAACTTTGTTGGTTCTTGAAAAATTTTGTGTCCTTCGGGGAAAATAGAATACATGACTATCCATCAGATAAGGGATGGGAACCTGATGATTCGTCCTGTCTCTTGGCATCTTTCACAGATGGTTTTGACCATTTTGGCAACATACTTAGCCCATCTGTAGATCTTTCCATTAGTCGCAATGGCGTCGACTGCTTCTAGCATATCTAACTTGAGGTCACTTCCTCGACTTGTCAGGGTGAGTGTGATGGCTATTATTTTGGCCACAATCTGTGGCGTACGGGCTGTGATTTGACTGATCATCAACCCTTTTGAGTTTTTGCCCGATGGTGACCCGGTTAATTCTTCGACGAGTCCCTCTTTAATACCGACTGGTACTGGGTCTCCTTTGTTTGAGAGACCTGTCAGCTTGGAGATGACTTCTCCAGAGATGTCGACCGGTTGGTCGAAGTAAAACTGGTCGTTGTGGTACCGACTTATGATAAACTTAACGACTGTTTCTTTTGTGCCACCAAAGCTGGCCATAAGCGGTGCATTGACATAGTTGAAGATGGTACTGTATTGTATTTTCTCGGTAGCTTGAGTCGACTTCTTGTTGACGTAAGCCCACTCTTTTACCTCGGTCCACAGTTTTTGCCATGAACCCTCCTGTACCGTAGCATTCTTAATGTTCTTTAGCCTCTTGATTAAAGGTGTTTCTGCAGTCTGTAATTCCTTGGCTTTGGCTGAGGCTCTAGTCTGTTTGGGTGCCATTTTGTCGGTTTTGGTAGTTGATTTCACTAAGGTGCTTTTGCTTTTCAGTCGTCTGGTTGCTCTGATGCTCTCTCTGTTTGATTTGCGGTGAATGAACCTTCGGCGGTCCATTATTTATAGGGGGCGCATTGGATGTTCTTGTCGATGTATGCATTACTGGCGAACGTGATGTTCTAGCTGGAACACTTGAGTGTGCGTTAATGGCGAATTGATTTCGGCACTCAAGGTCATGAATGTGCGATGGGACTATCGAGGTCGTCGGTCGATGTCGGTTGTGAAAATGGTCGATGGTGTTATGTCGATGGGCATGATGTTGGTTGTCAAAGTGGTGATTTCCTGTCAGATTTTTTTGCGTATAACAGTATTATTTTGCTTTTTGGGTTTTGTAGATTTTTATAATTTTTGTCTAACGGTTATGGTCGTTATATATATATTTCAATATGTTTATTTTTAGTTTCTGTAGCATTTTAGTCGAGCTCCATTAACGAGTTTTCGAAATACTATGCCTTGTAACGTCCTTAGTCGGACTGATCCGTTGGTATGTATCTCTTCAACAACGTAGGGTCCCATCTATTATGTATGTAACTTTTTAGGTTTTCCTTTTACTTGACTATTGTATAGTAAAGCAAGGTCTCCTATCGACAAGTTTTTGTTCTTGATGTTTCTGTCGTGCCGTGCTTTTTGTTGTTGTTTCTGGATTTCTTGATGTTGCATCGCGAGTAGTTAGTGTTCTTTTAGTTTACTTAGTTGCAATAGTCGGTCCTTTCTTCCTTGTTCGACATCGACATGTAAGATTTCTGCAATAATAGGTGTCTGTTGTCGGAAGTGTATTGGAACTACTGTTTCTTGTCCATAAACTAGATGAAAGGGGGTTTGGTCGGTTGAGTGTTTATATGCTGTTCTGTATGCCCATAGTACTGCAGGTATCTTCTCATCCCAGTTGTCCTTATCAGCATTACATATTTTTGTTAAACTTTTTGTTAATGTTTTGTTAAATGCTTCAATTGCTCCATTCGACTGAGGATGGTATGTTGTACTCCGACGATGGTCGATTTGGAACTGGTTGGTTAGGGCTTTGATAGTTTTATTGATAAAGTGTGTTCCCTGATCACTGATTAAGGTTAATGGACATCTAAATCTGGTAATGATATTCTCATAGATGAACTTAGCGGCTATCTCACTGGAGCATGTGTCGACAGGTTCTGCCTCTGCCCATTTGGTCACATATTCGACTGCAGTTATGATATACCTTGCACCTGTCCTTTTTGCTGGTATAGGAAATGGTCCTATGAAATCTATGGCCCAAATTTCAAATGTCAAACTTGGGTTTACTGATATCAAAGGCATTTCTGTGCTAGGCAGGGGTCGACCTAATCATTGACATATGTCACATTGACTTACAAAATTTTTGCAATCTTTGTAAAGTGTTGGCCACCATAACCTTGATTGTTGGAGTTTCTTTGCAGTTGTGTCTGCTTGGAAATGTCCTCCTGCAGGTCCATAATGTGCTTCATGCATAATGTTGTCTCTTTCATGTTCCAGTACACACCTTCTGAGGATGTCATCTAATCCCATTTTGTAAAGAAATCCATTTATAAGACTGTATGGTGCAACCTTCATAGCTAGGATTTGTTTCTTTTTTGTACTCATTCCTTCTGGTGCTTGTCCATCTTCTAAGAATTGAGCTATTTCCTCTAACTCTGTTAGGACTGCTTCTATTCGAAATAGATGTGCATCTGGTAAGTCATCTTTGACTCCTGTCGGTTCCTCTCCTGTGTCGATTCGGGATAAATGGTCGGGACCGACATTTATATTACCTGGTCTGACAACAACTTCGAATTTGAATTCTTGAAATAGAAGTAGCCATCGACAAATCCTTCCATGGTGTAGAGGTTTATTGACAAAGTACTTAAGTGCTTGATGGTCAGTATATAATATAAATGGCTTAGCTAGAAGATAATGTCGATATTTTTGTAGTGCAAAGACCATTCCTAATGCTTCTCTTTCTGTTGTCGAATAATTTCTTTCAGCCTTGTTTCATTTTCGACTACTGTAAACTATAGGATAATCCATTCCATCATCTCCTGGTTGAGTTAGGATTGCTCCTATTGCTAGACCTGATGCATCAATATGAACATGGAATTTGATCGACCAATTTGGAAACCTTAAGATTGGTGCTTCGACTAGTTTTCTTTTTAGTTTTTCAAATGATATACGACACTCTTCTGTCCAGTCGAACTCTTTATCTTCCCTTAATATTTCTTCTAGTGCATAGGTCATATCTGAATAATATCTTATGAATTTTCTATAATAACCTGTATGACCTAGTAGCACTCTGACTTGTTTTGAGTTCACTGGTGGTTTTAAGTCGAGGATAATTTTAATTTTTGCAAAGTCGACCTTAATACCTTCCTTACAGACAATGTGTCCTAGCAATATCCCTATGGGGGTGACAAATATACACTTCTTGATATTTAGGGCTAACTGGATTTGTTGACATCTTTCCAACAGAAGTCTTAGCCACTTGCAATGATCTTTTAACATGGAGTATATTATCCAATCATCAAAGTATACTGCCATGGTTTTGTAAATATACTCTTGGAATATCTTGACCACAATTCTAGAGAATACTGCAGGTGCATTCTTTAATCCAAAAGGCATAACCTTGTAAGCAAATGAGCCGAATTCACATACAAATGTTGTCTTTTTCTGATCTTCTTTAGCTATTGGCACTTGGTTATAACCTGAGAATCCATCTGTAAATGAGTAACATTCATGTCCTGCCACTTCATTTAAGATTTCATCTGCATAAGGAGTTGGAAATGGGTCTGTTAGTGTCACTTTATTTAGCTCTCTGAAGTCGACACAAATTCTTAGTTTGGTCGGGTCATGTTTCTTAGGTTGGACTACCATTGGACTTGCCCATTCTGATTGGTCGATAGGGTAGATGATGCCTGCTGCAAGCATATTATCAATTTCCTTTTTGACTATCTCTTTGTATTTGTGAGCTAGCTTATATGGCATTTTCTTCACAGGTCGAACATCAGGTTTAGTGTCGATTTTCATTTCACCCATTTCGTGGACTAAGCCTTTGAAGTCTTTATAGTCTCTAGCAAATACATCTTGGAACTCATTTAGTAAGTTCACTATCTCTGTTGTCTACTCTTCATTGCAGCAGTCTCCAATTTTTGCCATTTTTGGTCGATCATCATTTGAGATGTCGAATTCTTTAGTTTTGACTTTAGCATCTAGCCATTCTGGTGCTTTGGCTTCATTGATTGGTCGACTTCCTTCTTTAAACTAGGTGAATGTGGCAGGGAAGTTGGCGGCAGTCATTCGGTCGGCTTCCTCCTTGTCGGTTGTTTCAACTTTAAACACTGTGCGAATAGGTTTGGTCGTTTCGACATGGTTTGATTTCCATCTAAAGTTTTTTCCTTCTGTATTTTTCGTTTTTTAACTGTAGTCTTGTCGAGTGTGGTATTGTCCCGGTTTGTATATTGTTACAATTCATTATCTGTCGGTTGTCTTTTAGGAGTTTATATTCTGTCGGTTGTATAAATTCTTTAATCTGTTTTGCTGTTTCGACCAAATTTTCATTTTGTGGTATAAAGTTGAAATCTTTAATGAAATTTTCTCTGAGTTCATGCCATAGGAAGGTTTCACCCCTAGCTTCTTCCATTTTATACCATTTGTTTGGTAAGTCGGAGAGGGTTGATGGAAACAGGTGTGGCCACACTCGTTCATTCTTGTACCCAAGTCTTCTCCATTCCTTTTGACATGTCTTAATATGATCTTCTGGATTATGTCCTTGAATGAATATAGGTATATGAGCTTGTTTGGTTAACTTCTTTCCTCCAAACCTTTCTACAAAGTAAGTTGAAGCTGTTGTCCAGGTCTGCAGTCTTGTCTAATGGGTATCCCACCATCTAGCAGCTTGTCCTGTAAAAATTTCTACTAAACTTTGTAGTCGACCATGTTCACCAATATTTTTGGAAAATTGTTCTACATGCATGACTGGTGATTCTCTTTCCTTGTATCTTGGTATTTGTGTAGTATTTACATTTGTAGGGTTTAAAGCAGGGTATTCCCTAATTTTCTTCTCAAAGATTTTTGGGACAATGGACACTATGAAGCACCGTTGGGTGGGCTTTTTTTGTACTTTTTGGATAGTCCAACACCCTCTTGCTTGTGTTTCGTAGTTCTTGACTTCCCAATCATATAATTCTGCGTCTGAATTATAACCGACCGAGTCTTGATTACCTAAGTAGAGTTCACCATATGTGTTAGGTTCTGTGTAATCTTCATTATTCTGTATCTGATAAAGTTGTCGGATATCAACTTCTTCGTCGATAGGTTCTACCCAAGGTTCTCCTTGGGATGGATGAATAGGTACAATGACCTTTTGTCGATTTCCTTTTAATTTGATTCTCTCTTTGTTCAGGGATATCGATGCTTTCATCTTTCTACCCCAAGGCCGACCGACTAACGCTGGGAAGGAACTGGATCTTTCCTTAGGGTCAATGATTTCGAGGTCGACTTTCGTCGAGACTCTTTTTATAGTTGTATCAACATTTTTCCAGACTCCAATAGGTTCAATTAGGCCCTGGTCGGCTAGTTTTAAGTATATACCTAACTCACGTAGTCGAGGTCTGCCCAATTGTTCCCAAGTGTCACGAGTCATGATGTTTAGTTGTGATCCAAAGTCGAGTACAACTTGTCGGACATGGTATCCTTCAATTTCCAGGTCGGTAAGTAGGTCGGCATCACTTTTATCTTTTTTATTTAAACTGCAAATATTCTTTGTTTGTTTTTTGATGTTGTTGTGTTTTATTTCATATATAAAATCGATGAACTGAGATACTGAGTTATCTTTTTGTACGAGTTGTATTAATTTTTTTATTGTGTTATGTCGATTGTCATTAGCCTCTTCTTGCCGTGTAATTTCTTTGAATACATTTGTTACCTCTTTATATGTTTGTTTTTCTTTAAGTGGATCAGCGTAGACATTCTTCTCTTTTATTTTGCTGATTCTTGGGTTATCACTTCCTGTTTTTGTCCCTTGTCGGGTTACAATATGCAAATTCTTTGTATTTAGTACATCAATTTTTTGCACACACGACAAGACATTAACATTCTTCTTTTTATTTATTTTATCCAACATGGTAGGGCAATCCTCTGGTGAGTGATCCCCTACTCCACAACAAGTGCAAAATTTGAGATCAGTTCTGTCTTTATATGGACAGTTTGCATACCGATGTCCCTCCTTATAACATGTAAAGCATTGGATGGGTCGACGTGGTCGATTGTCTCGATTCCCAGAAAATCGACCTCAACCTCCATAACCTCCACGTCGATTGTTATACCGGCGTTCGTATCTTCGACCGTCGTATCTTTGATTGTTCTGATCGTTTGGTAAGTTGTTTTGCTTGTTATTTTGTGCAATTGCAGTGGTCTGGTAGACTGCATGATAATTCTGTCGGTTCTTTAGGTTCAGATGGTAGTCGACCATGTTATGATTCTTTGTTTCGCAGATTGCACACCAAAATGCCTTGCCGTTCTTTATGTTAAACGGGCAATCTTTTGTCGAGTGGTCTCCATGCTCTTGGCAAATGTCGCAAAAACATTTTGTCTGTACGAATCGAACGTCCCGTCGATTGGTTTCCTGTCGACAGTTGTCTTTTGAGTGTCCGGCTGTTGAGCACTTCGTGCACCAGATATCCTGACTTTTGAGGTTTAATTCTTTTAGAGACTTCTGCATGATCTCAAGCTGTTCTTCTAGTCTGTGATCGGTGGAGTATGCTAGTATGTCCTCATCCATTTCCACTTGGAGAGCTTTTGTAAGCGCATCTTCATAAGACTTGAATGTCTCCAGACTTATGTGTCGGCGGATTTTCTGAGATAAGCCTACAAGAAACCACTGGATTAATAATTGTTCATCAATAACATAGTCCAATTGGCTAAGAAGGTCTTTCCAATGTTTATCATAATCGCGAACAGTTTCTCCTGGCTTCTGCGATGTTGTTTTTAGTTTCTTTGCAACCAGATGTTTTGCATCTAGAGTTTTGAAAAATGATAGAAATTGCGCTTTAATCTCGGCTTTGGTTGCTCGGGGTTGTCTTTTAGAAAAGGTCATGTACCAAGTTAATGCCCTTTTCCTCAAGGCACTAGCGAACTGCGCCATCTGTCTGTCTTCATCCGTAACTTGGTTAGCCTCCCAAGTCGACTCACAGACAAACCAATGTCGTCTGGGGTCCTCATCACCCTCATATAGAGGAATGTGTGCTGACCCGTGACCCATGTTAGAATCTCTGTCACTGCTTTCAGAAGGTGGTGGTGGTGGAGGTGGGGGTGTAGGTGGTGGGGTTATTTATTTATTCCTCTCTGTGAGACTATTATCGACAGAACTCTCGTTCTCGTCGGTTGTTTTTGTCGTTTCGTCTTTGACCAACAGTCGGTTGGTTTTGACCTCTTCTGTTGATGTCCAACTGCAATTATCTGTCCACAGTTCTGAATGTTCTGTGTCCTCCAAAGCTGTATTTGGCAGGGGGGTGCTCCTTCATGTGTTGGTAAAAGTAAGTGGATACTTTGGTTGGAGGGTATCGCTTGAAAGGTAACCCAATTTCCTTCTTCTGGTCGACGGATAATAAGATGTGTCTCGTCGTCTTGTCGACTACATATACCAAAGTCACCAGCTCCTAGTCGGAGGTCCTCTTCGACAATGGCTTGTATCCGGGTACGCGGATTCAACGGAGACAAAGTTGTTCCTTCTTGGGGAGCTTCTAATCGGAGAGCTTCTTGCTGTTCTATCCACAATTCTTCTTCCGTAGGGGACGCCTCTTTTTCCACGCCGCCTTCTTGTCGGTCATGACCCGACTCTGGCGGATTTCTTTCTTGGTCGGTCGCCCAAGTACTCATTCCTCTATGCAGCGCTAAGGCTCTTTCTCTTCTTTCTGCCCTTCTTTGTTGTCTCTCCTCTCTCTCTATTTTCTGGAGGTCCAACATACCTTTGTGTGACACTGTCTTCTTGATTTCCTTTTAGTCGACTTCTCCTTATTGGTGATTGGTATCCACTTTATCCCGACATATGACCAGCTACCCCTCCATAGCCTCCTCGACGCTTTAGAAAGATCGAATAGTTCGGTCTACTTGCTTAGGAAGTATTCCCACTCCCTTTCTGCAATGAATTTTTCCCACCTCTTTTGTTTTTCCGCCTAGTTAGGGTTTAATGGCGGTCCGCGAAGTGTTCGACAATATGACGTACTCCCTTCTCGATTAGGAATTTAAACAGCAAGGTCGGTAAGAAACACAAGATTTACTTGGTGAGGTCTGTGTAGAATTTCTTCTTCATGGTTTCCACCAAAGTCCTTTCTTCTACTGCTTGTTCTTCGCAAAATTCGTCGGTGATTTTTTTGAACCACTCCGACAAGTTTGTTCTTCCCCCACGAATCAGTTTTTCTAGCAACTATTGATCTTTAGTCCCTTCCGGCTTTTTCATCCAGGAGTTTCTTCAGAAGTTGGGGCACTGATTCTACAAACTTCTAATGTGTCTCTGTAAAGAATCTTGCTTTTGCTTGTGCGGTCGTTAATCTATTTCTTCGTGCATAATTTTGTAAATAATTTGCAACTTTACGTTCCCACCAGTCCTTAATCTCATGTTCTGATATCATCTGTTTGCATACATTTCAGACATGTACTACCAGCAACAGAACCAATGTTGTAATCTCACAGATCACATAAAGTTACCGATAATACATACTAAAACATACATACATAACAGAGACAAGAGACAAGAACAGATAGATGGAATAACAGATTATATTAGCATAAGAGGGTCCATACAATACAGAGAACTGAACCAAGTTCTCTTCTGGCTCAACAGCCTAATATATATGATTTACAAACATTTATGAAATAACTACCTGTCGGTTCGGTGAACCGACACGACCTTAGGTGGCCGACCTAATCTCTAGTTTAGTCGGCCGATCGACTTAGTCGGTTGATCGACTAAGTCGACTATCATTCAAGTCGACATATTGACTTGCTTCTCTAACAACAATTGAATACTTATCTTTATTTGTTTCGTGGGTAGACTCCTTCTTGAGCCTTCAGCTTCATTGTCTTCTTCATTCATAATAGCATCGTTTCTCATCCAAATGATAAGATGAATAAGAGGTTCTTCAAGAGTTGAGTTCTTCATGTTCCACATCGCTTGAGGGATCTTCTTTTGGATGGTGAGAGATTGATCTTCAGTTGCTCCCATCTTCTCTTCTCTTTTTATGAGTCGAGCTTCTTCTTCTTCTCAGAGTCTGTTGAAAGTAATCACTTCCTTCTGGCACACATTCTTCGAATGAATGAATCCCATGATCATGGGAGGCCATTCAAGGTGGTTATCACCACTTCTGCATTCTTCACTTCTTCGTTTACTGCTTCAATTTGTTCTTTGATTCTGCATTCTGGATCTTCACATTCTTCAACTGTTTTCTCAAAGCCATCTTCTGATTTATGTTCTTCCCTTCAAATAGCTTGTTCAAGGAATCAAACATCTTCGGTGTCTTTAGGGAAGACACTTGTGGTACAATGTGATCCATGATTGAATCAACAATGATCTTCTTGGCCTTGACCAAGTTCTTCTTGTGTAAGACTTTGAGCCTCATCTCCCTCTGGAACTGAAACCTCTCTTCTTATGTAGGTGTCCAATTCATTTTCTTCAGAGAGATCAAATACTTCCATGCTTGGAAGTTGTCAACTTCACCAAGCTGATGTGATAGATCACTTTGAAATGAGAGCCTCAAATGCAAATAGCAAAAGATTAGATCTTGTCGATTTGAGGCATCCGTCCTGGTTCTGGAGCTAACTGATCTAGGGTTTGTTAGAGAAACCCTAATTTTCAAAACTTGGAATATTTCAGATCTGATTAGACAGAAAGATAGATCTCTTCAAGGTGAGCTGTCCAATGTACTCCTTTTCTAAAAACAGTGGAGGGAAGCTCCCGGAACAGGAAGCCCTAGTTTTCCAATTTCTTCTGTAGAAATGTCTGGTATTGTTTCTGCGTTATCTCTGAAATTACTGCTCCTCTATGTCTGAAACTTCGCACTGAGGTAGCCTCGCATGTCTCTGTTCCAACACCACAGGTTTCATCAGAATTGGTTTCACCAATTGGGACTTATGATCATTTTTCCAAGGTGACATGTTACATGACTGTTCAGAACAACGAAGTTGTACGGACTGCCACGTGTCACTGATTCATCTTCTGAGTCTGAAAATTGGACCACGGAAAATACAATCCGTGCCCTTTCTGGAACATCTTCAGAAATTTCATCTGGACCTTTGTAGCCCAAGATATAGCAATTCTCCCTAGGTATCATGTTTAGGGATGCATTCTTAAAGAGGCTGGAACCCTAACTTGGAGGGATCATAACTCCTAGAATATAGCGAATCCGAGGCTGAATTTTGGACACAGTGTAAATCAGGATTTTATCTTCGGCCTCTACAATTTTTAGCTCCCGAGCCTTCACCAATACCGAGATATAGCGAATGTACCAAAACTTATCAGTTTTGGTATTTAGGGTTTTTCCAGCTCGAGGTCAAACAAGGGTTTGACTTTCCCGAAGTTTCACCCAACCAAAAATCTTGACCCAGGTCTCTAAACTTCGATTTTGATGAGGAGAGCAATCATATGCCGGGCTCACTCAAAAATTCGTCTTCTATAGAAATCCCTAATTTCCCGCACCGAAACTAAAAAATGCTCGGAATCAAATTCTGCTTCGACAGAAAGATGCGCCCTTCAATGGAGAGTCATCCTAGCATACTTTTGTTGATGGATTGTGGAGAGAGACCCAAAAAGTGAGAAGCCCTAGCTTCTGCAGCTACACAATGTCTTCTTTTCATGGTAGCTTTGATACCATGTTATATTTTTATCATTCAAGCTAGCATTACATTAGGATCTTTAACTGAGAGAACAACAAGCACATCAATCAAACACAAGAGACCATGAACACAGTGTTTTTCCTCAGGGTAACCATAAATGGAGAAAACCCCGCAACTTCCTCAGAGATAGAATCAGCACCAAAAGTAAAGCCCCAAAAACAATAAGATGATCTTCCGACAGCAGTAACCTCTTTCTTCCTTGCCCCAGTTTCTTTCTCTTCCTCAGCTATGCGCTACAACTGAGTGTGAGTGAGCGTGATAAATAGAGAGGCTCACTCTCTATTTATTTTCTTTTGTTCACTTGAAACCCACTCCAACATGTTGATTTCACTTAACAATTACTTACTAGAGCCGACATCTCTAGGAGTCTCTAATAACCCTAGTGCCCCACAACTTGTGGGGACTTTGCCTCCTCCGACCAACAAGGAGGGTTATCCTTAACACAATGGTGGGGACTATTGCTCCGACTTACAATGACTTACCTAGGGTCAACTTCTCTAGGATAGTCTAATAACCCTAAGGCCCCACAAATGTGGGGACTTTAACCCTTGACCAATAGGAGGGTTACCCACAATGACTTGACATGACTTGTTTACATTATAGAAACTTCTCGGAATAAACATCGGGGTATGACATGACTCAAATGCATTACAGACACATCCCAGAATAAACATCGGGGTACAATACATAAGATATACGGATGAATACATTCCGAAGTTACAATTACATCAACATTCGGATGATTCTTTTGTATCCTTCTAGAAGGAGTTTTAATGTTAGGTCTAGGGAAGGCTTTTTCATCTTCCGATGTATCTTCCTTCTCTTTGTCTTCTTCTTCGTTATGAATAGTCTCATCCTTTTGCAAGTCTTTTATTTCATTATTACATGTATGTTCAATATTGTCAAGATTTTTCTCTTTCCTTGTTTTTAAATCATCTACTTTCACATCAACACTTTCTACAATTTTATGTAACCTTTTATTGTAACACTCATATGCCTTTTTGGTGGATGAGTATCTTGGAAAGATTCATTCATCAGTTGTAGAGTCGAACTTTCCAAGGTCATCCTCGTTTCTTTTGATGTAACTGTTACTGCCAAACACTTTAAAATATTTGACTGAGGCTGGTCTTCCATACTGTTAGCACCTGATTTGTGCTAAGTAGATGGAAGGGTTTCAAACCCTTAGGCGAAGAAACAAGGCCTACAAAATTTGCACGACAAGGAACCTTGGGGGGCTATGATGGGATTTTAAAGAAAGGAAAGGCTCTAAGGAAGGAGTCCGAGAATTGATGAGAACATAGTGATTCGCTCTAGCCACGGTCCGTCAAATGAAGGGAGGCCCAAAATCCCGAGTCATATACGTGCCCCCTCATGTTGGCCATGCAAGAGGAAAGAGAAGACCCCAGTCAGGAAGGAGACGAAGGGTAAAGCGACCTTCGATGGTCATGAGAAAGAGATGAAGCAGATCAACGGCGGAGAGCCATTCCACAGGTTGTGGGTGTACCACGAAAAGGCGCATTTCGAATTGGTGAAATGAGTTAAACGTCGACAGCTTTCGACGGCTAAGATTGTGAGAGGTTTAGATCAACAACGGAAAGGATTTCTACCGATCTAAAACGCTCGGTGGAGACAACACTTCAAAAGTCACGGAATATGTTAAAGACATGATCTATCTGACGGTAGAGATCAAGGCGGATATAAATCTACGGCGAGAAGCTATTCTGCTAGCCGTACTTGCACGAGAGAAATCTCAGATGAAAGTTGCGAAATTCGGTAAACCTCTCCACTCTAGACGATGAGATGGTAAAAGGGTTCAAGATCGACAGAGGAGGGTAAATCCCGCGAGTCAGAAGTACGCGAGGGGATGTAAAGAGGAAACCTAATTGTACAAATACCAACGGTCAAGATCACACGACTGAAGGCTCTTAGGTCCCAGATCCACGACTGACATTTTATCTGGCTAGAAAGATGCATGGTCAGATAAGGGAATAAAATAGTATAAAAGTCGGCATGTGGATCCAGGCCAGTTATTCTTCTGCAACATCGAAAAGCGAGGGTTCAAACTGTGCAGACCGTGCCACCTTGAACAAACTTCCGAATCAAACTGTCAACTAACTTAGTACATCTTTGCTCTATTAAGCTATTTTCTCATGGCCGAAATAGAAGATTTAGAAGCTCAAGGCCTCGAATTTCAGGAAGCTGAAGAAGCCCTAGTAGATAAAGACTCTGAGGTTTTCGACACTATCATACTACATGATAGTATAGAGGCTGCTCAGAGTAAACTAAAAACTCTTCAGTTGCAAGGAATCGACACTCATGGGGTGTTTGGTTCTTTTTTCTTTTACTTCTCTGTTGAGTAAACCCTTGGTTGCCCAGAATTCGTAGACTGGTGCGTAAGTAACTATTCCCCGTCTGAAGGTGTGATAATGGACGTTTCTAGGTCTAGGATGCTGTGTCCCATAAATTCCCTTACCATCCAAAACACTCTGCTAATCCCTTTTGAGTTTACCCAGATGTCTAGTGAGTACGATGAAGAAGAGATACTCCGTTTTTTTCGAGAATCTTTAGCAGAACAAAAGGAGGATTTTCTCAAAACTTGTTTAAAGCCGGAAAGCCAGTTGTCAAATCCTCTATTCCCCATTGATTTCAACATGTTTAACGAAGAGACGTAGTCTGTGATAACCCTAGCAAGCCAGTTGTTAGGTATGGACTCAAACCAATTTGTCACCGAACCTTTATTGAGTCTAATATTCACCCTCAGTTTAGGACAAGTAGCGTTAGAAACATTGAGTCAGGTTTTCACCATCCGCATGTCTGCAATTTGATGAATTCTTGGCTAGAACTATCAATTCCCAGTTGAGTAATTTTCGTCAGTCGAGAACCTTCAGGTTTTAGTCTCTCCTTATGAAGATGTTTTTGAGCTTCAATGATGACAATATGCAGCTCCCAAAGATGGTTCTAATAGAGGACATGCATAAATATTATTGCAAGTTCATGAATGTCCTCATGGCACCGGTATATGAAGTCCTTTTTCAAAAGAGGCTGCCAAGGGTCCTGCCAGAGATGAAGAGGCTGTTGCAGTTATCTCCTGAAAGGAGAGTAGGGGATTGGTTCCTCTCCGAAGACAATACTGTGATCAAGGTTTATGGGTTACTCACTAACCGTATGTTCTACCGGCGTTTCTAACACTGAGAATGTTTGCGTTGGAACTGGTCAGGCAAAGGCTCACAGCCGAAGATGAACATTTCATAAGTTTCAAAAAGCTTGCGGATATTAAGTTTCCATGGGCAGTTGGCCCCTTTACCATTAAAAACAAATCATCTCTGCCCATGATTGAAAATTTGCTTAGAGAGGAAGGGTTAGAAATGGAGGCTGCGATCAACTATGACCCTCACCACATCATCTCAAATAGGAGGCAGGCCAATAGAAACAAGCCTTTCGAACATGTTGAAGTGGCAGGGTTGGTAGAGAAGGCTAATTGGATGAAGTACCCTAAAGAAGCTGACTATGATGAAGATGTGCCAAAGAATTCGACCTCCTCTCCACTAGCAAGTAACTGCCCCCAACAAAACCTCTCCAGTGTGGTCGCTGCGACCACACAAATCACCCCTTTGGCAAGCGTGTTTGAAAAGGGAAATAAGAGAGAATACCTGGAAGCCATGGATGTTGATGAAGGGGACACGACCAGAACATCCATGAAGCAAAAAATTGAAGAACCGAGTAAACTCGTGCTGAGTGCAAAGTTTAAGGGGAGAAAGAAAGCTATGAAAGTCAAAGGCCCAACTTTTGAAATTCAGGAATATACGTTCAGCAGTGTCCCTAAGGAAGCAGTAGATAGATACAAGTCTAAAGCTGAACTACTGGAGAGGTAAAGAGAACTTGGTGGAAAAGGTTCTGAGGAAATATTGAAGTTATGCGATGAAGTGGAAAAATTGTCGGGCCAGAGTACGTCCTTAGCAACTGTCAAGGACCAAAACAAGGGTACGTTGAATTTGGCCGTGATTATAGGAGATAAAGTAGCTGAGCTAAAGGTAGATCCAAAAAGAGTCCCCAAAACTGACCTGATTCACTTACACCAAGGGATAAGTGACTACCTTTAAACTGATCTGCTCCAAGCCACCTTTCAGATATCCAAACTAACAGTTGGTAAGAAAAGAGTTGAAAAACAACTCCGAAAGGAGAAGGTGGAAAACAAGGCTCACCAAGCTCAGATCAAGAAGCTCCAGGTAGATATATCGGTAGCAGACAGCCCGTGAGACAAAGGTACTGCCACACAAAGGTTACTGAAGGACAAGGAATGTACAATCCAACTGTTAAAGAAGAAGCTAGACATCCCAACTACCTGGCTTATACAAACTGCTGAATTGACTGAAATTGAAAAAGAGAAGGAATCCTTAAACACCGATCTAATCAATTGTAAGGCTAGATTGCTCAAACATGAAGAGAAGGAAAAACAGTGGAAGAACGATGCAGAGCTCTGGGTTGAAGAAAAGGGAGCTTTTGAATCAAGGCAATATGAGTTAGAAAAAGAGTTAAAAGAGCTGAAGGAAAGGGATCGGGAACAACCTGCGCCTGTGGTTCAATCGTCTGAGATATTTGATACAGAATCCCTCTCGCAAGCCATGTCCCAAGTAAGCATCAAAGCTCTAGAGATCACTGGTCTAAGAAAGCAGAATAAGGACCTGATGGATATGGCTGAGGTCAAAGAAGGAATAAGGAAGAAGCTGGAAGAGCGTTGTAAAGAATTGGAGGATAAAAACAACAGATTATCAAAACTTGCTTCGGGCCAAGCAACTCTACAAGGGGCAAAGCACCTCATATGGGACATGATAATAGCAGAAGCAACCAAGCTACGACCATACAAGTGGCCAAAAAGCATATTCAAACGACAAAACTGGACCTAAACAAGAGGCCCCTGGACACAACTGAAGGCGCAATCAACTTTCTGAACAATTTAACTGAAGAGGACATCAGACGGGGAAACATCTAGGATATAATTGTGGTCATTACATGGGCTAGGAGAGTGGTACACAAACACCGTCACTTGAAGATGGTCAAAGCAAAGTGGAACTTCATGCACAAGCAAGTTGGCGAATTTGCTTCGTTTTTTGATCCTCTGGTCAAGAGAGGGCTCCCCTTCTTTTGGGAAGAAAAGGGACCAATGTTGTCCTAGAAAGAGTATTATGACAGATTGATCGATTGCAAACAACATAGGCAATTTGAAGACATGGCTCAACAGTCGCTTTCAGGTAAAATTGTGGTCGAAAAATTATCTAGTGAATTTGAATTGTTGTTTGACTTCAAAATTATGTGCACAAAATTACCGGCGCCTGCCTATCCGGAGAAACTAGAACTCGGCGTATTGGCAGAAGAAATGCCAAAGCTAGAAGTGCCAACGGTTAACCAAGGGAAGGTTTTTGAGAATTATGTCAAAACTAAATACAAACTACACCAATGACTATATGCCTAAGCCGTGATTAGACCCAAAGATACAGGCGTGAAGTAATCAGGCAAGCCTGGATTTTGAAGACGTAGTGCTTCTTGGGGTCCAACAGGAGCGCTGCCTCCATCACTTTCTGTTTTATGCTACCCATGGAGAAAATGCCATGATACCATTTGTTATGAGTTTGTTGCTAATTTTGTAACTAATTTTGGCCCTGTTTTGAGGTTGGCCTCGGGGGGCTCAAACACTATAAATATGCTCCCCACAGAGGGAGAAGGGGTTGGAACCCATAAAACTGTTATGTTTATGATATTTTGATTTGTTTAATACAAGTCATAGAGCCGAAAGCTGGTTATTTGAATGCAAGAATTCTTGTGTATTTCTCAATTAGAGTCTGTAATTTTCCTTTCTTAATGTGCATGTGCTTCCTATTATTTATTTACATTATGTTTTCTTTATGTCTTAGACTTAATGTATAATGGTTCAGAATTCATACTCATATGCTCCGACCATTGTTTCAGACATCCACCAAACATTTTTTTCAAAATTGATGTAGAATTCATCCTTATGGTGCTCTACATTAATGGACTGTCATCGTTCTTCATTTTCCACCAGACCCAAAACATACTGGCCGTGATCGAAGTACTACCTTGCTCTTGTAAGCATTTCCTATGGAGACCGCTCTGTTTTCTTGGTATTTGTGACTCCATAGCCCAATATATCTTTACCTTGTTTCAACCACCAATATTTGATATTCATTCTGTGACAATATGTCTGGCCTTGTTATACATTTGTGAGAGATCCCCTGAAATCAGAGAAGCCAGCTCCCTTTCCTAAAGCGGTTCTGTTTTTACCTCAGGGCCCTCCTTCCCGCAACATTGGGTGCGATTCTAAGTGCTATCAAACTGGTGTCGTTGCTGGGGACAAAATTGAAGATCGTCCCTGGGGAGAACAACAAAGATTCAAGTACGAACAGGTTTATGCGGACAAACAGAAACCCTTACAGGTAAATAAGGTTGTGTATTTTCCCTAGTGACTCCACATTGGTTCTGAGCTATCTATAGAATACATCCTGGCTTCCCGACGACCGCATACACAAGGTAATCTCGACACTGAAATCCTGTAAAGTGTGGATAACCGTAATAGACTATTTAGGAATAAGGGAAAGGACCAGTTATCTATTCCTCATTTTGAAAGTTCCTCTACTCAAGAATTCCGTAGTGTCCAAGATTCTGTGGGGGAAGCTTACTTTAAAAGATCCTTGCCAAATTCTAAATCAGAGTCAGATCTGAAGAACACCAAAGTGAACCATGATAGGTTGGAAGCATATCTGCTAGAATCTCTCCGATAGAACCTTCAAAGGTCTAGAAATTCTGCTTTCCAAAACTTTCGGCCCTGTCCTCCCCCGGTGGTGCAAAATCGCCCTATCTTTCAAGTTCCTCCTATAGTCCCAAACCCACCTAGACCAATCGCTGGCAGGTTCACCCCACTAGATCTGCCTATCATGTTGCATGACCTCCCTCAAGGTTATGCCCAGAGAGTCCCATTTTATGATGGGGAGGGAAATTTCACAGCTAGACAACACGTCGATAAGTTCGAAGACTTTTTGGACCTCCTAGTGGATGACGATGATGTGAAAATGAGGTTGTTCGTGTTGAGCCTCTCAGGGGAGGCAAAGAAATGGTTCAAAGATTTGCCTTCTCGGTCCATTTAGACGTTCCCTGCTTTCCAGGCCACATTCTTGGAAAGGTGGGACGATAAGAGAAGCCCCCTACAAGTCCTGTCCCAGTACAACAACCTAAAGAAGGGTGGTTTTGAGTCTGTACATGAATTTTCTGGTAGGTTTATGAGAACGTACAATTCTATCCATGCTGACATCAAATCGCTAGTGGGTGCTGCAAAGCTACACTACGTCGATGCCTTTGACAGTGATTTCACTTTGCTGTTAAGGGAAAGGAAGTCTCCAAATATTTCTGTGATGTTTCAAGACGCCTTAGAAGTGGAGGCCAACATGATGGCGAGCGAGAAAATCAGGCAGAAGATGGAGACTAGGACAGTCAGAGAAGATGGGCCTTCTACCTCAGCTGCTTCCTCTAACGACGTGAAGTTTGAGATGATGTTGAAGACGATAGAGAAGCTGATGGATAAATTAGCTGTAGACAATGGATCGCTAAACAGGGAGCAAAATGAGCCCCAAATCAGGAACCCAAATTTCAGAAGACCCAATCCTCCTCAGCCTCCACGGATTAGACAAAGGGACGCTAGAAATCCGTGAAACCCAAACGATTAGCAAATACAACCACCTTTTCCCGAAAATTATGTTGATAGCGAAGGTGAAGAGGAACCCGCTGAAGACCAGATCCATCATTTCAGAGATCTAGACTCCGATATATACCTCACAGAAGCAGAGCATAACTTGTATGCTTAAGAGGAAGATTTGAAGGGTTTCAAAGAAGAGTCTAAATAGTACCAGAGAGGGTATCTGCACGTTGTAGATGAGTTTCATAAGAAAATTCAGTTGAGAAGTAGAGACGTCATTTTCAATAAAGGGAAGCTCAATCTGAATCAGCCTTCCAGCAATCTGCAAAATGATGATAAAAATAAACAAAAACCAAAGGAACAGGTTCCATGCAAAGAGCCCGCGAAAAAGGGTGAAAAGACTAAGGAAGTTAGGCCACCAGCGCCTACAAAGGTAGAAAAAGCTACGCCCACCTTCAACTTGCAGACGGAGCTTTCGAAGGTAAAAATATCGATTCCCTTTAACGAACTACTGAGAAACAAAGAATACAAAGATAAGATAACTGGGATGGTTAGGAGTCAAGGAGAGTTTCAACTTGACATCCTAGAAGTGAATGATGATGCTCCTACTATCAGTTTTGGGTCTAGACTTGAAAATGGAGATGAGGAGGAGGTTCCCCCTTCCTACCTGATCCTGAATGTGCATGATATGGTCGTGCATAATGCTATGTTGGATTCTGGAGCATCCCATAATTTGATGCCCAAAGGAGTAGTAGAGAGTCTGGGGTTAGAAGTCACTAGACCTTACAAATAATTATACTCTTTTGATTATAGAAAGGTAAAATGTCTTGGGTTGATCAAGGATATGGTAGTGACTCTGATAGAAATACCCTCCAAAACTATGGTGATGGGCGTGGTCATGGTAGGCATTCCCCCCAAGTTCGGCGTACTGCTATCCAGATCCTGGACATCCAAGTTAAAGGGGAGCTTACAAATGGACATGTCTTATGCCACTATTCCTATGATTGGAGGGAGTAAAAGACTGTACAACGAGAAAATATCTCCATACGTGGTCAGCAGCCAAGACAAGCCAGATGATCACAATATATACACTGCTAACCCCGACCTAGGGTCGTCTATTTTCTTCAATGATGTTTCTCCCTACAACCTCGAAATCTCAGCCTCCATCGAAGAAGAGGAACGCAAATCCGTCAAAGGGCGTAGCGCTTTAGAGGTGAAAGAAAAGGAGGAAGGTCTTTGGACCTTGAATTTTGATGGCCCAGTCGCTAAAATTGGAGTAAGCACAGGTGTGTCTATCATTTCTCCCATCCAAGACTCTGAAAGCCTGTCTTACCAGTTAAATTTTGAATGTACTAACAATGTGGCAGAGTATGAAGCTCTATTGTTGGGGATGAATGCTTTGAAGGACAAGGGGGCCAAAAATATACAGATCATAGGAGACTCAGAACTGGTCATAAATTAGATAAATGGCATATATCAGACCAGGCCTCCTAGAATGAGAGCCTATAGAAATGAAGTATGGGACATGTTCGACAATTATTTCGCCGAGCACACAATCAGGGTCGTTCCTAGAGGTGAGAACGCGATTGCAGATTCTCTAACTGTCATTGCTGGCAAATGCAGAACCCTGGAGCCATACGAGGAGAGCATAAGGTAGACATTAGGAATAGACCCTCTATACCTGACATCTCCAAACACTCGCAGGTGTTCGAAGATGATGAGCAAATCAATAGATTTTTGGAGTTATCAGACGAGTTTGCCAATACCCAGATAGATAATGAAAACTATCGCCTTGAGAATCTTTAGGATACCAAAGGTGGTGAAGAAGGGGTTGATGAAAGTGGACAATACAAGGATGCCCTGGGAGGGAAGGACATAGTGCAACTGAAGGGCAATCATATTCCTAGAGTCCCGATCCCCCTAGAGAAGTTGTTTGACCAAAATGACGTGGTTAAGGACCCAAAGGTGAAGCCCGCGGATGATGTTGTCGAGGATAAGAACGTAGGGATCGAGGATCGCCCAAAGATCATAAAACTGTCAAAGAAGCTACTTGCCAAGGTGAAAGAAGACTACGTCAATCTGATGAAGAAATATACTAACGTCTTTGCATGGAGCTATGCAGATCTTAAAGAATACGATACCTCCATCATACAACATACCATTCCCATAAAGCCAAACATAAAACCTTTTAAACAGAAGTTAAGGAGGGCCAACCCAAAACCGCTGCTTATCATTGGGAAAGAAATCAAGAAGCTGTTTGATGCCAAAATCATTGTGACACTAAGGTTTTCCAAGTGGGTCCCAAATGTGTTGCCAGTTAGAAAGAAGAACGACGAGATTCAGATATGCATAGACTTCATAAATCTCAACAGGATTTCTCTGAAAGACAACTATCCTTTGCCCAAGGAACACATTTTATAGACAGTTGTGGGATCTGAGAGGATTTCCACCATGGATGGTTTCTCAAGGTACAACCAAGTGAAAGTGTTGCCTGAGGATCAAGAGAAAATTGCTTTCACTACGCCATGGGGTACTTTTATGTACGCCAAGATGCCTTTTGGTCTCATGAACATCGGGGCCACGTTTCAGCGTGCCATGGATATAGCCTTTGCAGAAGAAAAAGACAAATTTGTGGTGGTCTATATGGATGGCATTACTTTATACTCCAAGTCTGATAAGGAACACATTAGGCATTTGGAGAAGGTTTTCCTGAAATGTAGAAGATATGGAATATCATTGAACCCTCACAAATCTAATTTCGGGTTGGAAGAAGGAAAATTGTTGGGACATATCATCTCGAAGGATGGTATAAAGATAGCCTCGGAAAGAATCAAAGCCATCCAGAAGGTCAAAGAGCCGAGAATAAAAAAGGAAGTACAATCTTTCATTAGACAGTTAAATTTTCTAAGAAGGTTCACCCCTAGCTTCACCAAAATACTGATGACTATTACCAACATGCTGAAGAAGGACCATGAGATTAAATGGACACCAATGCAAGGACAACTTTCAAAGATATAAAAAGGGCCCTCACCGAAGTCCTGGTCTTGGTAAGTCCAGATTTCGACAAAGACTTCTTGATCTTCTCTTATGCGTCTGATCACACTATTGCTGGGGTGCTGTTGCAAAAGAATGACCAAAACGCCGAACAACCTATAGCGTTTTTTAGCAAAGTACTGAGGGACGAGGAATTGAAGTATTACATAATGGAAAAACAGGCGTATGCCTTGATAAAGTCACTAAAGGATTTCAGAGTCTACATCCTCTACTCTCACATCATCGCTTATGTACCCAACAGTATGGTGAAAGGCATCCTCACATAGCTAGACCCAGAAGTGAGAAGAGCGAAATGGATTGCGGTGTTATTGGAATATGATATTGAAATCAAGCCCACCAAATTGGTTAAGGGTCAGGGGCTAGCCAAAATGATGACGAACTCCAATTGTGATTCCTTGCAGCTGAACTTCCTGACCAGCCACTCACTTCAACTGGACGTCGAAATACAAGTAATGCCAAGCTTCTCTACATCCCCTTGGTATTCTGACATCGTATATGTGTTGCGCAATGTACAGGCACCTGCAGGGTTGAGCAAGACGAGAGAAAGGTCAATAAAATTGAAATTGCCAAAATTTTGTATTTTGAATGAATATCTATAGTGGAAGGATTCAGGGGGTATCCTCTTGAATTTCCTTATGGAAGACAAAGCCCGACAGAACATAGAAGAGTTTCACAAGGGAGACTGTGGGGGACACCATTCCTGTAAGGTTACAACGAACAAGATTCTAAGGGATGGTTTTTATTGGCCCTCACTGTTCTCTGATGTGTACAAAGAGATCACCAAATGCTACCCTTACCAGGTTTTCGAGGGTAAGAGGAAACTCGTCCCACTCCCTCTTAACCCCCTATCTGTGGAAGCACCATTTCAACAGTGGGGGCTAGACTTCATTGGGGAAATAAATCCCAACTTTTTTGGGCAACACAAATGGATTCTGACGTCTACATATTACTTTACCAAATGGATTGAGGCAATACCCACCAGAAGGGCTACCAATGAGGTGATCATAATTGTTTTGGAGGACAACATCTTAGCACGGTTTGGGTGCCCCAGGAGAATAGTAACAGATAATGCAACGACTTTTAAGTCCAAGAGATGGTCAACTTCTGCCATAAATGCCACATCAGTCTCAACCACTCTACCTCCTATTACCCTCAAGGAAACGAGCTGACATAATCTTCAAACAAAAGCCTGGTGAGGATTATTAAGAAATTGTTGGAAGACAACAAGAGGGCTTCGCACACAAAGTTGAAGTACGCCTTATGGGCTTATAGGATCAACACCAAAAGGGTGATTGGTGTGTCCCCCTTCCAGCTAGTATACGGATCTGAGGTGGTCTTCCCAGCTTCTTTAGGAGTGCCAGTGACGAGATTGCTGCAGGAACATCAAAGTGAACCAAATCATATGTAGAGAAGGATAAACCAGATCATTGAGTTGAACAAGTTGAGAGACAAAGCCTACAATACCGTGCAGATACATCAATAGAAAATGAAAAATACCTTTGACAGGAAGGTTAAAGAAGAAAAGTTATCAATTGATGACCTAGTCCTGAAGTGGGACGCACCCCACGAAGATAAAGGGAAACATGGGAAATTTGACCACATGTGGGTAGGTCCCTACATTGTTGTAGCACGCAGAGGAGAAAATGATTTCATTCTACAATATCAAGACGGATCCCTGCTAGAGGGGGTTCCAGTGAATGGGCGGTTTCTCAATCACTACTTGACCTAAGAAGAAGAGGTAAACACTTGTACCATAGCTGTATATACTTCCCAGTTTTCAAGAAATAAAAAGGTAACCCCCAAGAAGATTTGAAGCCCGAGGAGAAGGCCATAAGATCTAGGAGGGTGACCATGTGTCTTTTTCTTTGTTCTTGTTTACATACACAACAACACTAACAGATGTTTTGAAGTCCGGAGTAAGGATACCCGCCCAATGGATTCGACACCTGGTCTACGGGTTCTTTGCTACCTCACGGAGAGGATAGCATCCCTAGCTAGAGCCACTTGTTAGCACTTGATTTGTGCTAAGTAGATGTAAGGGTTTTAGACCCTTAGGGGAAGAGACAAGGCCTACACAATTTTCACGACAAGGAACCTCGGGGGGCCATGATGGGCTTCTGAAAGAAAGGAAAGGCTCTAAGGAAGGAGTCTAAGAGTTGATGAGAACAAAGTGATCCACTCCGGCCATGGTCCGTCAAATGAAGGGAGGCCCAAAATCCTAACTCATATACGTGCCCCCTCATGTTGGCCATGCAAGAGGAAAGAGGAGACTCCAGTCAGGAAGGAGACGAAGGGTAAAGTGCCTTTCGACGGTCTTGAGAAAGAGATGAAGCAGATCAACGACGGAGAGCCATTCTGCGGGTTGTGAGTGTACCACGAAAAGGCGCGTTTTGAATTAGCGAAATGAGTTAAGCGTTGGCAGCTTTTGACGACCGATATCGCGAGAGGTTTAGATCAACAACAGAAAGGAATTCTGTCGATCTAAAATGCTTGGTGGAGACAACGCTTCAAAAGTCGCGAAATATGTTAAAGAGAGGATCTATCCGACGGCAGAGATCAAGGCAGATATAAATCTATGACGAGAAGCTATTCCGCCAGCCGTACTTGTACAGGAGAAATCTCAGTCGAAAGTTGCGAAATTCGGTAAATCTCTCCACTCTGAACGGCAGGATGGTAAAAGGGTTCAAGATCGACTGAGGAGGTTAAATCCCGCGAGTCAAAAGTATGTGAGGGGCTGTAAAGAGGAAACATGGCAGTATAAATACCAACGATCAAGATCACACGGCTAAAGGCTCTTAGGTCTCAGATCCATGACTGACATTTTATCCAGCTGGAAAGATGCATGGTCAGATAAGGGAATAAAATAGTATAAAAGTCGGCATGTGAATCTAGGTCAGTTATTCTTCTGCATCATTAGAAAGCGAGAGGTCAGACTGTGCAGATAGCGCCACCTTGAACAAACTTCTAAATCAAGCTGTCGACTAACCTAGTACATCTTTGCTCTATTAAGCTGTTTTCTCATGGCCGAAATAGAAGATTTAGAAGCTTGAGGCCTCGAATTTCAGGAAGCTAAAGAAGCCCTAGTAGATAAAGACTCTGAGGTTTTCGACACTATCATACTACATGATAGGATAGAGGTCGCTCAGAGTAAACTAAAAACTCTTCTGTTGCAGGGAATCGACACTCATGGGGTGTTCGGTTCCTTTTTCTTTTACTTCTCTGTTGAGCAAACCCCTGGTTGCCCAGAATTCGTAGATTGGTGCATAAGTAACTATTTCCCATATGAAGGTGTGATAATGGACATGTCTAGGTCTAGGATGTTGTGTCCCATAAATTCCCTTACCATCCAAAACACTCTGCTAATCCCTTCTAAGTTTACCCAGATGTCCAGTGAGTACGATGAAGAAGAGATACTACGGTTTTTTCGAGAGTCTTTGGCCGAACAAAAGGAGGCTTTTCTCAAAACATGTTTAAAGCCGGAAATCCAGTTGTCAACTCCTCTATTCCTGATTGATTTCGACATGTTTAACGAAGAGACGTAGTTTGTGATAAACCTAGCAAGCCAGTTCTTAGGTATGGACTCGAACCAATTTGTCACTGAACCTTTATTGAGTCTAATATTCACCCTTAGTTCAGGCCAAGTAACGTCAAAAACATTGAGTCAGTTTTCACCATCCGCATGTCTGCAATTTGATGAATGCTTGGCCAAAAGTATCAATTCACAGTTCAGTAATTTTTGTCAGTCGAGAACCTTTAGGTTTCAATCTCTCCCGATGAAGATGTTTTTGAGCTTCAATGATGACAATCTACAGCTCCCAGAGATGGTTCTAACAGAGGACATGCATAAAGATTATTGCAAGTTCATGAATGTCCTCATGGCACCAGTACATGAAGTCCTTTTTCAAAAGAGGTTGCCAAGGGTCCTGCCAGAGATGAAGAGGTTGTTACAGTTATCTCCTGAAAGGAGAAGAGGGGACTGGTTCTTCTCTGAAGACAATACTATGATCAGGTTTTATGGGTTTACTCACCAACTGTATGTTCTATCGACGTTTCTGACACTAAGAATGTTTGTGTTGGAAGTGGTCAGGAAAAGGCTCACAACCGAAGATGAACATTTCATAAGTTTCAAAAATCTCGCAGATATTAAGTTTCCATGGGAACTTTGCCCCTTTACCATTAAAAACAAATCAACTCTGCCCATGATTGAAAATTTGCTTAGAGAGAAAGGGTTTGCAATGGATGTCGCGATCAACTATGACCCTCACCACATCATCTCAAATAGGAGGCAGGCCAATAGAAACAAGCCTTTCGAACATGCTGAAGTGGCAAGGTTGGTAGAGAAGGCTAATTGGATGAAGTACCCTAGAGAAGATGACTATGATGAAGATATGCCAAAGATACCCGGAAGCCATGAATGTGGATGAAGGGGACATGACCAGAACATCCAAGAAGCATAAAATTGAAGAACCAAGTAAACTCGTGCTGAGCGCAAAGGTTAAGGGGAGAAAGAAAGTTGTGAAAGTCAAAGACCCAACTTTTGAAATTCAGGAATATACGTTCAGCAGTGTCCCTAAGGAGGAAGTAGATAGATACAAGTCTAAAGCCGAACTGTTGGAGAGGTACAAAGAAGTTGGTGGAAAAGCTTCCAAGGAAAGATTGAAGTTATGCGATGAAGTGGAAAAGTTGCCGGGCCAGAGTACCTCTTTAGTGACTGTCAAGGACCAAAACAGGGGTACCTTGAATTTGGCCATTATACAAGAGATAAAGTAGCCGAGCTAAAGGTAGATCCAAAAAGGGTCCCCAAAACTGACATGATTCACTTACAACGAGATAAGTGGCTGCCTTTACACTAATTTGCTCCAATCCACCTTGCGGATATCCAAACTAACAGCTGGTAAGAAAAGAGTTGAAGAACAACTCCGAAAGGAGAAGGTGGAAAACAAGGCTAACCAAGCTCAGATCAAGAAGCTCCAGGTAGATATTATCGGTAGCAGACAGCCCAGGAGACGAAGGTACCGCCACACAAATGTTACTGAAGGACAAGGAAGGTACAATCCAACTGTTAAAGAATAAGCTAGATATCCCAGCTGGAGAAGGAATCCTTAAACACCGATCTAATCAATTGTAAGGCTAGATTGCTCAAACATGAAGAGAAGGAAAACCAGTGGAAGAAAGATGCGGAGCTTTGGGTTGAAGAAAAGGGAGCTTTTGAAGCAAGGCAAGCTGAGTTAGAAAAAGAGTTAAAAGAGCTGAAGGAAAGGGATTGAGAACAACCTGTGCCTGTGGTTCAATCGTCTGCGATATATGGTGCAGACTCCCTCTCGCAAGCCATGTCCCAAGTAAGCATCAAAGCTCTAGAGATAATTGGTCTAAGAAAATAGAATAAGACCTAATGGATATGGCTAAGGTAAAAAAAGGAATAAGGAAGAAGCTGGAAGAGCGTTGTAAAGCATTGGAGGATAAAAACAACAAATTATCAAAACTTGCTTTGGGCCAAGAAACCCTACAAGGGGCAAAGCACCTCATCTGGGACATGATAATAGCAGAAACAACCAAGCTACGACGATACTTGGATTTTATCCATGATAAGGAAAATGCCATACAGGCGACCAAAAAGCATATTCAGACGACAAAATTGGACCTGAACAATAGGCCCCTGGACACAACTGAAGGCGCAATCAACTTTCTGAATAGATTAACTGAAGAGGACATCAGACGAGGAAACATCCATGATAGAATTGTGGTCATTACATGGGTCAGGAGAGTGGTACACGAACACCGTCACTCGAAGATGGTCGAAGCAAAGTGGAACTTCATGCACAAGCAGGTTGACGAATTTGCTTTGTTTTTTTATCCTTTGGTCAAGAGAGGGCCCCCATTCTTTTGGGAAGAAAAGGGACCAATGTTGTCCCATAAAGAGTATTATGGCAGATTGATCGATTGCAGACAAGGACACATGAATTTTGAAGACATGGCTCAGCAGTCACTTTCAGGTAAAATTGTGGTCAAAAAATTATCTAGTGAATTTGAATTGTTGTTCGACTTCAGAATTATGTGCGTAAAATTACTGGCGCCTTCCGATCTGGAGAACCTAGAACTTGGCGTATTGGCGAAAAAAATGACAAAGCTAGAAGTGATAACGGTTAACAAATGGAAGGTGATTGAGAATTACGACAAAACTAAATACAAACTACACCAATGACTATATGCCTAAGTCATGATTAAAACCAAAGATACAAGTGTAAAGTAATCAGGCGAGCCTAGATTTTGAAGATGTAGCGCCTCTTGGGGTTCAGCAGGAGCGCTGCCTCCATCACATTTTGTTTTATGCTACCCGTGGAGAAAATGTGACGATACAGTTTGTTATGAGTTTGTTGCTAATTTTGTAACTAATTTCGACCTCGTTTCGAGGTTGGTCTTGGGGGGCACAAACACTATAAATATGCTCCCCATAGAGGGAGAAGGGGTTGGAACCCATAAAACTATCGTGTTTATGATATTTTGATCTGTTTAATACAAGTCACAGAGCCGAATGTTGGTTATTTGAATGCAAGAATTCCTGTGTATTTCTCAATTACAATATGTAATTTTTCCTTTCTTAATGTGCATGTGCTTCCTTTTATTTCTTTACATTATGTTTTCTTCATGTCTTAGACTTAGTGTATAATGGTTCGGAATTCATACTCATATGCTTCGGTCATTGTTTCAGACATCCACCAAACATTTCTTCCAAAGTCAGTGTAGAATTTATCCCTATGGTGCTCTACATCAATGGACTCTCATCATTCTTCATTTTCCACCAGACCCAAAACATATTGATTGTGATCGAAGTACTACTTTCTCTTGTAAGCATTTCCTATGCAAACCGCTATGTTTTCTTGGTATTTGTGACTCCATAGCCCAATATATATTTACCTTGTTTCAACCACCAATATTTGATAGTCATTCTGTGACAATATGCCTGGCCTTGTTATACATTTGTGAGAGATCTCTCTCTGGAATCAGAGAAGCCAACTCCCTTTCCTAAAGCGGTTCTGTTGTTACCTCGGGGCCTGCCTTCCCGCGAACTTGGGTACGATTCTGAGTGCTAACACATACCACAATTCGTAGGGGGTCTTATCCTTATTCACTCTGAGTTGGCCTCTGTCAAGTATGTAGACAACTGTGTATACAACTTCTCTCCAAAATGAATTTGATAGTTTTGCTTCATGAAGCATTGTTTTGGCAGCTTCTTGGACTATTATGTTTTCCTTTCAACAACCCCATTCTGCTGAGGAGTTTTTGTAGCTGAAAATTGTCTTGTAATTCCATGACCTTCATAGAAATCATTGAATTCATTGGAGGTAAATTCTCCCTCATTATCTGATCTAAGACCCTTGATTTTTATACCCAACTCATTTTCAGCCATTGCCTTGAAGATTTTAAAATTTTCAAAGGCTTCTGATTTTTCTTTGAGGAATGCCACCCAGGTCATCCTTGTGTAATCATCAATGAGCAACATGAAATAGCGATAATATCCTTGCAGGGTTTTAATTTTGATTGGTCCACAAAGGTCTGTGTGTATTATTTCCAGAGGGTGTGAGGTCATATGTTCTTTTTATTTTAAAACTGGCTCTGGTTTGCTTCCCATGTTGACAATGTTTACACACAGAGTTTAGAGGAACTACAATTTTAGGTAGACCTCTTACAGCTTCCTTTGTGCTTATTTTGGCAAGATTGTCAAAACCTAAATGTCCCAACCTTCTGTGCCATAACCAACTTTCATCTAGCATACCTAAGTAACATTGGTTTTCATTTTGCAAGATGTATACATTATTTGTATTTCATATAGCAATGCCAACGACCTTTCTTGATTCCTTTTTCTTGATTTCACATTTTTCTGAGTCAAAGATACAAACGTGTCCTGGGTCGCATGTTTGACTTACACTAAGAAGATTAGGATTGAGGTTTTCAACTAGCAAAACATTTTCTGCTTTGATCTTGCTGTTGACAACAATTGTTCCTTTGTCGATTATTTTGGGGGTTAGGCTGTCTCCAAAAGTGACTTTTCCCTTATTATCTTTTAGTGTTATGAATTTGCTTAGGTCACTGGTCATATGTTTTGAACAACCACTGTCCAAGTGCGATAAGTTTTGGCTTTCGGTTGCACATAAAGCAATCGTGGAACTTTCCTTCTCTTCCTTTTCTCTCCAATACTTCTTTTGTTTGGTGTTTTGAGATTTGATGGCAATAATATTCCTTGTAGGAGTATTCAGTTTACAATCTCTTGCCATATGTCCGTGGTTATTACACTTATAACATTCTATGTCATATCTTTGGAGTAATGTAAAAATATTCTCATTTCCCTTCGACTTATTACTTGATGACTTATTTTTGTATTTAGAAACCTTTCTTTCAGTTATGCAATTTAAGGCTTTATGACCAAAATTATTACAAGAAATGCAGTGACCTAAAAAGATATGTAGATATCTATTTGGTCTCTTGGGTGCTATATTATTTCTATTTTTATCTTGAGAAATTAAGCCTGCTTTCTTGCTTCCTTCCTTTTTAGCTGGAGTCTTTAGTACTTCAGCATAGCTTTTCTTACTTCCTTCTTGATTGGTGATAGGAAAACTCTATGGATTCTTCTCTTTAACGAACCCCAAACCAAACCTATCACTTGATGGTCTTTGGCTACTCAGAATGTCATCTAGAATCCTTGAGCTATTCTCAAACTTTGATTTGATAGATCCTTCATCAAGCTTTCTCTTGAATTGCATGATTTCTTATGCAAGCTTTTCAGACTCCTGTATTCTTCTTTCGAGCTGTAGGTTTAGGTCCTCCTCAATCTTTTTGGCATCTAGAAGTTGAGCTTCCAATTGACTGATGATAAGATTTGACTGTTTGTTCTTTTTCCTACATTTCTCAAGTTCTTCCAGGGCGCTAACAAGTTCAGCTGTCAGGTCTACTTCTCCTTCTACATCTGAGTCGCTATTTGAGGCTTGAGTATCTAGGCCCATAAATAAAACTTCAGTTTCTTCAACTTCACTTACATTTGAATCCTCATTGTCTTCCATGTGTAAACAATTTTCTTTTTCCCATAGGGTTTTTTCTTGTTTCTTGGTTTACCCTTTTTTATCTTCTAAGTTTTCTTTTCTTCATTCTCATCTTGTTTAGTGTAGGTGCATTTAGAGGCAAAATGTCAAATCCTTCCACAATTAAAACACTTTAAAGGTAACTTCCCCTTGTATTTTCCAGTCCCTCTCTTAAGTTTATTAATGAAAAGAGCTTCCTCATCATTTGGGTTTTCTGATTGATTTTTTAAGGAGGTTTTAAAAGCTGCTTCTTTTCTTGAAGATCCATTTTGTCTTGTTCTCATCTCATGCGCAGTGAGAATTCCATGTAACTCATCCATTGTTACCTTTTTAAGATCATCTCGTTCTTCTAAGGTGGATACCTTTGGGTCATATCTCATTGGTAATGTTCTTAGTACCTTGCTTACCACTTCCTTTAAATCTTTTAATTTTCCTCCGAGCCCTTTGAAGGCATTAACAACTTCATCTACACGAAGAAGGTATTCACCAGTATTCTCTTCTTCTTTCATTTTAAGACTTTCAAATTGATCTTTATATGTTTGAAGTTTGGATTCTTTGACGTTAGATTCTCCTTCATAGATAATTTTCAACTTGTCCCAAGCTTGTTTGGCAGATGTGCATTGCATAACTTTAGTAAATACCGAGTTTGTTAAACCACTTAAGATTGTGTTTAGGGCTTTGGCATTACCTTCATATTCACCTAGTTCAACTGTGTCTGTAGGGTATTGGTTTCCTATTTTAAGCTCCTTTTCTGTTGCTGCCCAAACCTTCCATCCCAGGGACATTAGATGACACCTCATTCTTACACTCCAGTAAGCATAATTTTCTTCAGTAAATAGTGGAGTTTTTTTAGTGGCCAATCCTGCTTGTTGATCCATTGTGATTTTTGGATGGGATCTTCCTTCCAGTGGTTAAGCTGTTGTGAAGGAACCTGCTCTGATACCAATTGTTGGTTTATCCCACAATACTGAGAGGGGGGGGTGAATCAGTATTGTCCCTTTTTACTTAAAATACACAAAAATCAACAATCAAGACAGATTTTATCGTGGAAACCTCAAAGGGAAGACTACCAACACAAACTCATTAATAAGATGAGTTTACAAAATTGTTTATCTGCTCCTACAGAAAGGATGTAAACACACCCTAAGTTTTTCCTGCAACTACAGACAGGGATGATACAACACCCCTATGGTTTTCTTCCTGCTTCAACAGACAAGGATGCTACGACACCCTGTTCTCTAGCTACGACTGGAAGGGGGCTTCGACCCCCTGCAGACCTGTGGCCTGCCCTAGCACCACTCTGCCACCCTGTACTGATTTTCTCAATCTTTTGGAACAGTTGTAGACTATCAACTTTGGACTCTATCAAGCTTACTAAGAGAGACCCCTAATTCTTTACACATTCATTCAATAAATACTCTTTACCTATTTCTTATCAACGCATCTCTCCATAGCTGCGCTCTCTCGTTTTGGATCATGAATGTTTACTTACAGACACAACTATTCATCATCTACCCGTTCAACCGTCACATCATTTTATCGTCAAGTTTCAGCAAAGGCACCGTTTCATTCTTCCCACAGCTCAGGATTCATTTCCACAGCCCTGTCTATCATTTTCTGGTGCTTCCGTAATAATCTTCTCCAGATACAGTGCCGACAGTTGATCTTATGTCTGAATCTCTTCGGACCGTTGATCTACTCTACAAATTTCCCTTTTGAAATCGTATTTATGCACCAAGTTTCTGTTTCAACGATTCCCCACCGTTGATCTTCATTGAGCTTCTCCATGAGCGTCAATCTCCAGATTGCGGGATGCGGGATGCGGAAATGTAACATTTCCTCAAATTGTATCTCGAATTTCCGCCTTCCACTTTCCGGACTTGCCTTTCCGCAAACTTCTTTTCGCACTGTGGAATGTGGAAGTCGGAAACTCAATGTTTCACAACTTTGGCTAATTGATTTTTCTCCTTTCTGCTTTCCGCACTTCTTTTTCTGAACAATTGATTTGTTTTTGCGAAACTAATCTCAGTCGTCCGATCTTGATATTTCGCAGAACTTAAGCTTTTCCTCGTAACCGTCGGAACTGATCCTTAACCGTCAGATCTAGTGTGGAACTAATATAAGCCGTCCGATCTTGATTGTTGTGGAACCGACTTTTGGGCGTCGTAACTAATCCTTAACCATCGGATCTAGTGCAGGACTATTATAAGTCGTCCGATCTTGATTGTTGCGGAATCGACTTTCGGGCATTCCGCTTTCTGGACTTGTCTTTCTGCAAGCTCCTTTTCGCACTGCGGAATGCAGGAGTCACGACTTCAGCTAATTGCTTTGTTCCTTTCCGCTTTCTGCAATTCTTTTTCCGAACCATTGATCTGTTTTAGCGGAACTAATCTCAGTCGTCTGATCTTGATCATTTGCCAAACTTTGTCACTTCGCACGTGTTTAACCTCTGCGCTAGTTCATTTAGCAAAAACATTATGAGTCGTCGATTTACTTGGATGATCGATCTCAGTCATTCAACTTGCTACAGGTTTATTCGTTTGTCATTCAACCTGCAACCTGCAATAGGGTTACTCATTTGTTATTCTGGATACCTGCAACCAACAACAGGGTTATTCCTTTGTTATTGTGTTGGTTTCAGCCTGCCACCATATATTTGACTTTCGTTAACAATTTTGACATCAATGACAACTATTTTACTCAACAAATTCAATACAATTTAAATTTTGTAATTACAATTGTTTACAAAGAATTATTGTAATTTCATAAGACTCATTCATACAAGTGAATTCAAAACAGGAAACATCCTACACGATTTCCTTCATGAATATAGCAATTGTAGTTCATTAAACAAATTATTCGACATCGATACTTATTTGCAACCAAAGGAATTAGGAAACTGATTGCATGCGTGGCACGCTCCACCCAAGTATAGGCAACTTTGCTCATTTACTCTCAGCAATGCCACCCCCGAGCTGAGATCCATGAATTCACCAACTAGATATATCACCATCCCCCTAACTCCGTCAAAGGTTTAAACACTGGTAAACATGAACATTGGTTTACAAACCAATTCCATGCCAAACAATGCAATCCACCTTGAAAGCTTCCTTTGTCAGCACAACAGTGAAATACACCGCTGTTCAATGTTAAATTTGAGCTTGATTTATTTCAGATATGAATTTAGCTTCTTCTCAACACAAATACACTTAGATCCACAAAATATTAAACATATAGCAGCAATAGAAAATAGATCACATTCACACAGAACACAAATTTACCCTAAGGAAACCCTCAAAAGGGAGAAAGACCATAACAAAAGATCTTTCTTTTATGAAGTAATAAGCTTGCAGGAAATACAATTGAACCCCAAGAGGCACTACAATACATCAAAGAGAAGGAGGACGGCAAGGGACCTTTTTCATGTGCTCCTTGTTAGATTTGAGCAAGTACCTCTAGATCTGACTTCCCAAAGACTTCTGCTTGCTTCCTTAACTCGATGCTTGACTAGATTATGGTTGGAACCTTTTAGATTTGATAAATAACTTGCAGATCTGATAAATAACTTGCAGATCTGATGAATAACTTGCATATATGATGAATACAATAGATCTAATCTGAAAAACTGTAGATATGAACTTGTATGATGTAGATATGCACTTGGATATTGTAGATCTGCACTTGTATGTTGTAGATCTAAGCTCGAATGTGTATCTAAGCTTGATTGTGTATTTCAAATGGTTCTCTTGTCCTTTTATTTTTATGGTTTCTTCCAGCCTTTTAGAAGCATCCATATCTTATCTTCTTGTCGGGATTAGTCAAACTTCTAGAAGCCCCAAGGAAGACTTAAGTTCAACTTTCTAATTGCTCATTGACATAATATAACATTATAACATTACAACTTAGGATTTTAGCCTTTTAATTCAACATTACATTTAAATTTAGTCTTATAGACTAATTACATAATAAGCAAGCACCTTTTACACATTTTATCACTTTTTCTCTTTACATATGGTCCCATCTTGCGTACATAGCATTATTACATTAATAAAAGAAGATCTTTTCATACCATGTGGTATTTTGATCATGTATCATGGTCGCATGATAAAGTGACTCTTTAGAGTGGCCAACTCCAAGAAGATCACAACAAGGACCAAAAAGGGTCATCCCACATATCAATCTAGCTCACAAAACTTTTATGTTTGTTTTGACTTTTGCGTAGACTCTACTTTGACTTTTGCACATGGCTCACAAAGCTTGCACCTTGACTTTTGTACTAGGTTCACAAGGCTTTTACTTTCACCCTGACGTTTGCACTAGACTCACAAGGTTTACATCTTGAATTTTGTACTAGGCTCATAAGGCGTGTTACTTTCGCCATGACTTTTGCACTAAATTCACAAGATTAAGTTTCAACATCACCTTCGTCCCAAGTATTGTTTAGCTGACAGAGTTTGTACGCTCACCCTGACTTTTGCCATGACTTCACAAGACTTTTTGATTCTCCAAATCTCCTTGACTAGCCTTAGGGTGGCCCAATTCCTCACATTGGAGAATGACTACCGATGCTGCTAATTTTAACACTCAAGTGCTCAAAATTTCACCAAGGTAGTTTCATACACTATTTTCCATTTCATTGGAAAAACATCCAAGGTAAACATGAATTCAATTCATCAGATAAGGTTGTTCAAACAAGTTTCACAGGTTTTGAATTAGCACAACTCCATCCTTCCAAGTATGCTTCAGACTTGCTAAACAAGTTCAACATGAAGGATTGCAAGCCAAACAAGACTCATTTCCTCTCAGGAGTTAAGCTTGTGGAAGCAAATTTAACTCCTTTGGTAAACAACACACTGCATAGGAATCTAGTTGGTTGACTGCTCTATTTGACTCACACTCGACTTGATATTTCTTATGTAGTCAGTGTGGCATATAGACACATGGATCAACCACATGACATCCATTGGAGGGAAACAAAGATAATTTTGCACTTTGTGCAAGGAACAAAGACACATGGGATTCACTATGTTGCAAAATCTGACCTAGAGTCAGTTGGTTTTACTGACTCTGATTGGGCAGGTGATAACATGGATAGAAAATCAACTTCTGGATATGTGTTTATGCTTGTAGATGGACCAATCAACTAGTCTAGGAAAAAGCAAAGTGACATTGCACTTTCTTCTACAGAGGCAGAATATAGAGGAGTTGTGAATGCAACTACTCAATGTTTGTGGTTGCAGGGTATACTTGGAGAGTTTGGGATCGAATCTGACACTTCCATAGTCATTTATTGTGACAACCAAAGTACTATTTGAATCCCAACAGACCCAATAAAAAGGCAGCAAATCAAACACATAGAGATCCATATGCACTACATCAGAGGACTTGTGCATGATGGGGTCATTACTCTGCACTATCCTGCATCATCTATGCAAGTTGCAGACATCTTCACTAAGAAATTCTCTGAGAAGACATTCAACAATCTCAAATCACTGCTTGGGATAACTGATCATATGGTGAAGATTGATTGAAGACAAGATTTCACAAAATTTTGTTCATGTCCATGTTTAAGGGAGGATTTTTCTCTTGTGGTTTTTCCTCTTTCCTTGTTTTGTATGGACAAGCAGTATGTAAAGGGTGAGTAAGCCTTTTTGCTAGGCCCTATATCTCTGATATATTTATGATATTTCACATAAGTCATGATTAAGAGGGGATGTTAGAATAATAAAAAAATCATTCCCATACTTAGGATACAATAATTAATCTTTTTGATTAATTTCCTAGGTCCTACACTAGCTAGTTGGCATCCACTTGCACTATTTGGTCAAAACTTGCCTAAACTGCCTCCAGGAGTGCATTCACAAGATTCTAGATAAGATTTTGACAACTCAATTAACTACACAGTTTAGAAAGTGCGCATTCTTGCCTTATCCTGAGTTTGACTGCTTTTAACAACTTTTAAGGCAAAAGGTGAAAGCTAGTCACTAGTAGTCAAATTTGAAGGGTTGGTCTTAATTTTTTTTGGAAGGGCATGCAACTATCCAACCCTTCAAGGAGGAAAGGTTATAAAAATAATTGCACTTCAATTGAAAATTGTAAATTAAGTTGACCCTCAAATAAAAAAAGGTGAAAATAAAATAGTCTCCTTCCAAATATTTATAATTTTAAAATATCAAATAGAAACTACATCAAAACATTGTAAAATTTCATTAAAACTAATCAATAAACAAATATCTCTCAAATTCCACTAACAAATTAATAAGAAAACATATTTTCCTTCCATTCATTTGATATTCTTCAAAAACATTTGGGATTACAGCATTGAAAACATGAATTTAGCCCAACGGAAGAGGCTTTCTGGCTTTCATTTGTTTCCATACATCATAAATGTCATTCCATTCTACCTCATTTAAATCATGAGGTGCACTAAGAGAGATACACATTAGCATATCCAACGTCTCCAATGAAAGTCTTGATTTGTCATCATTTTTTATCCTATTTAATTTTGAAAATCCTCTTTCACACACTGTTGTACTTGCTGGAATAACAAGAATAGCTTTCCATAAGCGCATCAGATAGGGAAATCCTTCATTTACCATTCTGGTTCATCTCCACAAAGATCCCATACTCCAAACATCTGTTTTTTTGCTATGATTTATAAATAGTAGAAATGAATTCATCCATTTCACCCAAACATTTAGCAGTATCTACAATTGGTGACTACCCAATACTAAATTTTTCACATAAACATTGCAACCACCTTTTTGTTTGAGTCTCTACCATTCACTTCTTCATAATAATGTCGAGGATTGAAAAACTTAGCAACATTGAATATAGGTAAATTTGTAAACCTCCTATCTAGAGATTCAATCACCTTTATAACCAAATGTTTTCCCAAAATAATACAATCATCTAGTGTCCCCGATTTTTGCATCTTTGACAGACTCTCAAATCTCAATGGATGTAAATATACCATACTTGTTCTATCTGCAAACTCAAGAGTTCCTCCTTGCGCTTTACTTAAAAAAGAGGATATGTTCACTAGTCATGCCCCAAATATGCCTCCCAAAAACCGTTTGCGAAGCATGTTAATAGAAACATCTAAAGTAGTACCAATAGAGGTAATATCAACACAATCCTCTTGAACATTTGATTCAACTTATTTAACTCAATCAGTAGATCTGCAAGTAAATGGATGTAAAATTGTACTTGAAATATTGTTGCTAACTCATACATTTTTTTCTCCCCTAACTACCAATCTTTTAACAAAGCAGGCATGAGTTTAACAAGTCTTTCCATGACCTTACCTCTAGAGAGCCACTTGATTTGATGAATTTGTAAGACCTCCAACTCAGTGATTTGAAATGATTCCATTAGTTCTTTCAATTCTCCATGGCTTTTAGTAGATTTTCCAAGCCATGAATAAACTTTGTTTGCAAATTTGTCAAAATATTGCAACTCTAAAAAATGAGATGAAGCATCATTTGCTGCTAATGCTTCTCTATGAGTTATGCAATGTACATCTAAGAAATAAGGGGCATCTCAACGAAGATTAGAAGATAAACCTTCGCGAATACCCCTCATGGAAGATGCTCCATCAGAGCCAAATCCAACTAACTTCACCAAAGATAGATCCATATCTTCTAAAAGAGACCTCACTGCATCATACATACATTGAGCCATTCCATCCTTTATTTGAAGCAAGCATATGAATTTTGTTACACATTTTCCTCTTCCTTCATTTGTTAGATAGGTAACATAAACTATCAAATGGTGTGCCATTGTTTGATCAATGCTTTCATCAACTAAAATTGAGTAAACAAGGCTTTGTAAAATTTCATCTTTCAACCTTTTCCAATATACCTCTTTAGCAGCTTGAAGAAACTCTTTTTTAGATGTTGTGTTTGTGTATGCAAAATATTCATCTATTAAAGGCATGTGTGGAATGCATTTGTACATATTCAACTCACAAATTGACTTGTACATTTCTAAAGGTAAATTATGTATAGCAACACAATACATGTTTTCAATAACTATTATAATTCTCTCCTCAGCATCTATCATTGGTTCTACATGATTGGTAATCGATTTTTTGTTTTGTTTGGTTTCTCCCTCCAAAAATTGTAAAGAAAACTTTTGAGCTTTTGATTCTGAATGGCCATTTAAACCACTAACTTGAAGAGTGGTACTTCCCTCTTTGGAAAATGTAGTGTCTCTCTTAAATTTAACACACCATGAACATTTTATTCTTTCATTACCATTGCAATCTTTTATAACATAAGCCCATGGGAGTCTTGTCTTCCATTTAGATTTGAAAGTTCTTTTGCGTTTGTTTGATGGTTGTTCTCCTTCAACAATTTCTACACTATCAGATTCTTCATCTTCATGTTGATGATTATCAACTTCATTTCAGGAATTACATGGTTGATTACAACGTTGCGAGATACCAAATGCATCAACAATTGACAATTGTTTTTTCTTTTCTTTCTTACGGCATCCAATGAGAGACATTTTTCAATCTTTACACCTATTTAACCAATACAAACAATAAAATAAGTAAATAGATCAATACAAAACAACAATATATTTCCTCTTAAAATGAATATAAAAAATAAATTGATATTAAAATGAAAAACAATAAAATAATTATTATTTTTTTCAATGTAGGCATATATATGAAACGTTGATATATGAATACAATCATATATAATATAATTGTTTTCTATTTTGATTGATTTTTTTCTTAATTATTTAATTAAAATAATTATTCCAACAAGACTATGTGCGTCTTACTAGTCCCTTCTCATAAATCACACAAAACTACTTCTAGAAAAGATCATACGTGACACACTCAGATAAATTAAAAAAAATAAAATTACACTCACAAGGTCGAAACAATTTGATTACAACAAGGTTTCCATAATAATAAAATTTGTATAATAAAAATTTGATTACACCAAAGGTTTAGTAACTTTTGTGCAAGTTCATGGCTAATCCTTCCCAGAGAAGGTTCAGAGTTTTTATTCATCAACACCTACATAATAATTGTGAAAGAGTGAACAGTTACAACCGATTACCAATTAAAGCACATATATTAATTCTTCAAAGGATCTTATGAGCCAAACCAAGAGACTAATGTCGCGAAGTATAGATGTAATTTTAATACTAAAAATATGGCAAAAGGAAATGGCGAAATCGTTGGGTGACCCAACAGATTCCTCATCGTTAAAAAGTTTCATGATTACTGACTTGGCTACGAAACCACAGATTCGTTCCATAATTTGACCATGATGACGTGTAATTACCAACAGGGTCACATGAAATAATTTGGATCCTTCATTGAACCACGTGCCAAAGCTACAAATCTCAACTAATCCTTTACACGCATATTCTGTATAAACTTGAGACTTATCTGCAAACCTTTCAGTCTTCCACAACATTATGTTCTGCAACTGTCTTATTGCCTCTTTTTGTAATGTGAAACTGTAACAACGATGAACCTAAAAAACCATACCTTTAGTAGGAAATAATAACAACATAACCATACCCAAATCACTAGAAAATAACGAATATTCAAGGAAAACGTGATCAATCCTTACCAGAGCCAAAACTTTTCCAAAGTTATCCAAAAAGAGCTATTGATAGTATCAAAAAGTACAGAAACAAGGAAAAATTAAGAGAACAAAAAGTTCCAATGATACATGCCCTTTCATACCCATGTACACTAGTGTGATTTTAGCAAAAAAAAAAGTTGGTGCTCCACCTTTGAAGTGGCACACCGGTGCTTCTTTCTGGATAAGGCTCATCGGTGTCAATGCTTCTCATTGGTGAAAGCACACCGGTGGTGGTGCTCCTCTTTGGTGAAGGCACACTAGTGCTCTTTTTATGGAGTGGACGCATTAATACTCATAACCCATATGCACCATATTATTTTAAAAAAACATCGGTGCTTCACTTGTGAAATTGAGCATTGATGTTCCTCTTATGTTAAGGCGCATTGGTGTCGGTGCTTCTCTTTAGTGAAGGCGCATCGGTGTTGGTGCTCCTATTTGGTGAAGGAGCATTATTGCTCTTTTTAAGGAGTAGGTGCACCGATCCTCTATAACTCATATGCACCAATATTATGTTGTAAAACAAACATCGGTGCTCCACTCAGTGAAATTGCGCACCAGTGCTCTTCTTATGTTAAAGTGCACCAGTGTCGATGATCCTCTTTGATCACGGTGCACTGGTGTTGGTGATCCTCTTTGGTGAAGGCGCACCAGTGCATATTTGGCAGAAGTGCATCGGTGCTTCTGATATACAAAAGCACCAAACAATAAATCTTTTTTTTTAACTTATGAAAAAAACGGAATTTCTTAAACATTTTAAAGAAGCGAGAAAAATGTATTCAAAATAGAAAAAAAATTTACTTCATTTCACATGGTTTCACCAAAGAGAATAAGAAGAGGAATAGGAAGATAAAGCCTATTGTATCCAAGAAACGAACTTTTTCCCTTTTCATTGTTTCATTTTTTCATATTATCTATTTTATTTATATTATTTTGTATTTCTCACTATTGTTCATAATTTCTTATTTGGTTTGCTATTTGTTTTGGTTCGTTTGAGGGTTTTTCGTATATTTTGAAGGTTAATGGTGGATTTCTTTTAGGCTATACATCAAAATATATGGGTTTTCCCCACTATTGAAAGAACCCATTTTTTTTTAACTTTTGGAAGAAGCGAGAAAAACATATTAAGAAGAGGAGAAAAAAGAGGGTTTGTTTCATTTCTTATTTCACACGGTTCTGCAAAAGATAAGAGGAAGAGTATTTCAGTCATGACACTATTTTCCCCTCTTCATTGTTTTATTTCTGTCCATTATCTATTTTCTCTCTATTATTTTTCCTTTTCACTATTGTTCCTAATTCCTTATTTGGTTTTGTTGTCCATTTTTGTTCGTTTGAGGCTTTGGATTTTTCTTCAAAATATATGGATAGCAAATGAGGGGCATGTTTGGAAAAGAAAATGATACTTTTTATGCAGGATGGGTGCATATCCACAAGGGTTTTCACCTCATCTTATTTGTAGGTTAACAAGGTCTTTGTATCGACGAAACACTATTTTTTGTTGACGACAATCTATTTTATGTTTGTGGTGTTTATCTTTGTTAGAAGTGCATCGATGCATCTTTGGTAGACGCGCACCGGTGCATCTCTTTGGTGAAGGTGCATTGATGCTCATTTTTGGCATAAGTGCACAAATGTCCTATTTTAAGGTGCGGGCATACTAGTGCTCTTCTTTGGTTTGAGAGAATCGATTCTCTGTGGTAGGCATATTATCTCTAGTGGATGAGTGGTTTTGGAGAGTTCTCATCAAATAATTTTCACGTAACAATTGATTGTTTTTGTAATTACAAGAGATCCACTCATTAAGTGGTAAATAGTGTGGTTTGATACTCACCGTGGTTTTTTAAGGGTGGTTTCATCACCATTACTATAAATCATAATGCTTAACATTTTGATATTAATTATTAAACATTTTCATAATTTTTTTGTTTGTTGATAATGTCTTATTTCAAATGCTTTTAACTGTAATTTTTATTTATTTCAAACAATCAAAATTATAATTTTTGTTTAATATTCAACAAGTATTTTCATTTTTAAAATACACATAAGAGATTCATTAATAAACAACATGGAGAACTAATACTAGGAATATTCAAAATCACATTTTAATAATATTGTATTTTTTAAATCACCTCCCTTTATTTTCATGTTTACAAGGTTTATATACACGACATTTTTTTTTGTCACTAGTGCTCTTGTTTTGTATGGGCACAACGATGCTCATTGTTGGTTAAGGTGCACTAGTTCTCATCTTTTGTATAAGTGCATCGATGCTTATTTAATATAGGTGCACCAATGCTCCATGACTTTAAATGTAATGCTTAACATTTCAATATTGATTATTATACATTTTATAATATTATTTGTATGTTTATTGATAATGCCTTATTTCACATGCTTTTAACTATACAATTATTTTTCAAACAATCAAGTTTATAATTTTTGTTTAATATTAGGCAAGCATTTCATTTTTAAATTGTAAATAAGAGATTCGTTAATAAACAAGGGTATGAACTAATACTTGGAATATTAAAAATCAAAGTTATTATATCACTACATTTTAATAAATTATCATGTGTTTATTAAATCACCTCCATTTATCTGCATGTTCACAAGGTTTATGTACACAACAAATTGTTTTTGTCATTAGTGCTCCTCTTCGGTATGGGCACACCAATGCTCTTTATTAGATAATGTGCAGTGATGGTCATCTTTGGTAAAAGTGCATCAATGCTTCTTTATTGTAGGTGTACTGGTGCTCCATTACCAATGTGCACTAGTGTGGTTTTGGCAAAAGAAAATTGGTGCTCCTCTTTGGTGAAGGAACACCATTTCATTTTTGTTATAAGTGCACCGATGCGTCTTTGGTATAAATGCCCCGATGCATCTTTATCAGAAGCACACCGGTGAATCATTAGAAGAAGCGCACCATTGCATTTTTTGCAAAAGCGCACTGATGCATCTTTGTCATAAGCACACCAATGCATCTTTTGCAAAAGCGCACCGATGCATCTGTGACAAAAGTGCACCAGTGCATCTTTGTCATAAGCGCACCACTGCATCTTATGCATAAGCGTACCAATGAAAAAAAACCTCTGTTAAAGCCTCTGACCATCGACATTTTTTAGTTATAAATAATTTATGTAAAATCCTCCGCTAAAACGTTTGGAACCATTGGAAGAGGTTGTAGTGTAGGTTTTTTTGAAAATTTTGACAAATATTGTAACACTAAAAACCTCTGCTACAAGGCCATTTCCTTGTAGTGAAATTTGATTTGCACATACTAATGGTTGAAGCATGCATACCTTGAACTATGCTACTAAGTGCGTCAACAACTTGTTCTCCATGCCTTTAATATGTTTGATATCAAAATCAAACGCACACAAAATTTCTAGACATCTTGTTTATCTTGCATTCAACTTTTGCTTCTCAAATAAATATTTCAACCCATTATGAATAGTCCTCGACTCAAATTTTTTGCCCGTGATATAATTTGTCCACATCTTTAATGCATGCACAATAGTAGAAAGATTTGAGTCATGTGTGACATACTTTTTCTCATGCTCTTTAAGCTTTCTAGATTCATAACAAATCACATGTCCATTTTGCATAAGGATTCCACCAATTCCTTCTTAGAAAGCATCTGTACGTACCACAAAATCTTCATTTGGATTAGCAATCTTGAGAATTGGTGTACTAGCGAGCAATTTCTTTAACTGCTGGAAAATTTCTTCACACCGTAATGTCCACTGAAACTTGACTCCTTTCTTCTGCAATGATGTAATTGGATATTCCACTTTGAATAATCCGTCTACAAATCTCCTATAGTATCCAACTAATCCCATGAATGACCTTACTTTTGATACATTTTTAAGTGTAGGCCATCCGATAATAGCTTCTATCTTTTCTATATCCACTGTTATTCCTTCTTTAAATATGATATGCCCCAAGTAATGAATTTTCCTATGATAGAAATAAAATTTATTCATCATAGCATAAAGATGATGTTCTCTTAACACTTGTAGTGTTAATCTGATGTGCTCCTCTTCTTATTTTGAATAAATAAGGATGTCATCCAGAATTACAATGACAAACATATCTAAATACTAACTAAATATCCCATTCATAAATCATATAAATGTAACTGGTGCATTTGTTAACCTAAATGAAACCATTGCAAACTCATAATGTCTTAGGATTTAACAAGTATCATTAAATAATACGAGAGAAGAAAATTAACAATAAGAAACATACACATAAACACAAAAAATTACCCTAGAAAACCCCACGTGGGGAAAAACTAGCCAATGAATATCTTCATTACATGGACAAAATCGGCTAACCGAGCCAAGTGAGCTAGCCATTGCTCACCTACAGGTCGCTTTACAATCGATCCTTCTCAAGCCTTATTAAGGCTTCTTTACATGCAATACCTTAGGCCAATACCATGGGATACAAGAAACCATGTGCCCAAACCATGTGCTAGACCTAAACTACCTTTGACTCATTCTCAATTCAAGGTTAGCCCTAACAAACCCCCCTTTAAACTTGACTTCGGGATCTCAAATACACCCCCCTATCACCTAGTTCTATCTCTCGAATTTATTGGTGAGTTACTAGGGGTAATCATGCCTTACTAAGTCTTATAGCCATAGACCCATTTACATGCAAATTGCTCCATTTTTTTTCATGTGTCTTCATGGTGACTACACCATCACCATCCATTGCTTCATCCTCTCGCTTTTCCATGTTAGTTTTCTTGCTTGTATACTTTCTCATTTTCAACCATACTCCTTTTGTACATGCATTCAACCTTATCATTGACATCCATATAAAACAATCTATCTATCGGATTACATGGGTCCTCAGCGATTGTAACTGCTAGTTCTCTAGGAATTCTCTTCACATACATGGTTCACCAATCTTGGTCCCAAAACTAAGATTAAGCCATCTCACATTCCTCCCACAATTGAAGACTCAACCTCTCCGATCCACATCAAGCTAGGCTACGAGTACACCTTCCACCCTCATACCTACTCAGTGGTTCATTCCACACTTTATGTAACATCTATTCTTTATGCATAAGAGGGATATCCTTTTTTTCATGCTTCTAAGTACCCAGGAAAATCACATTTTAATAGGAACCCAAAAAAACTTACTGTTGGGGTGTCAGGTACCACCAAACATGGACCCCACAATAGATTAAAACAAAATTCAAGTACAAAAATATAAACTACTTAACATGCTTCTCATGTGCATAATTGGGCCAGACTTAATGCATGCCTCTATTTCAAAAATCCATGTGATTTCATCTACAAATCAAACTTAGGCCATCCATGACCCTCCTTCAGGTGCACACGTGCAACCTAACTTAGCTTCTTGAGTGAGCTATTCTTTAGTAAAATACCAGATCACTTGCAGAATTCTACTGTTAGATTGATCTAGTCATATCTTTTACTCAACAACTACAGATCTTTGACAATTATGCACAGGGTGACTCCTTTTCCTCAACTTCTTCATGTGGACTTGAATGCTCTTCACACCGCCTATATTTAGGTACATTATGGCCCCTTTAACTAGCTTGTGGGTGCTCTCCATGACCAAATAGAGGTTGATCTCAATAGCTTCACCCACGCAGTGTTTGATCTATGACCTTCTACTCCTTACACAGGCACGCTAGCTCTCAATTGCAGCCTCTATGCTTAGATATGGCCACACTTCTTTGTGGTGGTCTTGATTTGAGCGATGTTTCCAACACAAAACTCACAGCTTCCTCTTACAAGAAGAATGTGGGGAACAAACCCCACACATAGCCTTTGTGGCCTCCATCAAAACGTGCTTCCACTCTCAACTAGTGTTATCTATGGCAGTGACTAAACTAGTGTGTACTTTCTCTTTTCATGTCGCCTCCATCTTTGTGTGTTCTGCAATATTCCTTATCTCTTGGCCTCTCACACAAACACCACGGGCTCATAACTGCTACACACTTTCATTGCTTGAAAATGCGAGCATTTTTCCATTTTCTACAAGCTTTGATTCGAGAATCAATCTTAACAAAGGGAAGCAAATATTCAACATGGTGTCGCGACTCTCACACAAGCTAACATGATCACCTTTAACACATAGTGTCAGCCAAGAATTCAAACACCATGGCTCTGATACCAGTTCTTAGGATTTAACAAGCATCATTAAATAATACTCGAGAAGAAAAATAACAATAAGTAACATACACATAGGCACATAATTTATCCTGGAAAACCCCATGCGGGGAAAAAAACCCAATGAAGATCTTCATTACATGGCAAAAAATGACCAACTAGGCCAAGTGAGCTAGTCACCGCTCACCTCTAGGCTACTTTACAATGGAGCCTCCTCAAGCCTTATAAAAGATTCTTTACATGCAAATACCTTGGTCCAATACCACATGATACAAGAAACCATGTGCACAAACCATGTGTTGGACCTAAACCACCTTCGACGAATTCATGAGTCAAGGTTAACCCTAATATAATGACCATATATGTCATGAAGGTTGTCTTGATAATCTCTTCATCATTAATCCTCACTTGATGGTAACCTTTAAGAAAATATTTGCTCCTCTAAACTAATCAAACTATTAATCAATTCTAGGAAGCGGGTATTTATTCCTCATACAGACTTTGTTCAGTTGTCTAAAGTTAATACACAACCTCAGAGTTCCATCATTTTCTTTACAAATAGTAATGATGCTCCCCAAGGAAACACACTTGGGCATATATACCCTTTATTCAATAATCATTCAAGCTACATTTGTAACTCTTTTTAACTTGGGTGTACTCATTATTTATGGAACTTTGGAAACTAGGGCTATTAGAATTTGAATGCCATTAAGACCTTCAAGCAGAGGGTTTTGATAATGTTGCAACAATTGAATGGAGAATGAACATACAAACTAAGCAAAACAAACCACAAAGGAAACAAACAAGTATTACTCGGGAATTTACAATATATTCATCATAATAATATCCGGTGTACAATGTAGTTTACATAGGTAGAATTCAAATGCATGAGTAATGAATTTGAATCCTCTAAGTGGATAAGACTGTATCTAACTGAATCTCTAACTCAAGGTCTCCCAATCAATATCGAAGTCCAAATAGACAACTCCTCAATGACCAATAACTCCAACAAGCAGTAACAACTAGTTAACTCAATGCAACTAAGTGTGGTAGGTAGGTAAAGCGCTCCTCCCCGTGCAACCATGAATTATCCATGCATTAGTAGCGCTAGCCTAACTAACTGTGAAGTAACTGATTGTAACTAGGGGCTCACTAAGACTAACTAGTGCTAACACCAACTGACTAAAGTAGGTTGGTGCCGGGACTTCTAGTGGCTCCTAAAATGTAGGGATTGGTCTAGGAGGTGCCCTAACTGATGCATGCACATGCAGTAAGTGGCAGTTAACCTCTAGTAGTGTCCCTCACACTTCAATGATTGGTACATGTGGCCCCATTGGGCCATGTGGACCCAATTGCACTAGTGGACTCATTTAATTAATTTAAGGTTCCTAAGTTAGCCTATTAGAGGAAATTTCTTGTTTTTGGGGTAGCGGAGTCCGTCTAAAGTATGCCGAGTGGGTACTCGTTGGATGCGGAATTTAATTCTGCATCCAATGAGCTCTCCCAATCGAAATTTGAGTAAAAACACAGGGAGTTATGTCGAAAATACAAACAAAAAAGTAGTTTTTTTCTTTTTTTCCTCCAAAATTAATAAATACTATTTTATTATTTTAACTATTATTTTATTAAGTTTTTTTAGGAGGCCCATTTTGAGTTGAAATTTCCTCTAATGGAAAAATTAATCTAATAAACATTTGACCAAGGGAGGATTAATAATCCTAACCCCCCCCCCGAATCCTAACTTGAACAACTGTGGGCCCTGGTAACAAGACCATAGGTCACCCAAATACAATCTAGAAGATAATAAAGAATGTTGCTTAGTACAACTAAGGAAACAGGGGAAAACCTTATGGGAAACCCGCCCCCCCTAAAAAATAAGCAGGAAAATAGCAATCTGCAAGCTATCTTTAGAAGAAAGAAGCTTCCTCCTTAGAAAAATAACTTGAGCAAAACACTGCTACAAAAAATTGCAACTCTTTGCAGCAACATGGTCCATCAATGGACCTCTCAAGGTACTTCTGAACTGATGACTTTGTTTGGTTTTGTTGGATGGTGAAGGTAGGGAATGATCAAATCTCTGCTTCTGTGGGCCATGTAGCTGATCATTCACCATCATCAAGTAGCACTGACGTGGAACTTTGCTGCACCATTTTGTAGAGAGCGAATCTGTGAGAGACAATGCAACATGCTCATTATGATACTGGGACCTAGTTCTTCTTTTGTCTTCTGGAACTCCAACACCACTTCCAGCTGCATCAAGAAGCTTTTGAGCCCATCTGGGTTTAGGCTTATGATTAGGAATGGGTACTGGATCTGGATCTAGAATCTCTTGAGATTCATTCTCAATAACAGGATCATGCTATATGTGATCTTCTTCAACTGAATCTGAAACCTGTAGCACATCATCATCATCATAAAAAATAGGAGGAGAAATAGTTATACCTTCCTGTGCTGTTGGAGGAGTATCATGCAGCTGATATTCTTTGAACTGGACACTTATTTCAATGAAGCATCTTTTGGTAGCAACCTCCATCAATTTGTAAGCTTTTGCATCATCTGCATATCCCAGCAGAATGCATTCGCTACTTTGGGCTTGGAAGGCCTTTCTCTTGTCAAGTGGTATCCTCGCCCAAGCTTTGGAACCAAAAACTCTCATATGAGAGACATTGGGCTTATACCCATGTAACGCTTCGAATGGAGTCACCCCAACCACTGACTTGTGGGATACCCTATTCTGCAAATACGAAGCACAGTTTACTGCTTCAGCCCAAAGATAAGGAGGTAGATGCTTGCCATGGAGAAGGCATGTTGCCATCTCTTTCAGTGATCTGTTCTTCCTCTTAGCCACACCATTTTGTTGTGGTGTGTATGGAACTGAGTGTTCCATTCAAATCCCCTCTGATTCACAGAAATTTTGGAAATCTCTTTTGACATATTCTCCTCCTCCATCGGATCTTATTGACTTGATCTTCTTATTGAAGTTGTTCTCAACCATATCTTTAAAAATTTTAATTCTCAAAAACTTCTGATTTTAGCTTCATGAAGTAGATTCAGCAGTACCTAGAACAATCATCAATAAAGGTCAGAAAATACCTTGAACCAATATTAATGGAGTTTGTGGGCATAGGTCCAACTACATCACTGTGTGTTAAATCAAGTGTAGAGACAACTCTATGAGCCTTCCCAACATCATACTTCTTTTCTGGATGCTTACCTACCAAGCACCCAACACATACTCCATCGAAAGTTTGGATGGAGGGCAAACCTTCAACCATGTTATCATTGTGGAGGTGCTTCAGATATTTGAAATTGATGGCCAAATCTCTCATATCAAATCTTGCTGGTGTTGTTATTATGAGACAATAAAGTTGTAGGAGGAAAAACATGCAAGAAATGTGAAAACTCATAAGATTTGGTAGAGTGATTTGCAATACCTTTCGCTACAAGCTTTCCAGTGGCTTTTTCTATAATCTCAACTGAGTCTGAATCAAATGTGACCCTCTTGGGAGAGCTTGTATGGGTCATCTGGTAAACAGATAACGTATTAGCGGCAAGGAGGGCACATATAAGACATTCTTGAACTCACCATGCTTCGCTTTGACTGAGCCCCTTCCTTCTGCTGGAATATGGGGATCATCTCCCTTGTGAATATTAGGCCCCTTTGATAGTGAAAGAATAGAGAAGGATTCTTTGGAGGAAATCATGTGGTTGGAGGCTCCAGAATCTATAATGTATGCCGAGGATGGAGAGAAAGTTGCTTTCAAAGCATGACACCTTTCAACATCTTATGTCAATGCTTCTTCATCAGGCTTCTTTGCTCTTGGAGGAGCAATGTTGTGTTGCTTGAGAAGAGTGGACATCTCATCAAGTTGTTTCCTCATGCAATGTTCTTCAAGATGGTATCCCTTTTCACAATACATACATAACTTCTTTTCAAATTTCTTCTTCTTAGAGCCAGAGGCCCCTTCGGAAGCTTGTTGATTTGGTTTAGGCTATGAATCAGTTGCCTTTGGCTCCTTCTTCTTTGATTTCCCCTTTGCTTGCGCTTTGGAAGAGTCAGTAACCAAGAGAGCTTGATCTTTGGAAGTTTGGATGACTTTCATTCGAATCAATTTGTCTTGTTCCTTGATTAAGGACTTAAAAAATGAATCTAAAGAAGGAAGTTTCCAATCAAGAAAGCTTTCCCACTTGGAATGAAACATAGAGACATAGACAGAGTACTCAGGACCTAGTTTGCTGAGTATGGAAAGGACATTCTGGTCATCCTTCCACTTTATCCCGCACTGTCTGCATTGTAAGACTAGAGACTTGAATTTGGAGAAGAATTGCTCAATAGTCTCGAAACTATTGGGATGTAAAGATACCAACTCATTCTCCAGAATGTGTCCTCGAAGCTCATCTTGTTTGTTAAACAAGCTATCAAGCTTCTCCCAAAATTCTCTGGGAGTCCTCAATCCTTCTAGATGAAAGAGGAGATCTCTGGAAATATAAGTGCATAAGTACCCAAATGCTTCATCACAACGGTTTAGGAACTTGTTCCGCTCTACCAACTGCTGAGGCTTAGCCTCCCATCCATGTATGATCCTATGGTAGCCATGCTTGCGCAAGCCTAGCTACATATCAATTCTCCAATCAAGGTAATTGGAAGTTGTGAGGATCTGTGGCTCAAGACTTTGAGAACTCATAATTGCTCCGACAGGGAGACTGCAAATACTTCTTTCAAGTTACATAGCACCTGTCAATTTCACTGCAAATAATACTAAAACATATGAACTGTTAGAATCATGTTTTTACTCCCAGCATGAACATGTTTTCAGGGTCCGTCACGCTCTCTCCGCTGCTCTGAATGAATCCAAAGCTAGCAAATTTTCATCGGGGACTTCTATGGAAACCCAGATGCTTCTGATGTTCGATGGGGAGAAACAAGCATGAAACCTGCCTGAGAAGGCTCTAATACCATATTAGAATTTGAATGCCATTAAGATATTCAAGCAGAGAGTTCTGGTAATGTTGCAGCAATTGAATGGAGAATGAACCTACAAACTAAGCAAAACAAACCATACAGGAAACATACAAGTATTGCTCAGGAATTTACAGTATATTCATCATAATAATATCCGGTGTACAATGTGGTTTATATAGGTAGAATTCGAATGCATAAGTAATGAATTCGAATCCTCCAAGTGGATAAGACTAGATCTAATTGAATCTCTACCTCAAGGTCTCCCAATCAATATCGGAGTCCAAATAGACAACTCCCCGATGACCAATAACTCCATCAAGCAGTAACAACTAGTTAACTCAGTGAAACTGAGTGTGGAAGGTAGGTAAAGCGCTCCTCCCCATGCAACCATGCATTATCCATGCATTAGTAGCGCTAGGCTAACTATCTGTGAAGTAAGTGATTGTAATTGCAGGCTAGCTAAGACTAACTAGTGCTAACACCAACTGACTAAAGTAGGTTGGTGCCAGGACTTCCAGTGGCTCCTAAAATGTAGGGATTGGTCTAGGAGGCGCCCTAAGTGATGCATGCACATGCAGTAAGTGGCAGTTAACCTCTAGTAGTGTCCCCTACACTTCAATGACTGGTACATGTGGCCCCATTGGGCCATGTGGACCCAATTGCATTAGTAGACTCCTTTAATTAATTTAAGGTTCCTAAGTTAGGCAATAATTATTCTAATAGACATTTGACCAAGGGAGGATTAATAATCCTAACAAGGGAAACTCCATGAATCAAATCAATAGATAAATCAATATCTCTTTTCGGTGGCAATCCTGGTATTTCTTCAAACACATCTACAAAATCTTACAATACTGGAAAGTGTTCTAAACTTGGGTTTTTACACTTCTCTGGTTTTTTCACATAAGCTACATACAACTGGCATCCTTTTCTGGAGCATCTCTTTAATTGAAAACATGAAGATTCTCTTATAAAAATAGGCCCTAGAGTGCCTTTCACTATCTTTTGTTTCTCGTCTTCATTAAGACAAGTAAATGACCTTTTATTACAGTCCAATATCACATGGTGTGCATCTAACCAATCCATCCTAATAATTACATCACATGAACCAAATGGTATTATGTTCAAATATGCATAAGTGTTCAGTTGATTGATATCCAATGGGAAACCCTTTACTAATTCATTAATATTCTTTTTTGTTCTAGTAGCCAATTGAACCATCTATGATCTATCTTGCTTACTTTTCTTTATCTAAAATCTTTCAACTAATTAGGATAAATATAACTATGACTTGCTCCTAAACCATTGAGAATAACAATATAAAGGTTGATTGCCAATTTTACCTTCAACCTCAATAATGTTAGATTGATGACATGCCTATCTATTGTTCAAAGATGCATATTCTAGGAATGATCATGCTTACATCCTCTACAGTAATTGTTTCATGTAAATTATGTCTCATTTCTCATTATGTCTCCGTTGTGAGTACAATCTTTATGCAAATGGCTTCCTTCATATCCCCAATATTTTAGTTGTTGCATGGTTCCTTTTCCAACAGATTATGTCATCCTAGGCCCATTTTGAGTTGGATTACTTTGTTGATATGAATTTTATTGGTTCTAGGAGAAATATGATTTGAATCCTTTCTTCCTTTAATCCCTCTCATCCTTTCTCTTATATCTCCAAGACTTTTGAAAATTTGTCCTTCCTTTATTTTAATCATACATGTGCTTGGATTTTCGTATTATTTCTTCAAGGTTCTTAGGTTCATCATACTAAATTTTATCTCTATAAAATGAAGGCAAACCACTTAAAAACATATGTATCTTTACCTTCTCCTCCTTGATAAACCCAACATATATTAGCAAATCTAAAAACTTCTTTTTATACTCATCCATGCTCATGTTCCCCAACTTGAGTTCAAATAACTCTTCCATCTTCTTACCATATTAATGTTATGATAAGTAGTTTTTTTTTTAAGTACGTCTTGAATTAACTCCATGAAATTCTCTTTCCATTGATATGTTTCACTCAAACCAATTAGTCCCACCAAATGGAAGCCTTTCCCTGTAATTCGTAAATGGAAATTATAGCTTCCATGTTAGAGGAGTAATTATATAGTTGAATATATTTTCTCATCCCCAATATCCAAGCTTCAACATCTTCTCCCTTCTTGTGCTCACCATTAAATGTGTGTGGCTTAATCTTTCTAAGCTCTCCTTGCATCTCTTTCTCCACATATCTTCTTTTATAATTCCTAATTGGAGAATTTTTGGGTCACAACTAGAATACTTATTTTTATATGACTTCCTCACTACATAATACAATGAGTAGTGATTCTTATGACTTATGGTAGAAAATTTAGAGTGCTAAGCTCTCATGTCATATATTCCCTAAACCTTCTCTTCCTTCTTTATCTTGAGTTGAGGTTAAACTCATTTTCATTTTCCTATGTACTATATTTAAACTCTACATCAAATGAGTGTTCAACTCATTTCCTTGTTCTTAGGCCCTCGACATCCTTTCATTGTATGCCCTATAACTATGTACCTCCATCCTTATAATTTTCATGGTTTCCAAAAATTCAAATAGGTTTACATCTTCTTTATGAACATATGTTTATGTTTCTATATTTCCCACACTGATATATTAACTCCTAACATATTTTCCATGGATGTATGGAAGCTTCCCTTCTTCCATTTTATGGTTCTATATTTTGTTGGAAACCTATCCCATGACTGTGTTTTTATTCCAAACTACATCAGCAATGTGTTCATGTTCTCACCTTTGTTAGACAAAATTTAATTCTAAAACTCAATAAAATTTTCCATATATATATTCTAGAAAATGTCATTTGACATTTTTTTCAAATAGGACCTACATGTCCATTTATTCTCATTTTCAGAAAGGATCTGTAATCCTTTATTATGGAAACCTGATGATTTTTATTCTCCTCCTTTTAAACTTTCATATGACTATTGCAATGCTTAATTATGAGATTGGAGCTAAAAATTATAGCCTTTATAGTTCACAATTCTACAAAATTTTATATTGTTCATGTAGCTGCACTTAAACTCAAAAGCTAACATTGTAGATTTATGATAAAAAAGATAATTGGGTTCAAGGGGAGTTTCCCCCTTGTGGCCTCCCTACATTGCTACAAAGCGGGTCGAAGGGAGTGCCCTCGTTTTTTTAAATAAATCTTTCAATTTTTCACAATCTGGTGCATAAGATCAACACAAATTTTTACTTTCCAACACTTGAAATGTGACTGCTTTGAATGGAAACAGGCGCTCTCCTTGGAACAATGCTTTTCCAAAGACGTCAATTTTAAAAAAAAAACTATTATGAAATTAGGGTTCCATGTGTCAAATTTTGGTTAGGATGAAATTTTTGAAAAAGTCAGATGATGTCATCATGACGTCATAGTGGTCTCATCGACACATGTCAGGTATTAGTTGGTCCTTGTGGTGCTTATCTGTCCTTACTGGGCATGTACTGTTCCATTAAATATTTTTTTATATTGCCAACTCCCATATTGAAGATGATAATAACATCTAGGTCATCTAAACCATATTTCATGGGGACATTTAATCAAATAGTTAACATGCAAATTGTAAACTTTTCCCCAATTTACACATAACCCACAAAACTCATGAAATTTATTTCTTACGCCCTCAAATTCAGCCTAACCATTTTAAATAACTGCTCCATCATATAGACAGGCCTTGAATTGAACAACTGGATAATTCCATATTGTGTTTTCCCAAATTTTCCTAACACACATTTATTTAAACACTTTGTGTGCAACCTCGGATTTTGCATGTAAAGCCAAATTTCGGCCCATGCAGATCAAATTTCATCCCATATAATAATTAGGCATTAGGGACATTAAATGTGATTATTAGTACCCACATGAAGAGTATGTGCGTTGGCCACGTATACATACATTGCATGACTACAATAGTACGTGTGATTAGTTTAATATTAATTATTAATTTGGTTGAAATTAAATGAATGATTAAGCGTGAGCACACACAAACACATATTCATTCTCTTTCTATGGGAGAATAGTATAAGTATGGGTGGATACGGTGTCATAAGTCAAGGATAGGGTTTCCATATTGCATTAAATGATAGTACATGAATATAACTTTGCATTCATGATTGTTATATATATATAACTTAAGGAAGAAAGGTGATGGGGAGTTGCGGGGTTGATAAAAGCATAGAGAGGAGAGAAGAGAAGGGGGGTCATTTTGGAAGACATTTCTTTTACCTGGGAGAAACAAAGTTTTTGAGAAGTTGAGAAAGGGGTTTAAAGAACTCTAAGGAAGAAGAATTACAATATCATTCCAATACTATTGAATTATTGTTCTCAGAGTCACGAGCATGGAGGGCCAAGAAACCAAAAGGTTTCTTAGAGATATGATGTTAGCAAGGCTCCTAGTTGGAAGGGTAGTGTAATTTGCTTGGGCATGAACAAGGGAGCAGGGCATAAAATGACAGTGGAGCTTCTTTAGGAAAAAGTAAGAGATCAAATATACATGTCTAGGTATTCTTCTTTTGAATTGTATTGTATATGTTGTTCTTAACTCATCCTATTTTATATAATTTGTTATGTTGTGAGGAGAATAAATGATTTTTTTTGTGTGTGTTTAGCCATTAAGGAAGCAGTAAATAGTCAAGCAAATCGATTTGAACAATAAACTATATAAATAAGGTCTATAAGTGGGTACTTTAATTAATGAAGGTCGTAATGAACTCAATTGGGTCTCATAGATGACATCAGAGCTATAGTTCCAAAACTAGAGCCTTAAGGTCCCACATGGGTTTATAAATGACAAAATTTAAACATTGTTAGAAACAAGCCCATACAATTATTGTCCAGGAAATATGAAATACAACTTTATGTCGGCGGTCCTCCTATTAATTTATTTATACCTCGTCTAACAAAAAGACTAGAATTAGCTAGTAATCGAACTCAGTTCAGGTCAGAAGGCTATGGTTTGGCATTAGGAACGAAAACAATAGATATAGGTCACTGCCATCTCCGTATATCTTATCCCTAAATGTAGATGTTTAGCGACCATCATAGTTTATACTTAATGATTATCTCAAAGTATCTAAATTATATAAACAATAAGTTGTCTTGAAATAGAGTGAGTTCAACCATTGGTAAACTTGTATACAATAAATCCAGTAACTTAAACATATTACCTGTAACTTAAACATCTTACCTGTAGGTATACACTTAAAACGTGGAAATAAAATGTTTATACAAAGTACCAATAGTTGAAACCCTAGCGTTGTATAAACTCTGTGTGTCAGTAGGTAGGTATATCGTGTCCCAAACATGAAAACTAAAATAGCGTTGACTATCTCAAGGAGAAATAGGTGGGTTTAGTGCCACGTCTATGCCCTCCTCATACCAAAAACAATTCATACTAAAATGAATATTGACCATAACTTTCAGACATATGTGGAGAGGGCACATCCTTCTTGCCCCATTTAATCAAGGAATTGAAACCCGAAAACATCCCCACTTGCTACTAAGACATGTCAAATGCTTAATTGGTTGTAAGATGATGAAGCAGGGAAGTAGAAAATTTGCAAGTGAAGGAAAAATCATATGTACATTAAACAAGAAAATTAAGAAAACGTTAAAAAAATATAATAGAAAAGCAAGTGAAACCAAAAAGAATTATCCATGACTAGTTTTATACCAACTTACCTTCTGAAAACTCGTTTTGTTTAGGGTTGAATTGAAGCTTGAATCGTCATCTTCCTTTGAAAATGGTATCAAAGACAATCCAACTGCAAAATTCCAAGCAACAATGTTCAAAATGTAAGGGGTTAAAAATCAAATAAAACCTAAAGGTGAGCAAACCGGTGCTATACGCATGCCACAAAATATTCATAAGAAAGTGAATGGGTTAAGCTTCAACGATACCCGTGAAATGGTAAGGCTCAAGAGAACCTTCTCCAAGTCCTAAATTTTCCATGAAGACACCACCAAGAGCTCAGTTATTCACTCATAACAAAACACTCTACACTTCTCCAAATTGGACTGTAAGTCAATGGGCTTGCAAGCCAAATGCCCGATTAAATGCTTGTGGAATCGAATTCTAGGGAAATTAAGGCCATCGGTATTATCCTCCATATGGTAGTCTATAAGTTCGACATTAATTGAACGGGATTACAAGCCAACAATCCAATTAATTACATAGGGAATCCTAGTGTATGCCCATGAAGGCCAACAACTAGATGGTAGTCTACTGTGTTCCGAAAAAATAGAGACTTGACCAACTTTATTGACACATACCTATCCTTGAAAAATCTGAAGACATGCCATTGTATAAACCCGTTGTGTGTCACATAGTCATTAATTAGGCCTCATAATCTGAACTCTCTCTCTCTCTCTCTCTCTCTCTCTCTCTATATATATATATATATATATATATATATCCTCAAAAATTAAGGAATTAAGATTTCCCCTTTCATAATAGGAAGGAATGGTTAGCTTAGGAAACCAATCTTATTTAAGAATGGTAATTAATGACTTGCTCGAGTAAAGGGGTTGGGAGAAGCGAGATGGATGCAGAAATGTGAGTACCACCATTTTGACTATTACTGGTGAATCAAATCATTATAAGTATTTTGCATCACCATTTCTCACATGATATAATTGCTTCTATTTTATAGTGAACACTCGATAAATAGACTCTAGGTCTAGGCATATCTTTAGAAACAATGTGTTTAATATTAAAATTACGAAAACTATGCTTAGAGATCTCACAAAGTCAAGCTAGAATCACGCTTGAACTCTCACCAAGATGCACCCTAATGGAATTCCCTCACACCAAAATAGATCCATTAATTATTTGATATGTTCCCCATATTTAGTATCCCCTTCCTTATTGATTCCTCTCCTTGAGAATGAAACCAATTGTGACTAGTTTGACCATTGATTATTACTATGGCTTCTAGCTCCTTTTAACTTAGGAGGAAGTTCCCTCGTTAAGGATTTTCTGAGTGCTAGGTATTATTTATCTGCTCCCATTTGACATCTATGGAAAACGTATACAAGAATATCTATGGAGTCATGGAAAGATGCTTTATCAGTCATGCCCTATGAATAGGGATCAACATAGTATTTGAGGGCACCCGCATTATCCATGTTCATGAGCTACAGAACATCGTTGTCATCTCCCTATTTGAGGTTTGTAAAGTTTGAAACTGAAAAAAGAGTGTCGCTGGTCAATAATTATGTCCCTCGCACATGTTGAATCTGATCAAGGCAACTTGTGGCAAGAGATTTAATAAGGTGGTGATCTTAGCATGCACATAGAACCAAGTGTGGACCAAAATAACACATAACCAAGCTGTACCCTTCAGTAATGCTCGAAACGTATGTTGTATCTTTTAAGACCCATAGGACTGAGGTCATCAAACCAAAAATCCACTTTTTTTAGTCTTAGATCTGAAAGGATATAAATCCCATAACATTCGCCCAAAAATATTAATATATCATAAAGCTTGAATTAGGTTATCTCCAAATATATTTTATTACTTCAATCATGGTTCACCAAAAGTAAGTCCGCTATTTTACAAACTGATATTTGCAATGGGTTTTATTTATAAGTTTATTGTGAACCCATTTGATATGCCACATCATTGTCATTTTAGTGGCATTGATTTGCAAGTAAAATTTGATGTCATAGATTTCTGATTCGATTTAATCCCACTTAAAAACACACACACAATGTGCAAGCCTCTCTAACCTGAAAGTTCCAAGTTAAATACTAGTTTTATTTTTTTTATTATTGAAGTGAAATTTTATAATATATATATATATAAGTAATAACAATAAAAAATAAATAAAGGATAAAAATAAAAATACATTTGAATATGTGTGAGAGAGAGCTTGTGTGAGTAAATGTGTGCTTTTGATATATATGTTTTTGATATATATGTTTTTATGGTAAAACATACTTCAATGTCATCATATCAGAAATGGTGCTGAACTTTTTAATAGTGTATTAATGAGCATTTTAAATGGTGTAAAAAATTTAACAGCATCTTCAAATGTGGGGACTCTTTTGAAATTTCTCTACTTATTAAAAAACAATGATGTAAAATCTTTGATTTATGGATAATTTTAGGGGCTATAGAAGGTTACCGAAATTTAGTGGGCTATTTTCCTATATGGAAAGGGTTTTTTTTTTTCAGATAAAATATATTCACCCAATATTTATTAAAAAAAAAAAACAAAATGAATATCCTCCTGTATATCAATGAGGAAAATGAAAAAAACTCTTTTTGGGCTAGCAAAATCTCCATCCAATCTATCTTTCGCCCCCAATTTCTAGATAAAATCTAGGGAAATCACTCATTGGCCCCCAATTTTCAGTAATGGAGGCTCCCAAGGGTTATTTCGCCCTCCATTTCCATTGCAATCAAGGCATATCGTTGCATTTTCCTGTATTTTTAGTAAATTTCATGTGATACCTTCTTTGAGCCCTTGATTTCCAGTATTGGAGGGAAAATTAGGGGCTATTTTGTTCTATATAAAGGCTACAATGATTCATGGTTCGCCTACATCGGATTGCGCTTACAGGGTGAATGTTATGGTTGATGCGATTCCACTTTTAATTCTTAGTTTTCTTGAAATTTTAATCTTCGCATAACATCTCCATTTCCAAAAGATCGGGTCTTAAAGGAACATGCCACACATGCAATTTATCAAAAAATACAAACTTGCATCATGTTTTTTATCCAATAATTAACGTGGTATGCTTTTTATCATGCTTTTTATACACAATTACTATAGATTATTATATTGTGAATTTACCTTTTATCATGGATGTTTTTTATGCCTATAGAATTCTAGGTCACTCTTGATTCTTAGGGATCATTTGGTACTATTAGGGTTTTATTCTATCCTAGAAGTATTGGTTCCATGAAAATGTTATAGAGCTCAAAAGATATGATTTATTTTATGCATCGTCATGTTTAAACTATTAAATGACATTTACACGTTTTTAGTGGATGCTACTCTTGATGGAGAGACGCCACAAGGTTTGTATATATTCAAACTGAATTTGATCGAGTTGTTTAAAATGTTATTTTATTAGGATATTGCTCTGCAAGTATTATTGGATCTAAGGCGTTAATGGGAGTGTATGTGTTCATATTCTATGTTTGTTATTGTTGATTTTTTATATTTTTGTTATATAAATGAATGCACACTGATTATAATGGCGAGTCTATAGTGGAATGATCATTATTTTGGTTATCTTCTTGTAGAGTTGTCCAAAGCGTATTGGTAGATTCTTTTATTTGTATTGATAAGTTCGTGACTGGTAGGTTTTTTTTTCGTATTTCCAAGTTCGTCAATTTTATTTGTGACCTAAATTTATTGGGTTTGGTACATGTTTTACGATATTTTGTTTTTTGTAAAGGTCATTTAGAAGTTTTTTTTTGGTGATCTACTTTGATGTGTAATTGCTATCATCATCCAGAAATGGATCCAATTATGCATGATAAATACATGATTTAGTTGGAACACGATACTTCATTTCCATCATGATTGTATATAATATGTACATGGCATGTTTGACCTAAGATGTAGACATTATGTTATTTGATATCTAGTATTTTTCATTCAATCAGGGTGCTAAAACAATTTTACCACATTTTGCATGCTTTCAAAATTTTCAAGGACATGGATACAAACACCTCCTCAATTTATCTGAGAAAAAATAGTCTTTAACAAATTAGTTCTAATGATATGCATGATGATGCATTAATGTGCTTTCTTTTCTTATTAGTGTATGTTTGTATTTCTAATAACCATTGCAAGTTTCTAACTAACTCTAAAAATTCTAAATCAAATGACATAATTCATATTTTGATTATCAACAAAAGAAAGGAAAAAGTGGCATTGGTATCTTTAAATAGATAAGCATGTTATTTTTTTTCTTAGAGGGTAGATTAAAAATGAGAGATTTGGAAAATAAGGTAATTGGGAATTCATACACTCCATTAAGGTTTTGGGTCTCGATAATACAACACGTTGTAATAATGGTTTGTAGGTTCAATAATCACTATGTAGTGTAAAGTGTTCAATTATATCAGTTTGTCAGTATGTCAAGATTTGGGTCCCCACATGTGCGTTGAACCATTAAGAGACGAGATAAAAAGTGGAGTCACCACTTGCCCTGAATCTAGTTAGTGTAGTTGTGTTTCAAATACACCTCTAGTTGTGAGTGACTCGATACTTTTTGTGAAATGTATAAATAAATCCCTCATATCCTCATTCATGCATTTGTTCATTTGAGGTCTAGGAGTTAAGAGAGTCAAGCTATGATATATTCTCTTCTATTGCACTACCTTAGTAATCTGCAGAATCAAAACTTGAGTCTTCCTAGCAAAATATCTACCAAGACGTTACAAGGTTTTATAATTTGATGAAAGATTCACCAAGTTTTTACAATATTTTATAATTCAGTGAAATATTCACCAAGATATTACAATATCTTATAATTTAGTGAAAGATTCACTAAGATTTTACAATATTCTATTAAATAATAATTTGTTTTTAAGGTCACTGCCAAGCAAGACACCAAATTGGTGTATGAGACCCCCTTGTTTGTGGGACAAGGGACCCCCTTCACGCAGCAATTTAACTGCTAAAGTCTACAGAGGTGTACATACACTACCCCCTCTGGATTTGAACATGTGACCTCCTAAGAGGAAACACATGCTCTTAACCATTGGGCCCACTCTCTTAACTATATATATATATATATATATATATAGAGAGAGAGAGAGAGAGAGANAATTTAAAACATGGTTTATAATTAATGATTGGTAAGCAAAAGTTAGATAATGTCTAAGTAATAGTAAGTGATATTTAATGGAGAGGTTTGTATATAGAGATTGTGTGTGAAGAAAGAGAGAGAATGTTAATATGAAAATTAAAATAAGTTAACTTTATTATTGTTATTGTGGTCGTTATTATTATTTGAATTCCAATAAATCAATTTATTATGTTTAATAATCATATTATAGATAGATTATTTTTATTCCTTAAGAATAATATTAAGGAATTTATTTTTAAAGTATGCTTAATAAAAGAAATGAAATAATATTCATTGGGTTACTTAGTATCTTGTGTTAATTAATAAAAATTGTTAATTTTGTTTAAAAAATGTTATAAAAAAAATATTAATATGTTAATGAGAGGAAATATTAGAAATTAAAGGATGCAAAGACAATAACATTATAGTGTAAATTTTTGATGTAGCATAAAAATATGATAATTATATTAATATAAGATAGAATTAAAAAAATAAGAATATTAACCATAGAGAGAAAGTCCAAAATAAGAATAATGATGAAATAATTATACAAATGATAACTAGCAAGTAAATTAGATTTATAAGTACACATGGAAAATAAAATAGGAGATTAAAGAAAGTAAAAACAATTAAAAAAAACGCAAATAGAAAAATCATTATGAAAGAAAGTTATAATAAACACAATAGCAAGATTAAATAGCGTGTGTGTGTGAAATCAATGTGTTTATAGTATGGTTATATATATTATAAATATTATAATAGATGAAATCAATGTGAAATTGTGTAAGATTAATTTATATACTGTAAAAATAATTTATACTAAAATATAAATAGTCTGTAACATGTAAATAAATTGTTTGGCAATACGTGATTAAAATGTAATAGGTCATAGTGTGTGAATGGATTGAGATCGAGTTCTTCCACGCAGCGTGACCTTCACATGAGTCCTTCCTGCGAGTGTTCATCGTGTCATGAACCCCCCCGAGGCCTCCCCTCCTCTTCCTCCTGAGCTGGCTTCCTTCACAAAGCTAGTCGCAGCTAGTAGTAAACGCCCAACAAGTGAACTCCAACAAGATTTTGTTAAAATATTGGACAACATTCCCACAGTTGCTCTATCGACTAAAGAATCATGCAGATCTGCTTTGAATCTAACTGAACGAGGTTTCATCGGGCAGTTCATGGGGTTCTGACCCTCGCCTAAAGCTGTAGATGCCTCGGTGAAAAGGAACTGGCGCTCATTGGTTAAAGAAGGAATCGGGAGTCACTTAGTAGTTAAGGGCTTCTTCGTATTCGTTTTTTACAATGTAGAGGATAGGAATCTCATCTTCAGGAATGGGCCGTATTTTATGGGCCCTCAGGGCCTATATCTGATCAAATGGACTTCGGATTTCGATCCGACACAAGATGTGCCATTGATAGTCCCAGTTTGGCCCCACCTTCCACAGTTACCTCTGCACTGCTAGAATCTCAAATCTTTAGAATCCATAGGCAACAAACTCGAAAAATGCATAAACCATGCAGAGAGGAAGGACTAGTACTCCCGCGCTAGAATATGTGTAGAGGTGGACCTGGAAATAGGACTCCTAGAAGCTATTAATCTCATGGTGGTTGAATCGTCACACATACAAGAGTTAGACTATGAACAACTCCCTTTCAAATGCAGGCATTGCCATGGCTACAGACACTTCGCCAGGAAATGCAAAAAGAAAGTAGAGGAAGCTGAGAAAACGAAGGGAGATCAATGGACTCAGGTGCAGAAACTAGCTGCATCTAAGCAGAACAACAAAACTAAAAGAAAAGGGGAGCCCCCGGTGAATGAACTCCCCCACCCATTGGATAGTTCCTAGGAGAAGGGAGTTTAGCCCCTCCAAGAGTAGAGACATCTAGTAACCCCTTTGAAATTCTCAGTACTCTAGAAGAACCCCTAGATTCAGCTGTTGAAGAGGTCAAACAACAACCCACTTACCTTGCAGAAGATAAAAGCCCAGAAGATACATCCTCTCTGCAAATCAGATCTCCAACAGGAGCCTCCATCTCCCCTCCTACGCAGAAATGACAAGGAAGAGGTCACTGAAGATCTCAAGTTCCTTGGAAGATGAGAATTTTGAGAGGCCCTCGAAAAAATCCAGGGAGAAAATCCCACAAGGAGGTTAGAGAAGAAAAAGTGGAGAGGCAAAAAATGCAAGGAATCCAGTGCACGATTGAGATGTCCATTGGCAGAAACACTAGTTAGGCCTCCTAAGGGAGGACCTGTCCCTCCCTCTGCTAGTAAATAATGTGATTAGTCTCTTGAAATTGCAGAGGCTTGGGGAATCCTTTAAAAGACGAAGTTGTAGAAAACCTTCTGAAATCATAAACTCCTGATATCCTCATGCTCCAAGAGACTAAAATTGAAGGGGGAACCCTTCTTGAGATCAACAAATCGAAATGGAAAAAAAATGTTGGGAAAGAAGTAAGTGCAAGGGGATCCTCCAGAGGGCTCGCTACTTTGTGGGAGGAAGACAAGTTCCATCTTGAAAGCTCCTTCGAGTCTCAGCACTGGATTTACCCTGAACTCTGCCACTCTACAAGTAAGATCATCTTTTATCTCTTCAACCTTTATGTACCAGTCCTCTATGTTGAAAAAAAAGATTGTTGGTAAACATTGTCATATTTTCTAGAAATATACTCCTCCAAGAATATAATTTTAGCAGGAGATTTCAATTTAGTATTTGAACCTAAGGAAAAAAGAAAAAGTAATACATGTAGGGACCAACTTCTTCCTTTTGTTGAAGACTTAATTTAGCAGTGGGATCTTCTGGACCTTAAGCCAAAAAAAGGGCTCTTCACTTGGTCAAATAACAGAGCTGGGGTGGGGCATATCTCAGCTCGCCTGGATAGGTTTTTATTGCAGAGTACGTTTCTGTCAGAAAAGAAGATTATCTCCTCTAAAATCCTTCCAAAATTGATTTCAGACCACAAACTCAATTTATTTCAACTCGAATAAGAAGAAAGATTGGGGCCTATCCCTTTCCGGTTCAATCCCCTTTGGACATAAAAGGAAGGGTTTATGGATACAGTTTCGAATGTCTGGTTCATTCTTGTCATAGGGTCGCCCAACAATGTTTGGGAGCAGAAATTAAAGGCCACTAAAACTGCTTTGAAGGAGTGGATAAAAAATCCCTCAAACTCCCCCGCTAGCCATAGAAAGCAAACCACCAAGCAGCTGCTAGATCTACAAATGGAAATGGAATACAAAGACATCACCTCTTCAAAAATTCAAAAGGAGAAAGTTGCCCAAATCACCTATTTCCTCTCTTACAAACAAGAGGAAGAGTATTGGAGGCTTAAATCCTGAAGCCTCTATCTTAAAACTGGAGACCGAAATACCACCTTCTTCCACAAACAATTCAAAGCTTGCCTTTCATGAAATCACATTGCTGAAATAACTTCATCAGATGGGATTTTCTACAAAGGTTTCGATCATATTAAACAGGTTGCAACTTCTCATTTTCATCAACTCTACAAAGAAGACGATCTGGATTCTAAGGAGGAATTCTCAGACTTCCTCACACATATCCCAAGTCTTGTTAACGAGAAGGATAATTCAAGACTTGTGAAGCCTTTCACTAAAGAAGAAATCAACAATGTAATCTGGACGATGGATCCTGATAAATCTCCAGGGCCCGATGGATTATCCATTCATTTCTACAAAATTTGTTGGGATATAATCAAGGTTGACCTGTACCAAATGATTAAAGGCTTCCTCCAAAAATCCAAAGTGGGAGGCAACACTAACTCCACTTTTCTAGCTCTAATTCCAAAAGAAGCGAACCCAGGTTCATTTGATCGATTCAGGCCTATTTTGCTTTGTAATGCTTCTTACAAAATACTTTCCAAACTCCTTGCAAATAGAATCAATCCTCCATTGGAAAAACTCATCTCTCCCTGCCAAGGCGGATTTTTTAAAGGAAGGCATATCTTAGACAATGTGATCTTTGTACAAGAAACCATTCATTCCAGCCAACAATTCCAATAGCAATGGATGCTAATAAAACTTGACATGGCTAATGCCTTTAATCAAGTAAAGCACTCTTTCCTTAACCAAGTTCTTCACTCATTTGGCTTCAGCTCTGTCTTTCTAAATCTGATTAAATCCAGCACTAGTAAGCCATGGATTTCCCCATTAGTAAATGGTAGGCCGACTAGCTATTTCCAAGCCATGAGGGGTATAAAGCAAGGATGCAAGATGTCCCCCTTCCTTTACATTCTCATGCAGACTCTCTAAGAAGAAAGTTGACAGCGGAGAAGATAGCAGGGACAACTCCAGGCATCAGAGTGATGAAAGGATTAGACCCAATCAATCATGCTGTGTTTGTCGATGACTCACTTCTGCTGGGAGGAGCTTCCATAAAGATTGCAAGGGTTTTCAATGAAGTCATTCAAAGATTCTGCAGAGTCTTTGGAGATCTAGTCATTAAAAGAAAAAGTGATGCATATGGTTGGAAGGTAGACCAGCAAATCATCCTTTAGATTGCCCACTTCCTAGGTTTTTTGGGCTTCGCCTCTTGGGAAAAAATCAACTATTTAGGCTTGCCCTTAACTATGGGAAACAACAAGGCTTCACACTGGCTTGAGGTTATCTGTAAAATCAAGTCTAAAGTTGCAACCTGGGGTGGTCAGTGGCTCACCACTGCCAGGAATCTCACTCTAATTAAATCAGTAATCTCCTCTCTTCCAATTTATCAGGCTTCTTTTCTTTTGTCACCAAAGATGACATTAAGCAAGTCTCCAAGTTGATTCGAAACTTTTTGTGGGAAGGAGGAAAAGGAAACCAAAAACAATTTCACTTGGTAAGCTGAGACATTGTGAAAATACCAATTTCGGAAGGAGGCCTCCAGGTAAGAGATCATGGGCTGGCTAATTTGGCCTTGGGAGGAAATATCTTATGGAAGATATTCTCAAAACGAAGTCATCCAGTAAGCCAAGTACTCATAAAAAATACCTGTACGGGCTCTCCTTGAAGAACATGAATGAAGGTATATCTACCAAAGGCACCTAGATTTGTAAACTCTGTAGTCGAGGGTGGGAATTCTTCAAAGACCATTTGAACCGAATCCCTGGAAACGGGAATAAAATTCTGCTATGGGAAGAAAAAATCATGGGCCAACCACCCCTCAAAATCTCTGTTGATTTCGAAGATTTGCATGGCTGGATTTCGCAACATGGAATACATAAGTTAGCCGACATTTCTACTTGGGATCCCGTTGGGAATTGGAAAGCCTGTTCACTTCCTTGTCCTCCAGTTTGTTTGCAAGCTCAACAGAGTATCCTTCTTGCTGCGCTTTCAGGTTTGGCACCCGTGCATTTGCATTCATCGTACAAATGGGGATGGGGGAAGTCTGGTGGCTATAAAGCAACGCAGGGCTTTGCTGCTCTCCAAGCTCGCCACACCCTGATTCACATCGCTTCATTGTGGAAACATGTGTGGGACTCCTTCGGCCTCCCAAAAATCAATTTTTTCAGTTGGGTCCTCATGCACAAAAGAGTCTTGATTGGAGAGAATTGATCAAAACATGGAATTATTGGGCCACACATATGCCCTCTTTTTTGCTCGGATCAGGAAACTATGGAACGCTTGTTTGTGGACTGTCCCTTCACTTAATAAGTCTGGACACAAGCTTTAGACCGGCTCAACGTTCCAAACCCTTCGCAGATCACCGTGTTTAACTTATTCTCCTCCTAGAAAGTGCGATATCCTCATGCGCTCAAGAACAAACCCTTTGGAATAAAATTTGGTACGCCATTCCAAAATATGTGTTATGGAAATTCTTGTTGGCCAGGAATGAACAGATCTTTCAAAACATTCTGCACTCCACCATAATCGTGGTTGCCAAATTAAAAGCGCTTCTATTGGAGACAGTGGAAAATCACGCCTACAAATTGGATAACTCGCTTCTCACTGAAGAGATTAGTTGGCTCGGCTCTCCCTTGCTGCACGACAAGAACAAAAAGATTACCTCTTGGCCCTTCATCAACCCAGAGTGGCGACTTCGGAATCTAGAAACATATTTCCAAAATGGTGGAAGAATCAGGACAAAGTTTCGATTTTTTTCGACGGAGCCTCCAAAAGAAATCCAGAGACAACAGGAGTAGGGGGAATAATCTACGCACCAGATGGTTCCAGTAAAGATAGTTTCAGCTAGGTTCTAGGGAAGAGCTCTAACAATCAGGCCGAAATTCTAGGACTGCTCAAAGCCTACCAGCTTGTCCAGGGGAATGGGGAAAAAGGCATTCAAATTTTTAGTGACTCGGAAATATTGATAAAAATATTAAACTAGGATGATCATTTCAACAACCTGACTCTCAACAAGACCTTGCAGAGGCTACGGAATGTGCTGCAAAACTTCACCTCCACCTCCCTCTTTCACCTCCACCTCCCTCTTTCACATCCTTCGTAGTTTGAACAAGGAAGCGGACGCAAGGGAAAACATAGGCTGTCTCTTGGCTCAAGGAGAATTTATCAAGAATGACGAAGCACCCATTTGGTCTCCAATCCCTTAGTTTGGTTGCATCTTAGAGCATTTCAAGTTTAGGACAAAAGGCATCTTGGGCAAGGGGATTAAGAAAATATGTAACAGGGATTGATTAGGCTCCGACCCAACCGATATCTATTTAATTAAAAATAATTATTTTAGTTAAAAAAAATGTAATAGGTCATATATTAAGAAAGTAAAATATGTATAACTGTATAAATAATTAGTTTATAGAATACAATAGGGTGTGTGGGTGTTTGGGGTTCATCCTTGTGACTATCTATCGTGTTCAACCTCAAACATATAGTATTGAAAAAAAAATAGAATAAAGGAATAATAAGATCCAAAGAATATACTATATATAACTATTTAAAGTAAAAGTATAAAAAAATATAATGATACGTAGTTAAGGCATATAAGAATAGTGAAGGGGAAATACACATGTAAAAACGTGTGTATAATATAAGTATATATGGTGAAAACCAGCGTAGATCCAAATCCTAGGCTCTATCAAGCGCGGAGAGGGATCAAATCTCTTTGTAGGTATCCATTGATTTGATTCAAACCAAAAGACACATATTTTTATTTAAGGTCCACATATAATATTTTATTATTAATATTTAATATTATTTATGGCCCACATATAATATTTTTTATTATTTTTTATTTTGTTATGAACTAACATTACAATATTTCCTCACACGTGGTTTTAAAACCATGCACATGGTTTGTTTAAAACCATGTGCAAGGCCAACTTTTTTTATCATTTTGTTAAGTAAAAACGTTACAACATCTCCCCCAAATTGTGTGGACTGCAGCTGCGTGGAGTGCAGCTTGTACGAGCAGTCAAGCATCCATTGTTTATGTGCCCAAGGGAAAATATCTGCTTAATCCAGTTGCTTTCACAGGGCCCTGTAAAAACAATAATATGACCTTTGAGGTAACTAATTTTTTTGGGAGGGAGGGATCCATCAACACTCAGCTGTAGCTTGTAATGGTGTATTGAATTTAGATATGCACTTGGATGTTGTGGAAGCTTCGAAACTGATTGAAAAACTCAAGGTGTAAGCAAATTCAACTGTGTACCAATTTCACACAATTCAGGAAGACTTATGGGAAACTAGCTTGCAGTTGAGTTTCATGTAGTGTGAAATTGGTTTGCAGCTGGGTTTCTTGAAATGGGTGAAATTGACTAGTAGTTTGAGTTTCGTGAAGTGTCAAATTGTTGAGTTTTATGAAGTGTGAAAATGGTTTGTAGTTAGGGTTTAGTAAATGAGTGATGTTGACTTCATGAAGAGAATTTCTGTCCAGGTGTCATTAATTTTTTTTCTAATTATTATTTCTTTTTATAATTTAATCTATAAGAGGCTAGGCTTTTTATTATGATAAATTTTTAATTTTTATTTTTTTTATAATTTAATATGATAAGTAAAGTTCAGAATCTTCATAGAGGTAGTTAACCACAAATTTAATCCATAATTTCTTACTTGGATTTCAGAGCATTTAACTACTAAAACTAAAACTAACCCACCCTATGAATCTCATCCTTACCTTTATATTCATGTTTTTTTTTCTCTTCACACAAATCACCAGATAAAAATGCAAACCTGGATGTTGTTTTGAAGGTCTCCTCCTACCCACTGTAGATATTAACCTTCTTCTTTATAACAATTAGATATTAAAATTTCAAACATGCAACTTTGAGTTTGGCATTAAACCAGGATTCAAATTCATCTTGTCTCCCAATAAATTTGTTGGCTATTGTTCTCTATTTTGAAATTTGAGTATGTCCTTGGGCAGTTGGTTGGAGGCCTCTTCGCTTCTACCAACAACAACCTGTATTCAGGCTATTGGATGCAGTTCGAGACTGTGAACAGGCTTACATTTGAAGGAGGGGGATATCTCGATGGACAAGGAGCTTCTTGGTGGAGTCAGAACTGTGCCAACAATGATGTAGGTGAAATACAATTTTTAATTTGTCCCAAGCTTCTGTTCCAATATTTGTTTAGAAGTATAGGTGGGGTAATTCAGTTATCATTCGACAACTATTTATTTTAATTTTAGATCTCTTAAATATTGAAAAGAACAAAAACAAATCCATATAATATTGGCATTGGATCTGCAATTTTTGTACCTCTTAAATCGATTTGTTTCATTTCTTAACATTTTATAGATCAAAATTTTGAGGTTTCTACTTCCAATCTTGCATATGCCGTCCTTCATCGAAGAATTCGATACATCTACATGCGTAGCTACAAAGAGATTATAGATCTTGCTAGTTCTTTTTGGCCAATAAAGCTAGGAGTCATACTAACTTATATTGTTTTTGGTGTTGTTTGCAGGAATGTTCAGCCAAGCCTGTGGTAATTAAAGTTCAATTCCCAACTAGAGAACAATTCATATTTTCTTTTTCTCCCATTCTTTGAGTGATCATATTCTTTCTGTTTTATTGTTTCTGTGAACATAGTAGGTTTCTGATATGGAAGATTTTTGTTGAGAAACTGTCCTAAATAATCTCATATTGGATTTAATGGCAGTCGTTGATATTCTTCATTGTCAGAAACGTCAAATCCATAAACAGCAAGCAGTTTCACATAGCATTTGTCGGGTGTAATTGAGTGCAGGCCAAGGGATTAAAGATCCAGGCTCCTGGGGACAGTCCAAACACAGATGGTATTCATGTAGAGCAATCTTCCAACGTGAAGATTATTAGTGTTACTATAGGAACAAGTAAGTAAATAAAGTAAGATTCATCTTAGACCAGAACTAGTAAATAAAGTAAGATTCATCTTAGACTGAGAACTATAGATAAAGTACAGATTCTAAGAGAAGATTCATCTTAAACCTAGAGGTATAGATAAAGTATAGATTTATCTGAGACCCAAATCTATTTGAACCATGTGGAGAGTAAAGAAATTGTGCTATGTTGACTATTTCCTCTGGTAATTTTACTCCACAACAGATGGCAGATGGCTTATTCGAAGGTAGTGTGACCCAAACACATTTAAATGCCATCATGTACATCTATTTCAAGTTGCATCGAAGCGAATTGAATTGATGCGGATCTGCATGAGAGGAATGGAATACTGGTATCAGTTGTTGGATTGATAACAGTGGAGATTCACTGAAGTCGGTTCTAATATATTCGTTTTTTACATTCTGTAAGGTACGTGGTGATTTTCCTGGGGTTTTAAAATTGATTTTGCTCTAAAATTTTAGCGGCTTGCCTGATGTGAATGTTGAGCGGAATTTATGAATATTGAGAGGAATTTATGAGCTTCTTTGATATTGAGAACCACTCACAGACCCAAAGAAGCTCTAGAATGAAAAAACTTAATTAAATTCGAAAGCTTCTTTTCCACGCAAATTAGGTTGCATCAAGTAATGGTTTTATTTTATAACTAACTGGTTTTTGAGTGAAGGCTATGTGATTGTTTCCACGCAAATTAGGTTGCATCGAGTAATGGTTTTATTTTATAACTAACTGGTTTTTGAGTGAAGGCTATGTGATTGTTTCCACGCAAATTAGGTTGCATCGAGTAATGGTTTTATTTTATAACTAACTGGTTTTTGAGTGAAGGCTATGTGATTGTCGATAACTTCTAATATCAGTGTTTATAAATCTGTTTTGAACCATAGGAAATTTGGACTGTTAATCTGTTTATACATCTGCTTTTAATCATAGGAAACCTGGACTGTTTGGTGGCGGAAATGGTGGACTTGCAGAAGAATTCTGAAGGGCCACGGATGCGTTGGACAGATCACAAGGTGAGGCATCTGATTCAAGTGGTTTGTAATGTGGATAAAGAGTTCACTAAGGAGAAGTGGAAATCTGTTTCAGAGCTCATGAGCTCATGATGCAGAAAGGTTTTTCTGTTTCTCCCCAACAATGTTTAGACAAATTCCACGCCCTCGTCAAGAGGTATAAGAGAATGAATGATCTGCTTGGAATAGACACACACGAGTCACACAGGAACTGTGTAGAGAATCTCTGAGCCATTCGGTGAAAGAAATTGGTGACAAAAATTGGTGAAATGTTAAGTTGTTCAGAGATTTTATGTGCTACTAAAATTAAAATAATATGAATATGAAAATAATTTGAACCTGGATATCAGCCACAGAATGCAAAAAGAATATCTGAATTGATTGTCGATTAGCAAATTTAAAATTCTTACCTGGGTTTATTGTTGCTGTTGCAGTGGTTGTTGCTGTTGCTGGATCAAGGTAGCTAGGATTTGGATGTAGTTTGTGATACTTCTTGCTATTTATATAGTTGTTTTTTTTTTATTCTAATTTTCTATTTTTTTTTAGCCGACATAACATTGTAACTTTACTTCTAATTCTTTTTTCTATTTTTTTTATAGCCAACATAACATTATGTAACGTTACGTAACGTTACAAGATCTCCCCCATACTGGGCTGTAGAGAACCTCTCGGCTCAATAATAAATATAAACATTAAAGACGAGTAATAACATAAGCATATGTTATAATATAATGAGAAGAATATAACTCTTAAGAAATATAAGAATGAGAAAATAAACATTAAAATATAAAAGTTACGATATAAAATGATATAAATACTATGCAAGATAATGTAACAATGATAAAAGGATTTAAAATGTGGTCGAGAAGTGATATATGTGAGTGCTAATGTAGCTATGAGAATGAGAAAATAAACATTAAAATATAAAAGTTACGATATAAAATGATATAAATACTATGCAAGATAAATACTATGCAAGATAATGTAACAATGATAAAAGGATTTAAAATGTGGTCGAGAAGTAATATATGCGATTGCTAATGCTATGCAAGATAAATACTATGCAAGATAATGTAACAATGATAAAAGGATTTAAAATGTGGTCGAGAAGTAATATATGCGATTGCTAATGTAGCGATAGAGTAAGTAGAAAAAATATAGAGAAAACAAGGGATGAGAGTAGTGAAGTATTTTGGAAAAAAATGAAATAAAAATAATAAAAATTAAAAAAAATTAGTACAAAGTATAATTCTTTTTTAGACAACCATAATAAATGCACAGTGGAAAAGAGAAAAAACTTTAATATGTAGTTATATAATTATTCACAACTAGATTAGAATCTAGATTTGAACTTCAATTAAGCAGTTTATTGTCTATTATAGAGCATCTATCCTATTAGAATGCTTAGTAAGTCGGTACAAATTAACTAAATATGAATCAGAGCCATGGAAATATGCAAATGCACAGTTCACATATAATTTGATCAGTAAAAAGAATTTGGCAGATGAAGATGAAATCAAGTGAACAAACCATGTTATTCACATAACCAAAATATGTTGAAGGACACTTTCATCTACTAGACCAACTAATTCCTTCATCTTGTTCTTTAGTTGTCGCATCTCCCAGCAAGTTTAGGCCTTAAGCAAAGAGATTTGGAGGGAATATGAACTACATGGTACACTATGTTAGAATTTGAATGCCATATGATCTTCAAGTAGAGAGGTCTTATTATTTTGCAGCAATTGAATGGAGGATGAACATACAAACTAAGCAAAACAAACCACACAGGAAACGAACAAGTATTGCTCAGGAATTTACAGTATATTCATCATAATAATATATAGTGTACAATAGATTACAAATAGGTAGAATTCGAATGCATGAGGAGTGAATTCGAATTCTCCAAGTGGATAAGACTATATCTAACTGAATCTCTAACTCAAGGTCTCCCAATCATTATCAGAGTCCAACAAATCAACTCTCTGATGACCAATAACTCCAACGGACAGTAACAACTAGTTAACTCAGTGCAACTGCATGTGGTAGGTGAACAAAAGCGCTCCTCCACATGCATGCATGCATTATCCATGCAAACCATGTGCTAGCTAACTAATAGTGAGTCATATGAAGGTAATTGAAGGCTAACTGTGGCTAACTACTGATAACACCAACTAACTGAAGTAGGTTGGTGCTGGGACTCCCAGTGGCTCCTAAAATGTAGGGATTGGTCTAGGAGGCGCCCCCACTGATGCATGCACATGCAGTAAGTGGTAGTTAACCTCTACCATTGTCCCCCACACTTCAATGACTGGTACATGTGGCCCCATTGGGCCATGTGGACCCAATTGCACTAGTGGACTCATTTAATTAATTCAAGGTTCCTAAGTTAGGCAATAATTAATCTAATAGAAATTTGACCAAGGGAGGATTAATAATCCTCACACAATAATCCTTAGAAAAATTATTTGAATACAGAAATCCAAAAGTTGTGACAAGTTGCACAAAAACTAAGATACTTAGATTAGTGTTTGGGATTTATATGAATTTTGGGGGGTTGTGCAAAATATTAGCTTTATGGAAAATGTGAGAGGAACATATAAAGCAAAAACAACCACATTTAAAACCAAACCTGAGTTATAAACCCAATACGTAGACGAAGAATCATATAGTGGTGGCAGATGAAAATTTGGTTATAAAGGTGGACAACATGAAAGAGAATCCATCCTGTTGCGTGATGTATGGCAAGTATATGTTATTCAAGCATATATGATTGAAGTCAAAATAATATAGTCTCCATTTATATTCCTCCCTCTTTTTCCCCTTAGTTTTAAAGGTTTTTCATCTCTGCGAGGTGGAACATGTCCTTTTAATTTGGTGTTTACTATTTGAATGGTGACATACGGTTATTTAGTATAAATTTCTAGACTAACCATATTTATACTGAGAGTATATAAAATATTTTAATTTTATTGGAAGAAATTAAAATCGTACACATTTTAAGGGATTTTTATGCATCCAAACACATATTGGTATGGAATGATCTTTTTGTGCACTCATGTATTTTGAAATAATATTGGTGGCCTCCATGTGTATTTGAAACTTCTTCTTTTTCTTAAGAAACTTAAGAAAAAAATCAAATTCCTAAATCTATAGGTTTGAAAATACTTGGAATGGATGTTCACACACTGAGCTAAAGCCAAAAAATATTAGGACATCATGCTCTGCATATTACTTCCGATACATTTAAATATCAGGCTACTTGCAAGTAAAAATAATAATGCATAATTCCCCTTCAGTAGGAGCAACATTTGACACAAACTTAACTCGATTGTACTTCCTTCCCACCTTCTAGAACGCCAACCAAAAGGAAAAATTGTTGTGTGGGAACCCGATGCCAACTGGACATGTGAAATGATGGTGTTCCAAGTAAGAAAAAACAAATGAAACTTTCAGTGTTTCACTTGTATGATTGTAAGAAGCTTACATTCCCATCCAAGTAGTCATGTAAAAACAAATATACAACAAATTATATATATGACTGCTTTAAGAGGATTGAATTTTTTTGAAACCAGTCTATGTATCTTGACCTGGCATCTAACCATTGCAAATAAATATAAGTTGATGATTGATAAATACGAGGGATTAAGATGAATCTACAATAATAATTTCAAGTAAAAATGAAGATGACTGCATGTTGTGAAAGGATTACCTTGGAGAGAAAGACAATAAAGATAGCATGTTTATTGTCCCATCCAAATTCATATATGCCATCATCAGCTATTGTTATTAGTCATCCCATCCCATGGCCTACAATTTTGAAATGATCTAGTGGAACATGAAGCCTTAATTTACAATGATCCAACCAAATCCCAAAGAAACATTACAGTTAATGTCACTAAATACAATTTTGTGAAGGTTCATTGCCACGAATGTTGCTAAGTTCATTTTCATTTTCAATCGATTCTAGTAAAGTTGTCAAAAGAAAAAGTTACTAACTTGAAGTCAAAGGTTTTGCTATTAATAGCCATTTTTAAAATTCACCAATAAGGGAAATATACTAAATTTGGAAAAATGTTTTTAGATTTGGGATTGTGTTTATGATTGATTTTTTAAAATTATTTAATAGTTTAATATTCTCAAATATAAAGTGTATGAATATTGTAGTTTTATATTTTATATTTTATTTTTGGTAAGTAGATAATCCAAGTTTGTGATTGATATTTTAAAATTATTTAATAGTTTGAGATTCTGAAATATAAAGTGGTTGAATATTGTATTTTTTACATTTTTTTATATTTTTGGTAAGTAGATAATCCAATTCAAATAAGGTATATTTTCATTTCCAACAAATTCCAGGGGAAAACAAAATCTAGAACTTAAAACCCTTGGACAGTTCTTTAATGGAAACAAAGTCGATGTTTCCAATCTTGGAAGAGAATGAAGGGAAAAGATGAAATTGCTATTGACAAACAATAAGTAAAAAAAAGAATGAAATTGGGAAAAGGCAGGAAAATTTTCCTAACTTTCCTTCTCACATCCAATGAAATTCCCTTGCATACTTTCCTCCTCACATCCAAGGAAGTTTCATTGCAGTCATGATAGGAAACTTTTTTATTTTTTTGTTGATTTTTTTGTATTCTTAATTTTTATGGTATAGTACCAATCATAGTTGAAACAAATCTTTGTGGAAATTAAAATAAAGAGAAAAAATTTAAAAAATGAACCAAAACTTTAGTCACTCTTTATAAATGTTGAAATATTAAATGCACTTCTATGAAATTAATTGAAAAAATTGAAAACAATAGCCTCTACCTATGACAAGGACTAACAATTGAAAGCCTCGGGGAAAAGGATGAAATTATAGGGTAAGAGGATAAAGGTAAATAAAATAGGGAAAGTTGTCGAAACATAAAAAAATAAAAATGGGGCAATAGTATGATTATAGGCATGCATAATGATTAAGGATTGATGTTGTTAGTGTTGGTGACAATGATGATGTATTTGCCACATTATGTGCAAACAATCATGTTTCAAAGTAAGTGGAATGAGCGTTAGGGAGCTAGGTGGGTATAGGAAAAATGCTAAAGGTCGTAAGTCGTTAGTCTTGCTTGCATGAAATTGTTATTCCTTAAAGGAAAATATTACTGAATAAATGACTAGGATTTAATAATTACATGATGAATGACAATGAAATGTAAAATATGGATATTTTTGTGGCATTGATGAGTTGGCATGAATGAGAATATATGAAATTAACTAACTAAGGTGGGAGATTCAACATGATATAATTTGTGTAGTGAATATGAAGGTTTAATGACAATAAGAGTGATAAATAGAGTGGTATAATATGTGTGGAGATCCGAAAAAGATATAATCATGCAAGGATAAGCATTATGTAAAATAAGTTAAATACAAGAAGTGAATGTTGAGTAAGAGCTGAATACTTTAATAAGATTATAGATTATCAAAAGAAAATAAAATGAAATAAGTAAAATTTAGGTAGCATCCACATGTGGACCATGTAAAGGTCCAGTGGTACCAGTGAGGCCAAGGGTCTTCAAGCGAGAAGGTAGATATTTTGCATCATGATTTTCTTATAATTGTGACTGAACGTAACTTCGAGACAAAGTTTCTTGAAGGGCGGGTGTATGTAATGCCCCGTATTTAACATTCGGTAATTAAAACTTTAATAGGAATTAGTTTAGCATTTTAATTTCTTATTGTCCATTGGATTCAACTAGATTGATGAAGATTGTTGTTATGTGAACATATGGACTTCCTATGTGAAACTAGTAAATGACATTTATCGTTTTATTTTATTGATGAGGAAGAATATGCGATTTCATTAAACATGTAAATTAAATGTGGAATATCAGTATGTGCATATCGGTTTAGTACTTTGGTTATGGAACAAATACATTTTAGGCTACAAAATAGCTTACACAGTTACGTAAACATCACTTTAACAATATAGATTGGATATGGTGTGCATGAGATATATGTTTATGGGTAACTAACCCACATGTTGACTTGCTATGAGATAAATAGTTTTATAAGGTGCCAAGTGGCATGAGATGTCTTGGACATCAAGATGATAATGATGCAATATCAGTTTTTCTTTGTGATTTAATTATGAATTCCGATATTTTTATGACTTGTGGGTGAGTGTGATTTTTGACAGGTACCACAGCTTGCCTGAAGTGGTTGTTCGATGACGTGATTCTTAGAACAATGATGACACATTATGGTGGATGTAGGATGTTGACTCTAGTACTATCAAGGGGGTGGAGGCATTTCCCACCATTTATCCTTTAAAACCTAGAGTCGTGGGAGCACTGTGCTGAGCACACTCCCTATATGTGTGATGATGAATAGTAGTTGCATGTTGGGGAAGCTTGGTCAATGTAGTTGACACTTCTGCTTATGAGTTCTATTTGTGGTTAGGTCAGTATAGCTGATGCCACAACATATTGTAGCAAAGGATGGGATGGTGAGTTTAGGTGATGGAAGTAGTGGTGATTAGGTGGTTGAAGTACTTATGGGGATGGATGGGACCAACTATGGGATTGGATGGTGTTATTCATTGTTATAAACCATTATGATTATGTTCTTGATTTGCTTCATTATGCTTATCTAATTGATTTTAATGCTTTTGTATGAATATTTATGAATGATGAATGATGCATTGTTTAAGTTGTTGTTTATGTATGTTGTGTGTAAGCATATAATAATGATTCATTAGGGGCTTTGAATGTGGTTATTAGTACCCACCCGAACAGTGGGTGGTCTCCCTATATACATACCTTGCATGAGTACATTAGTAAGTGTGTTTAGTACAATATTCATTATTAACTTGGTTGGAAATAAATGAATTATCAAGCATAATAATACGCCCTTAAAGATTTTTAATACTACCTTATACATAATTATATACAACTATAATATTTCAACCTCCCATACAACTCTAAAACATATCCATCCTGTCAATATCTCTCTCTCACTCTCTCTTTCACACACACACACGTGATGTTGACATGATTGTAATGCACAAAAAATATCTTCATTATATTCATGTAGGAGAATAGTATAAATAAATGTGTGGATAAGGTTGCATAATTCAAGGATAGGACTCTCATAATTGCATTAAATGTTAGCATACAAATATAACTTTGCATTCATAATTGTTTTATTTTGATATATATATTTTAAAACTTAAGGGAGAAAGGCAGTGGGGAAGTTGAGGGATTGATAAAAGCATAGAGAGGAGAGAAGAGAAGAGGGATCATTTTGGGAGACAATTATTTTACTTAGGAAAAAATGGAGTTTTTGAGAAGTTGGGAAATGAGTTGGAAGAACTCTTTGGAAGAAGAATTAAAATATCATTCCAACCATACTATTGCATTATTGTTCTGAGGGGCACAGGAACAAAGGGCTAAGAAACCAAAAGGTTTCTTGGAGCTAGGATGTTGGCAAGGCTCCTAGTTGGAAGGGTGGTGTAATCTTGCTAAGGAATAAACAAGAGAGAAGGGAACATAAATGGCAATGGAGCTTCTTCAGGCAAAAGTAAGAGATCAAACCTGCATGTTCATGTATTCTTCTTTTGAATTGTAGTGCATATGTTGTTGTAAATCGTATTGTATATGCTGTTGTAATTCATGTTGTTCTTAAATCATCCTATTTTACATAATTTATTATGATGTGAGGAGCATCAATTAAATTTTGTGTGTGTGTTTAGTCATTAAAGAAGAAGTAAATAGTCAATTAAATCAGTTTTGGACAATAAAATATAACTAATATTTATAAGTGGGTACATGAATTAATGTAGGCCCTAATGAACTTAGTTGGGCCTCACAAACTAGTACCAAGCATGGCCATCTATCCATCCTGGTGAAATGTGGACACAATATCCAATTGCTTCTTTGCCGTTGTCCTCTTTTTTTGAAAAAAATATGCAAAAAAAAACAAAAAATATTCTCTTTTTTGCCTAAGAAATAACCCTAGGGATGATAATATAATGTACCCAAGATATCTCAAAACATCCAACATGTCTCAATACATTTATACTCATGTGTATTTAGACTTTCTCTTGAGTATTTTTTAAGGGTTCTATGTCAATTACCACTTATTATTATATTATCTCCTCTAACTACCAAGCAGACATATTCCATGATTATGGTCACATTATATACATTATCCCATAGGATACCTCCTCGGGTAACTCACATTATCCTCCCTAGGTATAGTACATTATCCTCTATCTATCTTAGTAAAATATGAACATGGGCTCCAACTGCTTCCTTGCCACCTCAATCTTGACTTTGGTTGCTTCTTTAATTCCATGTTGCCATTATGCAACTCTGACATCTCAGTGCATTGCTTTTAGTTCTTCATGTGCCACCAAACTGGTTTCCTTTGTGGTTCCATGTTTGTCAATAGTAAGTTTGTTAATGCTCACGATATTTCCCCAGTTACTATTGTTTCTTTGAGTGGTGTAGGTGGTGATATACAACACCTTAGCTATTGGTTCTTCTTTCTTTTACTCTTGAACCTGTGGTTCCTTTGATGCAAGTAGCTCCTTAGATTATTTTTTCTTTTTATGCCCTCTCTAGGGATTTTCTTCATGTTCTTATGTAGATCCTTCTTCTAATTCAACATCAAACTCTTCATCTATTGTGTATGTAGGTGCTTGTTTTACCTGCAAGGACTTCTACATGTGCTCCCTTTGGCACTTCTTGTTTACTAAGAGAAATATCTTACAATGTAATTGTTTTCTTATACCAAAGCTTCATAAAGTTCTTTTGCACGTTGATATTAAATATACCACTAGAGTCCATCTAAGCATATCCCAAAAGAATATCCACATCATCCATATACATACATATATATATATATATATATATATATATATATANATTCTCATCCTTAATTGTGTGCTTTCAGTATGCATTGCATGTACTTGTAACCTTTTATCTATGCTAACATTGTTGAAATTATAATTGCTACTAAGGTTTATAAAAACATTGACTTCCTATTGCCAAATAAATCCATGAACATGCAATGTGAAGTTGTCACATGAAAATAAACTCATTGTGTTTTCTTTATCATTCCTCACAACATAATGCCATTTGCCCAAAAAAATGTTCATATGCTTTATTTGAAAGTTTTAATAGCTTGTCAAAGGATAATGCTTAAACCCATATGGTTGTTTCATCTATTAGATTATAGTATAGGGTGCTTTCGAAAGAACACATTTTTTCTTAAAATATTCATTGTTTTATTGGAGAGTAGAACCATCATATTTTGTTATAAAATACAGTTTTCTTGAAATAAAGCCCACAACCAAAATTGGAGTTTTGAAGAAATAATTTATTGTTCAATGTGGTTTGAGGCGACAAATTTAAATGATCATAACTTCATCAATATTGCTTGAAATATCTATTATGACCACAATTATGAATGCCATTGTCATTATGCATATGATGGAGTTGTTTTGATGAAAATTTGGGTGCTTTATACAACCTATAAATTGGATCACAAATTATATAAAACCTTTAAACTTCAAAAATAAGATACATTCACACCACAAACAACACAAAAATGTAGAAAAGACCCTTTAGATAGGTTAACATAATCAATTACTCCTTATGGAATAAATCACTCCATAAGCCATGCTTACTACAAAACAATACCCCCAACATTCAACATATCCTATACAATTATACTCATACATATTTATACTTTCCATGGGTATTCATAGGGAGTCTATACCAACTACCCTTTATTATTATAGTATTTTTATCTACCACGTTGGCCTATTTATTGTCCACCAACTACCAAACGAACTTATTCTATAATTATAGTCATATTATTTATATTATCCCTTTAAATACCTCTTTAAATACCCCATAATATCCTCTTAAATACATTACAGATGATTCATGAATATTAAAAAAATAATGTTTAATTTAATAATAAACAAGATTGACTAATAATAAATACACGTGAAAATATATTTTACTTTAACCAAATTCCTTTTATGATATTAGGTTCACATTACATTATTTAAGCCTCAACCAAATTCTTCCAAGGATATTAGATTCACACAATGTTATCTAAGCCTTAGAAATTGTAAAAACATATAATACTATTTTGTTAATAGAATTTGGATTTAATATTGTATAATTTGGAGATCATCAAATTCCATTTTGCAAGGATTTGAACGTGGATTTTCTTAACCATTAGTGCAAGTGACGTTTAATAAGCATCCGAACAACACGTCATTTAATGTTATTGTCGGGGATATAAATCGTTGGATTTGATCAAATGGTCAATTCAATGGTTCATAATCTCGTTGTAGTAGCACTAAATGTTGCGTTGTGGGTTGTTGATTGAATGTGCACCACTTAACCCAAACTTCAACCTTGATTAAGCACATTTTTTTATTATTAAAAGAAATAAATTTATTATAATAACTTAATGAATGGACAAACTTAATTTTTTATATAATTTAAAAGAACTTTTAGTTAAATTAAATTTAAATAAATAAATTCTAATTAAAATTTAAAAAGTATCTTTTTTGGCTACACATTGTCCACTCGATGTAACTTAAGTGGTTGGGAGAAATGATTGTTATAGTCTCCAAATGATCAATTCTTGTAGCTGGCATGATTGTTTATGTAATTATGGCCATATTATGATGGTTAAGAATAGTAGGTGTTGGCATTTCTCTGGATGTAGCCCTTAACAATGATGAACCACCATTTTAAAAAAAAAGGTAGTTGTATATTTAAGAGAGCTGACATGATTGTTTATGTAATTATGGCCATACTATGATTGTTTGGAATAGTAGGTGTTGGCATTTCTCGATGTAGCCCTTAACAATGATGAACCACCATTTTTAAAAAAAGGTAGTTGTATATTTAAGAGAGTTTAATCTAGGTCGCTACACATTATCTCATCCATCCAAATTTTGCATTTAATTTTGGTTTTTTGTTTTTTTGTTTTTATAATCTTGGTCTTTTGAGAAAAGTCCTAAAACCAATGTTTTATTATGTAATAAACTTTGTTTTTAAATTTGATGATATATGTGAAAATTTAGTGAAATTTATAATTAAAATGAAATTTGATACATTATTAATATGACTTTAATTATATGTAATTAGTTTATTTTATTTTAGGTTTTGAAAGTTTATTAAGTTTTAGTTGGAATTTGGTAAAATCTAAATTTGAAAGTGTTTAAATTTTGTTTTTAAATTCATAAATAAATTTAACATTTTAAATACCCCATAATACTACACAATTTCTATAACTGATATAAATGATTCGAAGAATTTTTGAGATTTCGAACAAATCGTAATGAAAAAAAAAAGTAAAAATGAAAAAAACACAGGTAAGTCTACATTTCCATTTCCAGTGGGAAAGAAAAATATGTAAAAATGAAAAACCGTTTGCTTAACCCTATTTGACCCCTATATTTATTTTTTTTAAAAAGGGATATAGTTTGGATTATGGATCTTCGATATGTTTGGCCAACGAACGGCCATGGTAGTGGCGTTATTAGCTGGAGCCTGGAGGGGAAGGCGCTGGAGAGTTATCGTTCCCCATACCGAAGTAAGTACAGATCTCTCTGCTTCATATTAATGTGACACGGTGATCGAGGAGAAATTTTAATTATTTATGTTGATTTTATGAAATTCTAGGAAAATGGATTGTGATCGGAGAGTCAAGCAAGCGTGGCGCGCTGTGCCCTTTATTTCTTTGAAGCCCCGTGCGAATCCAAGGCAGACCTGCATTGCTATCTCTGCAGCCGACACATAGCCCAGTGCTTTCAGGGGAGGAAGTGGGCCCGTCATGCTTGCTGACGCAATTCTACACTAGATTAATAAATTAATGTTTTTCAACGCTGGCGGCTGGACTGAACGCGTATTTACGTTCAGACTCTAAACATGTTTTTCAAATTAATTTAAAACATAAGCACCATAAAACTATAATCAGGATTTAGAACAACATTTATGTGAGGCGAACATTATTAGTCTGCAATGCAGCAGTAAATGTTGTGTGACGTGGTATATATATAGAGTTGAATTTGAATTACATATACAATACTTCAACAAATATTTAATGTTGTGTGTTTTATATTGGGGTTTGAGTACTCTGAAAAACATAAAAAATATATTGCCTCGTATTGAGGGTTCAAGTGGGATTTTTAATTTGACATGGTAATATAAATATCAGGATTTATTTTATTTGGGTGGGCTGAGGAATAACATTCAAATTGTTGCATGGATTCATATTTATAGCTTCTTCTTCATATATTTGGAGGTTTGTTGGAGCAATCCGAACCAACAAAACCCAATCGACAGGGGTTCCCACTCTGTCGACGCTCAACTCCCCGTGATCTCCCTGAGCACCTGACCAGACAGGTTTTACCCTATCTGGCAACTCTCGCGAAGTGGATGAAGCCTCACCCGAGATGTTCAAGGGAGGGCTAACAGAACCAAGTTTCTGTAGAATAGAAGAGGACTTATGGGCACCGACAATTCTTCAACTTATCTATCAGATCTGACTAGTTACTTAATCATCCATAGAACCATTCACCATTGCTCTTTAAAAGATCGCATCATTCATTCATAGAAGAAATAATCGCATCATATAACATAAATACCATACTATTATGCAAACAGATCTAGAAAGATAACATCACTCATAAACAATAAACATAGGATCATAGATCCATGTCGTGCACAGTTACCATTGGATTCACGGAAAAAGAAAGACAAGAAAAGACAAAAAGATAACAGTAGTTCAAATCAACCTTCGTCTTCTCATATTAATTCTGTGCAATCAACCACAGATCCAAAATAGACAACAATTCAATTGATCTTCAAGTTCTCAATTCTGATTCTACGACCCCTTTACATTTATAATTCTTCTTCTATTTATAGGCTTGTGCCTTTACATTCCTAGTCCACTTGGACGATTTTCTAACTAATTCTTAACTGACTCTACCACCTAATGACCAATATCCGCAAAGTATGGTCAAAAAGTACAAAAGGTGACACAAAATATTCAAAAATAGTTTGTTCCACAACTTGCTCTGGTGGTGTGTCTGGGTAGACCAGAGCGTTCAAAATAATGTTGTCCTGCTGTAACTGCACGATAACTTCCTCAAATCGATTTTCCTTTGATACTGCATCCAACTCCACAATGCTTTCACGGATGTGCTGACAAGCATCCATAACGACCTCTTCCACTTCCCCGCGACTAGCAAAAAGGTGCGCCTTTTCAATAACAAGGCGATCGGTTGCTTTCTTCAGTTCTGTGATTTCTTCGGTCGCCTTCATTTTTAACTCCTCTTGCACCTTTTTTAGCGCCTCGATTTCCTGCGCTTTGTCTGCAGTCAACCTTTCCTTTGCACAATGTAATTCCTCTACCTCTTTCCGCATCTCTTCCTCTTCCTCTTGCGACCGCAAGTATTAGTCGTTGATATCCTTTTGTCGATCGACCAACTCTTGGTTGGAAACCCGTTGCAGGTGGACTAAATTCTGGGTAGTCAACTTGTTGATGTCCACCGCGATGCTCTGCAGCTACTGCAATGAGAAATTGACATCCTCTCGTCCAGCGTCAATTGTAGTCGGGGGAATATGAACATTCCTGAACCGTGGCTCGATGCTAATTGACGCGTAGTCCTGCACAGTGGCACTCTCCGGTGCTCTTCTTAAAACAACATCATAGACATAATCTAACTTGGTTCTTACCTCGCCGAAGCCTTCCTGGGCGGACTTCCTCATCTCTTTTGCTGCGGTATCATATGCGTCGGTGACGGCCTTAATAAGCCGTTGTAGTTGCGCCTCCATTTCTGATCTGGTGTTGTTGCTCGCCTCCTTCTCCATGCGCTGCTCTATACTCATTTCGGCGAGGATGCGCTTCACTTCCGGATTGGTTGGGGTCGTTGACGACGAGTCTCCATCAGATTTGTGATGACTTTTCTCTTTGCGCATCGGATCATCAGGGGCATCTGCTGGTGGTCCAGTCGATATTTATTCCGCGTTGATCGGTCCGTGCCATTCTACGGGCCAATCCTGAACTGTCGCTTCCAATTCTACATCTGTTAGCTTGTAGGACATCGATAGCCATTGCTTGTCAAGGTCGCACCGTGCCTGGATATGAATAGTGTGTGGTCCAATGGCAAACCACATAATCCTTTGGTACTTTACTGCAACTTCTTCTGATAGACGGGGGACTTTTACAACTGCTGCCTGCAGCGCCTCCCAATAGACCCAAAAGTGGATCACACAATCCTCTTGCCTAGTGGGTTCCTCAACCCACCACATATTTTGATAGCGCACGCCTTTACATACCTTCACTGCTTCAACCTCCATCCCTTGGTAATCCACTGGCTCCATCCAATCCACTAGTGTCATTAGGATCAAGAGCCAACTATATGTGAAAGGCCGCTCTTCGGCCTGAACTGCTACTGCATCATCTGTCAATTGGTTTAGAAAGAATAACGCCCAGTTCATTTGCACCCCTTCTACGCATTGTTATGCACACGCAATCACCCCTGAAGTGCACTGGATGGGGCGATTCTTCCTTACAATCTTGCTCGCTAAAATTCGTGCACCAATTCGTACTGCAAGGTCGTTGATGCTATCGCCCCTAATGGAAATGGGAACGCCGAAGAAGGACCCATAAATGACACTTAGGAATATTTTCCTTAACCAGATCAAAATCCACATGCCACCTGCTGAGAACCAGCGACCCAGATCCAATAGTCCACAAGCCCTATAGAATGCGGGTAGCATCAGAGTTCTCCAGGAACAAAAAAACCAACCAGCCATTAGAAAGACGAATTCCCGTAGGAATATAGTTAATGAGTGGCTTCCAATGTTGAGCAACCCATCCTAAAATCTCATATTTATTCAACTTATAATATTCAAGTCTTCCCGCCAAATCCCTAAGGCACAATGACTCCACCCAGTCCATGTATACGTTGTGTCGCATCCCAACACATATTGTCGCTTGAATTATAAGGCTTTATATGCCTTTTCCTTACAACGATCTTTGGCTCGCTTCACTGACTCCCCACCATCCAAAACATGGTTTGCACTGGAAGGGATACCTCCATTTACTGTAGCTCGTACGAACACTAATAACATGGTAGCTAACACCGCGACATACGTTAGAGCAGACCCAACACTTGACCTAAAAATCGTAGGAATCACGTCACAGTTCCCACCTGTAAACCCAATTGACGTTGGCGCCCCATCATGTGCCCAAGAAACACTCATGCCTAATTTAAAAGTATAGAAAACCAAAACAAACCCTAAAAAGTAAATACAATAGGGAACAATAATCAACATAATATGGATCTTGAATTAACAGAGACCAAACTAGACCAGTGAGTAAACCCTAACCCTAGCACCAATCATAGATAGAGAAAAACAAAAAAAATTGGTTCCCACTTTTTATCATGTTTGGTACTAAGATATCGAATTAGGAGAACGGAATCCATGTCTATATGTGGTCTAACATTTGGGTTACAACTTAAAACAACCATTCATCCACGAAACCTGCAAACCCATCATCCCTAAAACCGCTACGACCTTCCATCATAGACCCTTTCCTTGCAACCACTTCATAAAAATTTTCATCAAATCCGCAACAACTTGTAATCATTGTGATTATGCAATAGTTCCATATTCATCATTACTTGCGTCGTAGTTTAGTTTCTATAATGGTATAATCCTTCCCGCCCCATATCAACTTTGATGGATATTAACGAGATACTTCTCATTGCTACTATAAGAGAGGCATTACGCCCAATGCAATGGTAATTCCAATGCAAAACATCAATATGTTATGCCACCCACAACATGCTCAATGCACTCCTGAAGGTGTCCAATCACAAAGAATTCAACAACCAACAACTACATTTAAATATATACCATATAACTATTTTGCATAATGAAGATATGAACTTGTTGGTAATCTCAAACATACACTAAAAATAATCCTTCTCTAGATACCCTTAACATTTTGCTTCCCTGCTTAGATAGAATGCTAGTTCATAACATAACATAATTACAATTTCGTGCCACCAACTTTTCTATTTGGGTTATTATTCCATCGAGAATCTTCAACGATAAACCACAGAGTCGGAGAACAAAGAAGTTACCAATGAACAACTTCAAAAATAAAACGTAATGAGAAGTACGCTAGTATCAAATATTGTCTCTCATTGGATGATGTTATTCGAAACTTAATTTTGTTGTTGTTCTTGTTGTTACTTGGTGGGAAGAGTTCAATCCAATTTTTCGTAGATATAGTAACTAGCGAAACTATGTTAACTAATTTACATTAGTAGCCCCAAGGGTTAGCTTAATTGGAAAGACGTGTGCACACTCTCTTGGTTCGGGGAGAGGTCACATGTTCGAGCCTTGAGTCCTTTGGGGTTAGGCCTTCTGCGAGGATGGCCGGCGGTTTACCACCTCTACCATCCATTAATGTGGGGAAGTATTGCTGGGTTTCCTGTGGATCTTTCCATTTGATAAAAAAACAACAACAACAACACATTAGGCAATGGTGACTGACTTGTCAAGTATTCAACTGATTTAGTATATGTTTAGCAGTTTCACAATAAAATCTGTAAAATCATAATACTTAGAAGATTGGAAAGCAAATGTTACTGAAAAATCCAAAATCATGTCAATTTACAAAAGTACACACAAAATGAAAACAAAGTATTCTTGGCCTGAGGTTCCTCAAACAACATAGGTTTTAGAACTAGTCTTTGAGCCTTGTCGTTATGGCTCAACTTTATGTTTGTTATTTTGAATTTGGATTTCATAATTAGTTTTAATAGGTGGGTATGGGAGTGTGAAAAAAGGCCAGAATTTAAGCAAATTACATGGATAGATGATGTCACTCTTAAGTCATGAGAGGCTCTTATGTATACCCTGGTCTTTGATATGATTTAATACACTTAGAAACCAAGTATTTTGTGACCTATCACGTCTGCATACTCTCCACAAATGAATTGCCACATGTGTATACTCCAGTCTTTACATGCAAATGATCATTATGCTCATGTCACAAGGACTTCACTTAGTGAACATCTCACATAGCACGTGCGATTGTGGGATATTAAAGAATACCCTTAATTTCTAGAGATATTGACCCAAACTCTTTTTGTTGAAACCCCCTCCCAATACTTAAAACCTCCTCCCCACCCCTTTTTATACCTCACTCCTTATAGACCACCCTACCCACCCCCACCTTAAACCCCTCATCCCCCCCAATACCTGCAATATATTGGTTCAATTTTTAATAATTTTAAAATCCGCAATATGAACTAACATGATAGGATATTGGTCAACAAGTGAAGCCCCCGTGGTTCGTGTTTACCATTAGCACGTATACCATAGACTATTCAAATGATAAAAAACTGGATTGCCCATCGTCCATGACCTAATATTTAGATTTTGGATTGAAAATGTAGGATATGGATCCAGATTGAGTTGCTAACAAATTACATTATAGTTGGGGGCTAGCATTTTGCCACCAAAATCCTAACCACAACTTTTTTTCACCTTCTCATTTCCATCCATTTCTCCCTTGATTCTGTAAATTATGTTCAACCAAGTGTTGTTTCCCTACATCCCTGGGTCTCCTCAGTCTCCTCCCCTTTTACGTCCTTATGTTAGTTGAGTGTAGAAATGATCTCTATTTGTCAAGACTCAAGTGAATGCTGACGAGAAGTTAGTTGGAGAATATAAAGTGGTTGGTTGATGGTGGCCAGAACTTGGAAGAATAAAACAACGAGTGCCAGGGCATAATCGATCCTATAAATTAGAATGACCTTGCAATGCTTGTTGTAATGTGTAAAGGCATGTTGCCTTGCTATTATGTAACATGAGTATTGGATCTTGCTATGCATTCTCATATTCCTTTTCCTACAATCTAGATGAGAGTCTAGAAAGTTGAGAGTTGAGACATTGTGAGGTCATGAGTGAAACTCCCATAGAAACCCTGGTCTTGATGGAGCAATAATTCACACAAAAAAATTGTGAAATAGTAAACCAAAATGCTAAAAGAAAAATTTAAGTGTAAAAATATGGCATTGAGTTTAATTTTCCCCAAAACTTGTAATGCAAGACTTGATGGTAATTAAGACACATTGATAAATCCTATGAAATTAAGGTGTTATATAGAGACATAATTATGCCTATAAGCATTTAGATATGGACTTGCATCAACAAGATTAACCCAAATGTAACAAGTATACAGTAGGGATTCATTTCATAGTCGCCGTATCTTGTTATGCTTAAATGCATCTTGATTAAGATTTAAATAAGTTTGAATTAAAAGGTGGTTAAAGAAATGGATAACAATTTGTTTTTGTTTTTTCATATCAGTTTTTTTTGTTTTTTGTTAATTAAATAGTATTGATTTTGTGTTTTATATTAACTTAACAATCTGGTATGATAATGAAATAATTTTAACGTATATTTAACAGCAAACTATCTTCACAATAACTAAATGATAGATCATGCCTATCATTTAACAGCGAACTATCCTTGCAAAAACTAAATAGTTAATTATACATATAGATATCCACCAACCACTACCATAAAGATAACATGTGATCTACCCACTTTCAAAGTAGTTAAAATTTAATATATACCAACATTCAACGTGGTTAAAATTTAATATATCTAATTTTTTGGATATTGGATTGGTGGGTCGGCTGTAATCACGGAGCTTTGGATTCGCACGAGGCCTGAAAACCACCGCACGGGTGTCTCAACTACTGCGCGGTAGGTTTGGTGAAACCCGACTCCTGTCGGTCCGTCCTTTTCAAGCCGCGTCCTTCCTACAATCAAAACGTTGAAAAGGATTCTTCGATACGTTGTTGACGAGAGATCACAACCAGATCTTCACAGAATCAGCCGTAAAGTTGGATGGTTGTTTAGATATATGGAAGTCTCTCACCTATGGAAGTTAGATTTCTGAGGGGAGGTGTAATGAATAGACCTCAACTCAAAAAATGTTCATGGGTTGTACTTATTTTTATTATATTCTGGTCAATAATAAAACTTTCTGAGCTTCTGAGTTTGGTATCCACGTAAGGCAATGGACAATGCTCCATGAATGTTTAGACGGGTTTTCACCATTTAGTGAAAATCTGTCCAAACCACTTATAAAACTTTATATATATGTGTGTGGGTGTGTGTGGAGACTAAAAACAAGTATATATAAAATAGAGAAATAAGCTATATATATATATATATATATATGGATTAAAAACAAATATATATAAAATAGAGAAATAAAGTCATAAGGGGCTTTGAAAAAAAACAAGGTTGTGGGTGTTATTGTATTAGGTATTTGTTTCTAACATTAGGGGGAGATCTAGTTGGATTTGAGAGATTTTTTTGCAACTAGTTTAAGTGCTAATTTATGTATGGTGGAGATATTTTTCCAACAATGTGTTTGTAATTTGTTAGTTTGTGCTTCATGCTTAATGTATTTATGTGTAATATTAGGTTTTTTTAACATATCATTCATTATAGTTTTGGTGTGTGTGGAAACAATATATACTCTTTTTGTGATCATGGCATTTTTGGTATTTACTACTTTATAAGCATAGAAATAGCATAGGAGAGTAGATTCCTCTATAAACATAAAACTAGCATTGGGGAGTAGATTCCTCTATAAATATAGAACTAGCATAGGAGAGTAGATCCTTTCATGAGTGAATTTTATGTTGTGTCTATTGTTTTATGTGGGTGAAGATAAATAGTGTTCATTATGTCTCTCTTGGTAGTAAGATTTGACATATTTGTTGTGATTGTCAAGTTGAAGGTATCTTAGTTAATGTAGCCAATTGTCAAGCTTAAATGCACATAGACAATTAACATTAGTGCCTTTGATGGAGCTCTTGAATTTTTCAAGATGATGTTGCTGTGCAACGTTGCCTAAGAAAAGAAATCGATCTATGTGTTTGATGGAGATTGTTGGCATGTGCTCTTGTTGCATAGTTATATTGTTGGGATCTGTTGGTGCATGTGCATGATGGTGGTTGTAAAAATTCCGTAGAGTTAGAATCAAGAAATATATTCAGCGTAGTCAACTCAATATGTGATTGTCATGTTTGTTAGAATTGACTACTCTAACAATTTCCAAGTGAATTATGGAAACTCTAAAAAGAAGATTGGACAAGGATGTTGAAGATGCAGGAAAATACACCAAGTATGTGCATGACTATGGAGAAAACATGTAGGAATAAATCTTTGGTTATGTGTAATCTCTTATTGATTATTGTGGCACTATGTGATGAAAGATACATTTTATAGTTTACTTGATGAGGTGTGTTGTAAATAAAAGGGATATAGAGATACATGTTTTCTTTCCTCTAATTGTTCTTAAAGGTTGTTCGATGATGATGGCGCCTTAAGGCCCCATATTAGTAGGTGCATAGTGAGTAGGTTTAGTTAGATACATCATGTATTAAGACTATTTTCCTAGATAACAAGAGAACACCATGGTTGGGTAACTAGATGTCTTGATACATGGAAATATAGTCATAGGATGACCAATTTTTCATTCTCTATGGCGAGGTCGATGTTAGGCTCTATAAACAACATGTTCATAGTCAATATGTTTGGTACCAATGTTCGACCCAAAGGAACGACTGATTCTTAACTAATATGTTGTTCAATATGATAACTCTTAAGGTGAATAATAATTGAGGGGCATGGAAACCTTGGTTGAGAGATAAAAGCGAGATGCTTAGCTAAATAACCTTCGATTGGTTATCATGGAAATTATAGAAGCAATGAAGTTGCAATGTTCATATTGGAGAAGACACATGTTAATTTGCTAGAGTTAATTCCAAGGTGGAATGGTTAGATCACAATAGGGAGGACATGTTGATGTTTTCGATGCATCAATTTTTTTGGGGATTTTGGTCTAAAACAATGATGATCATTGATGATAGTTCTGATGGAAGCATTAAAGATTGTTTGATGATGGTTAAACAATGTAAAGTTCATGTGTAATGTTTAATAAAAAACAATGACCATATGGAAATGTGAATTACACCTTCTTTTCGTAACAAAGTCTAGGGTGGTATGTCTAAATCATGTGTATTGATTAAGTATTTTGAACTTGTTCTTTCCTAGAGTCACTACTACAATATGCGGCTATAGCGTCATTAATTTTCATTAGAATGGCACTTAAATTCCCAATTAAGTATTTTGTTGGTGTCTATCGTGTTTTAACATTAGAATTTTTCATCGTGGTTGTGTCACATCTACACTCTCAAAAAATTTAGAAATTCTTATATTTTTGCGTGTTGTGTTTGCATCATTATTACATCATTAGGGTGTCATTAGTGCATCGTTCATGCATCATTCAAGTTGGTCATGGTCTCTCACATAATCTGTGCATTGTGTTGTGTTGAAATAACATCTTATTTATAAATATATAATGTTGTGAGGTGGTTTTTTATTAAAGGGTTTACATTTATGAGATTTTCGTTGTATTTACACACAATTCTAACACCATTCTTTTAAGGAGTTCCAACTAGTCATAAATAAGAGTGCAATTTGTAGAACCTGATGTGAGGAATCACAAGGTGATTTTGAAGGGAATGACATAATTTGATGTGAAGAATCATAAGATGACTATTAAAAAAATGATATATGACAAGAGGTTTCAAAAGTATATTTCTATATTTATAACATACTTTTGAATGTTTATTCCGCATAAATGGATAATATATACATGCATTTATATGGTAATACATTTGTGCTATTATATGAAAATACATCTATATAGGGGATAATACATGCATTTATATGAAAATACAATGTTATATTATTCCACAAAACAAAATTGAAATTGAGCAATTATGCAAACATACATTCTCCCTGAAACTCATCATTTCTCTTCAAAGTTTAGACTAATACACTACATTAAAGAGGAAAAAGATCAACAACCATTTTAGATGTTGCTAATTACCTAATGTTATGATATACCACTTGGCCTAGATTCATGCTAAGAGATTCTTCTCAATCAACTTATTTAATTTCGATAGACTTGATAAGACCTTGATAAGACATACTCAATGCCATATCTAAGAATAAGATCTTTGTATTTACCATAATCCTTCTGGCCTTTACCACCACTTTTGGGTTCATCAACGTCCTTCTTATCATCATCCCCTTCTTACTTTTTTCTTCTCTCCACCACCCATCTTCTTCCCACTACCATCCTTTTTATCTCCACCCCCCACCAGCTTCCTTCTTTCTCATCCCCATCATTTTAATCCGCTTCCCGATTGTCTTCATCCTTGAAGTCCATATCTTCTCTTCAAAGTTCAAGTTAATACACTACGTTGAACATTCCAACGCATATGTTTCAAGATTGAGAATTTTTTCATGGACAACATTGGGTTGTCGATTAACAACCCATTTCAACGCAATAAGCTCACACTCTTTGATTAAATCTCAAAATAGGTAAAGCATCGTGAAGCCCATAAAACACCACAAGTTATATTTAAAGCGTAAACTAAACGCCCATAGATTTGGTTTAAACAAAAATCTATTAAAAGTATTTGCAAATTAAAAATTTCCGCCCCTAAAAATAGATAATTAAACATATTTCACAACCCGTCCATTAATGCACCTATACAGTAATAAATAAATAAAAACATAAATCTTATATAGAAACTAAACTAAAATACCGAAATGAAAAACACATAAATCACTATAATGCTAACAATATAGTTCTTTGCATTTAAAAATATTATTTAATAAATAGAATCATCTTTAAGATTGTGAATGAAGGACACCGATATAGATCTTCTATTACATAGACATATGATATGAACTTCATATATTCATGGAACATTTACTTGCTCGTTCACCATCTCACATTTTTCCTTTTGAGGTGTTTTCATTGTTAATCTCGACAATAAATGGGAGATGGCGACCGAGGGTTTGAAGGGTTGCCCCTCTGCGACTCCTGAAACGCCATGGCGATATCTCTTATCTGCTTGGCGCCTGCTGTAGGGCTCCTCGTGCTTGTACCGGGGCTCATAAGTTCTGGTACCTTCACAGCGGAGGTATTATCGGCACATTTGTCTTTTGTAAAGGCTGTTTCTGTTAGCTATGATAGTATGGTCTCCCTTGTGTTCTTGTTTGTCTCTGTCAGCTGTGTCTTTTTTCCTACAGGGGTTTCATGCTCTGTGCACTCTCCCTGTTGGGGTTTATTTGCATAGATTGGTGGGTATGGGGTTTGCGGCCCTTCTTGGAGTCCCTCCCCTTCACTGGGGGACTAGTACCAACCAAGATTAAAAAAAGTGGGAAGGAATCGCTTTTGCTGCTGCCTCTGGTTGACGTCGTTTTTTCCACCACCCTTGCATGGGGTTTCTACCCGGTTTAGTCGAAATATTTAGTCGGGTACAGGGTTGACTTGTGGTTTTTTTAGCTGTTTGAGTCGCCCATCCTGGGTTATGATTGCGCCACCTTTACTGCCGGGCCTCTGCAGTCATTGACATTGGGTTCCCATGGTCACTCTTTAGTTTGGACCTTGGGTTTTTTATTCTTGGTTACTGTCGGGGTTTGTTTGGGGTTTTGTTTTGGCCTATAATATCTGTCTCTCGGGTTTGGTCCCTGCGTGCTAGTAACCGAGGTTTGGTTCCTCTCTGCCCGGTATCTAGGGATTACTCCCTTGCCTCTCTGTGTGTAGTCACTTGGGGTTGACTTTGCAGAATCTTTCTATGGCAGAGAATGGTGCACAGCCTCGCTTCTGTCGGAAACGGAAAACCAAATGCGTCAAGGCAATGGAGGGTCGTTATAGATACGTCCTGGGGCATGATATATTTATGGATCGAGTCTCGACTCTGTGCTCACGCGCCCTGGTGGGTCGCTTGGAGTATTGCAGGATGAACAAGGCGTCTTGGGTCACTTGGGCCTTAGAGAATTGGAAGCCACTGTTTGACTATATCCCGACAATTAGTCTTTTGTCCAATGGATGGATAGTTTTTGTTTTTCTTGACTCCGAACACTGCTCCAGGGTTCTGGAAGGTATATGGCGTGTTGGAAAGGGATCTCTGGTGCTTAGACGTTGGCACTCCAAATTTGACCCACTAAAAGAGAGAATTACCAAACGCCATTTATGGGTTTTATTACCACATCTTCTGTTTCCTCTATGGAGCAAATCCATTATGGAAGGAATCGGGAATACTATTGGGAGATTCGTTTCGGTGGAAGATGACTTTCTTCAGGTTATGATAAGAGGTTAGCTAAAATCCTTGTTGAGATGGATATATCTCGTGGACTGCCTGCTGAAGTTGAGTTACTATGCAATGAGCGCCTTTTGATCCAGCGGCTCGATTACCTTCACGTTCCTTTTCGCTGTAGTTGTTGTCGCTCAGTTGGTCATCTGAGGAAAACTTGCCCACATAGGTTCTCAAATGGAAGTAATACGGACACGGGTGAGCTTCGAACGCCTTCGCCTTCGGCTTGTCACTCAGAGGGACTTCTCACTCCTCCAGGTATTTTTAATGAGTCTGCTCCTCTTAATGATGATATTCCTGATTCTTTTTTAGAGGCAGTTGACAGTCTGATAATGACACATAAAAGTATATCTGTCCCTCCGTCTTCCTGCAAAACTGTTAAGGACTCCCACTCCCAGGTAGCCTCGACGGGTCTGTCCTCTTATGACTTGTCGGGTTCTCCAGCTTCCTTACCCTCGGCCATGGTAGCCCTTCCAACCATTTGTGAGAGCAACCCTTCGGATTTGCTTGCTCTTGACTCACTGGTGGATTTTCCCCCTCTTTCATCTTGCACCCCTCCTTCGAGCCTGTTACCCCCTCCCATTATTCCCCAGGCTCCACCTTCTAACCTTGCTTCCCCACTCCTTAGCCCCACTTCCTCCCCTTCTTTCTCTGACCCCTCTCTCAAGAGATCCCTCTCCTTTTTCACAGCCTCCTCCCCTACCTCTCCTACCACCCTTCACCTCAATTCCATCAGGTTTGCTAATGTAACTATTAGGAAGCCTCCTAAAAGGAAAAGGGACACTAAAGCTGACCTCTTTTCGGCCTCTCCACCGTACATTCCTCTCTCTGTTTGTATAAAGGAAGCGGCTAGGGGAAACTCTTCACGGGGACTTAGAGCGATGTCTCCCCCTATGGATAAGTCTTGATGATAATCCTCTCCCTAAACATTCGTGGTCTAGGAGGCAGGACCAAATCTCTCAGTCTCCGTGCTCTATTTAACTCAATGAACCCTGACTTTATCCTTCTGCAGGAAACTATGTGCAGTGACTCCTCGGCTCTGTTTGCTTTCTCAAAATTACTCCCCTCCTGGGAATTCTGTGCTATCAGTGCTCGTGGGCTTTTGGGAGGTCTTCTCTCTGCTTGGAACCCGTTGAAGGAAAATTGCAGGGCTTTTCATACTTGTGCGGGTATTTTGCTTCAAGCCTCCATTTGTGGTTTACCGAACCCTATCCATATTCTGAATGTTTACAGCCCTTATAGGGATAGAGGCCTTTTTTGGGAAAAGGCCCTTCGAGGTGGTCTTTTAAACCTCCCACATCTGGTATTAGCTGGAGATCTCAACCTCACCCTTCATCCTTTGGAGATTTAGGGCTGTAAGGCCACTCTGGACCCTCTCTTTGATCATTTCCTTGTTCTATTTGAGACTGCTGGACTTGTGGATGTGCCCCCCCCCACGATCGGTCCTACTTGGCGCAATGGTTGTATTGGTGAGGAGGGCATTTGTAAACGCCTTGACCATTTTCTTATTTCCAAAGATCTGCTTCCCTCCGTAGGGGCCTTCAGGACCTAGATTAAATGCTCAAACATCTCGGACCATTTTCCTATTTTCCTTGAATGGAATTCTCCAAAAGATCCCTTTAACTACCCCTTTAAATTTAATCGCTCGTGGCTTGAAGATTCTGAGTTCATTGATTGGTTCCTCCGTTGGTGGTCCCTCTCCTCTGATGCAAAAAATATATCAGGTATTGAGGATCTCTGTCATACCCTGCGTAAACTTAAGTTTGCATCTAAGAGTTGGATTAAGGTAAAATATGCAAGTATCGACTTTGCTTCCTTTAATTTGGATCGTGCCATTGAATCAATCCTAGCGGGTGGTATTCTCACTGGGGAACAAAATTCCCACTTGTCTCACCTTAGTGCTGAAAGGCAAAGGATCTTGGAACACTTTCAGCTCACATGGCAACTGAAGAGTAGAACTAAGTGGGCTCTTCAAGGTGACTCGAACACCAAATTTTTTCATGTGGTTGCCTCGAGAAGGAGAATGCAAAACATGATCTAGTCGCTCGAAGATGATGATGGTAATCTCATTGAAGAGGAGGTCCCTTTAAAAGAGCTTGGAAAATTATATTTTGAGAATATTTTCAAGGATGATGGGCTTACTTGTCTTGAACACCAGCTTAAAGTGATCTCCCTCTTCCCCAAAATGATCCCCCCAGATCACTCGTCGTGCCTGTCATCCCCAGTCACTTTGAAGGAGATTGAATTCTCCCTAAAATCTTTCAAAAAAGATCGTAGCCCTGGCCCAGATGGGTGGCCGGTGGAATTCTATCTGCACTTTTTTGATCTTCTGGGCCCTATTTTACTCAAGACGGTGGACTTGACTAGGATTTTCGGTTTTATTCCCCCTTCCCTGAACTCAACTTTCCTTGCACTTATCCCGAAGAAGGACAAGACTCGAACTTTTGTTGATTTCAGACCCATATATTTATGTAACCTTCTCTATAAGCTCATTGCCAAAGTCATTGCGGGTAGGCTAAAGCCCTTTCTGGATCTAGGCATATCTCAAGAACAATTCGGGTTTCTTAAAGATCGACAAATCTCTGAGCCTATAGGAATTGTTCAGGAAGTCCTTCACTCAGTCAAAACCAAGAATATATGTGCCTTTGTTCTCAAGTTGGATCTTACAAAGGATTTTGATTGTGTAGATTGGACTTATGTCAGACTGATCCTAATTCAAATTGGTGTCCCACTCCTTACTGTCAATTGGATTATGGGATGCTTATCCACTGCAAACTTCGCGGTTTTGGTCTACGGGACTCCTTCAAATTTTTTCACTGCTTCTCGGGGTATACGGCAAGGCTATCCTTTATCCCCTCTCCTCTTTATCCTGGTCATAGAGGGTCTCAGTCTTCTCATTAAGGATGCCAGATCAAATGGCCTCATTCGAGGCATCCAACTTTCGCCCTCCCTTGCTCTTTCCCACCTCCTCTTTGTGGATGATGTAATTCTCTTGGGCTCGGGGACTCTCCAGGACTGGTCTGCTTTCGAGGTCATCCTTGAATCCTTTTGTAAAGCCTCAGGCATGAGGATCAATATTGATAAATCATGTTTCCTCTACTATAATTTTAATAATGACTATCTTAATGAGTTTAGGGGAGTCTTGCCTTATAGGATGCTGCTAATTCATTCTGGACTAACTTATCTGGGTTACCTCTTGAAACCGCTTAGTTATAGAGTGACTGATTGGTACTAGCTGCTTCAAAAGTTCGAAAAGAGGATTAATCACTGGACTTACAAGTACCTATCTCTTGGGGGGAGACTGATCCTTGTCAATTTTGTTCTGTTGAGTATACCGGTATATTGGATGGGCCTTGCTCCTCTCCTAGTCTCTATTCTTCAGAAGCTCAGATGCATCATGTTTAACTTCTTATGGGGATCCTCTGAAAAATTATTCAAATATCATCTGGCTGATTGGCGAGATCTTTCATGGCCCAAAGAACTAGGGGGTTGGGGCATTAAAAACCTCCCTTGGTTCAGTTTAGCTCTGCGTCTTAATACGTTTTGTAGAACTCTCCACTCCAAGGGTTTATGGTTTCAGGTTCTTCAATCTAAATATATGAAAGGTCTGATAGTTGCTGAATGGCTCAGATGTAAAAAGTTCAGTTCTCGCAATACATCTCTTATGTGGAGAGGTTTCCTGCGGGCTCTCCCCTGGATGGGTATCCATTTGGCTTGGCAGGTTGGAAGTGGTGAAAATATCTTGTTGGGGATTGATCTGACTGTGGGATCTCACACTCCTTTCAATCTCTTTGAAGAGTTGAGATCGTACCTGGAAGACTTAAATATTTGTACTCTCTCCCAGGCACATAACTCCCTGTCAGATGCAAAGTGCTATTGGTTCACTGCCGAGGATCTCAATCTAGGTGGCTCATTCAAATCAGCTTGGAATGCATATATTAATGGTCTTACTGGAGCAGGTATTCGTCTCACGAACAGTCCTGATAAACTTGCATGGATTTACAATAAAAATTTGGGCTCCATGACTGCCAGGGATGCCTACGATTGCATTGCTCGTTCCTCCTCTCACCCGGTAACTGTTGCTGCTGATATCTTTTTGTGGTTTAACGCTCTTCCACTTAAAATTTCATGTTTTATTTGGCTAGCTTTTCAGAACAGAATTCTTACATAGGAAAACATACAGAGAAGAGGGTTTTCAGGCCCAGGTATATGTCCTCTTTGTTGCTCAAATGAGGAGACCATCGAGCACTTATTCTCTTTATGTTCGGTCTGGAAAACAATGGCTGATTTTATCAGTGTTTTTTTCAATATTCTAGCATATACTTCTAGTGTTCCTATTGTTGATATGTTAAAAGGATGGTATGGTAAGATTTCAAGGAGCTCGCACCTCTTTCTGCTCCCATTCAACATGATGTGGATAATCTGGAAAGTGCGCAATTTGGCTATTTTTGAAGGGAAAAAAAGAAACATCCACTGTATTATTCAGCAAATAATTTCTACTGTTCAGGCTCCCCTTCCTGGGAATGTCACTAAAAAAGGTCGAAGTAGAAATTATGGGAATCCTCCCATCAAGTTTTTTCCCTGTGGTTATATAGATGGTGCTTCAAATAGAATGATTGCTGGTGTGGGCTACTGCATCTTTCTCAATGATTCCCACTACTTGGAGTTTTCGCTGGCGGTCATATATGGCACTAACACCAAAGCGGAGCTGCTCAGCTTATGGGCGCTCTTGCTCTCCTCCCATATGATGGGGATCCCCCTATCCCATGTGTACGATGATTCACAAGTAATCATCAATTGGGCTAAGGGATCGACTGTTCTCTCCCCACCTGAACTTGTTCATTGGTGTAGGGAGACAAAAAAGCTAATTTCTAGCTTCCATGACTTGTCTTTCTCTCACGTTTACCGAGAGCACAATAGGACAGTTGACCGTCTTTCTAAAAAGGCACTCTCCTTTACTCAGGGTAAAGGCTGTATGATGGAATATATTGAGAATTTTTTGGTTTCTCAAGATTTTTTTCAGCTCTTTTGAGCTTGCTTGAGGGATTATGTACCCTACTTATAGTTGTTATTGATGCTACAGTGCTTTTGAGCTTGCTGGAGGGTTTTTTCACCCTCCTTACAGTTGTTATTGATAGATAGAGTGTCCTCTTCAGAACGCTATTCAGAGCCCCTTGGCACTCGGTTGATGTGGATGAGTAGACAGTCTTCTTTTTTATGATGAGACAGTTTTCTGATGGGATCATTTCTTATCGCTGTTGTGCCTTTCCCCCTGGCTGAAAACTCTGGTAGGCTGCCATGTTATGAGCCCTGATGATGGGTTGAATGTACTGATGCCCTTTGATTCTTTTTGGAATAACAAGGACAGGCTTTTTTCTTCTTGAAAAAAAAATATCTCGGCAATAAATACCTTTACATGCCCTTTCCGTTTTTCGTCAAAGCATGGTAGTCTCATTCTCAACCATACTTAAATTAAATGAAAAAGAAGAAGGCTTAGATTTCTCATTAGGAGGCTTATTGGTTTTATTTGTTGAATAATACTCTCATAACAAAAGCCACGTGGTGGCAATGTCCTCGATATTGCTACTTACTATGGAGAAGAGTTATTTACATGTAGTTTTTAGAATATATTCATTCCAAGCCAAGTATATCTGAATTGTTTTAGTTGATTTAGAATGTAGCTATGAATATATGCTAAAATATATACACTGTTAGAAGAAGAAACTATATCTATACACTGTCTAGAAGCTATATCTAAAGTCAAGAATCGACCTCGATTAGAAGAAGCTATATCTATACACTGTTAAACTAGAAACGCCATACGTTGAATGAACGCATCAAACGGATCATGAATTGTTCATGGGAAACCACGATTTATTAATTTTCCTGAATATCTTGTGGCCAACCTTCTCCTCCTTTTCCCTGATACTCTCAAGCTTCGGTTTCCAATAGTGGTCTCTGGACTTCACCAATTCCTTATAATTTTTCTGCAATTCAGGAGTATTGCAGAGCCATGATATTGATGTTAAGAGAAAAGGTAATTCACAATCTTTATTTTAATAATTTTTAGATAGTGTACTGCGTATATTTACCTTGCCGAATGGTTCTGTATTGAGCAGCGCTATATCCAGCTGGTAATTTCTCACTTCGGTATGAAGAGTGAGAAAAAGTCCATTGCTTCGTTGATCGCCATGGCCACCAGGCATAGAAGCACCAGTTTAACCTACTTCCTCAGAAATTGTTGATGCCTACAACTTCTGCCTTCCCAAATCCCTTTTTCCATCTTCGTTGTCATTCTTATTCTATCATCCTCATGCATGTATCTTAAATAGACTCGTGAACCATCAAGCATCGCTCAAAATACATAGCAAGTTCCAAATCCAACTAATGGATCCGTGGGATTATTATTAGTTTTAACTCAGCCAACACGGTGTCAACAAAGCCAGCGGAGAATGACCTGCACAAGATGCAGGAACTTTGTTTTATTTCTTAGTCAATATCGACCTTAAGGCTTACTCGCCACTAATCCTCGTGCCAAGGACGCAAGTATAGGGAGAACATAAGTGTTAAAGCACAACGCGTCTCAAAACTGACAAGACCTGTGCGTTTGGAATGGAAGCCCAAATATGTGAATCCATTTCCTTTTCACAATGCACATAAGACGAAACCAAACCTGTGCGTTTAGGATGGAAGCTGAAAGAATTTGAGGAGTGTTCATTTTTTAAGTGGATATTTATTGTTTAATATTCTGCATTTTCCCTAAAAATGTAATTTAGGGACTACACATACAAGTTACAAGCATGTTATTAAATTTATTAAGTCTCAATAAACATGATTTTTTTTAATATATATATATATATATATATAATAAAAATTAAAATATAAAATAAAATAAAAACCTTTTACCTGTTTTAAACCAATGCCATGGCTCACAGTCCATACCTCCTGGGTTGTCTTGAATTAGATCTCACTTTTCCACTCTTTGCAAGGTCAAAAACCAACTTTGACAAAGCAACGAGACTAATGAATTAAACACCCATTTGCAATGGACATTTAATAAACATGCATGTCCAGAATACAACACGTTCAATCCCACCGTTGTTCTACTCCTCCCATCTCTGCACCCTATCCTGCAACTTCCTATCGGCAGTAACCAAAACACTTCGCACATGCTTGTTGCATGACCAACCTTGCCCCCACGCCCCCTCTTCTCCTCTCTACCACCTTCCACACTTTTGTTCTAACTCTCCTTCGGGAAGCTCATAATTTGCTTCTCCCACGAGTATTATCTTCGCAATCATACTCCAGCACTCCATGGTATCCACATCTACTCCTCCACTCCCTATGTTTTCTCTTCGCTACTCACGCCTCCCACGCTCTGCCTTCTCGTGCCCTTACACTTCTTCCCCAATCTCTACTACTGCTCCAGTGTTCCACCACCACCTCCATTCCTGCGCGTTGCTCCCTTCCTCTTTCCCGACTCCCTCCTCTTCTCTAGTAAGACAGGATCAACCAATCACACCTAGTCTAGGAGGGTATATGACATCACAAATTTATGGAGCTTCGGTAGTATACGGTACAATACGTGATTTGATTCATATGTAGAGAGAACTAATTTGTTGGTTTCGTAGGATAAGAAAACTGAAATAAGTGTATTTGATTGGCTCAAAAGAACAGCTCCTTGCATACTGAAAATTGAAATGAGGTGTATTTGATTGGCTTAAAAGAATAGGTCCATTTCCAGCACAACAACTATTTGACAACATGCTTGAGTGAGATATGGTGTCTAAAAATGTTGTCATTATGGGATATGCACAGAATGAACATGATATGGATGTCAACAAATCAGAAAGCCACTTAACCAACATTATAAGCAAACCCATACAATGAAAATAAATCTCAACGCCACTCAACCAACAATATGAGGTAAAACCAGAAACATTGATCCCTAGATGAGGCAATTAAGGAAATAAAGATGTTGATAATAATAATAATACATGTGCTTGATGCTCATATTTTTCAATCGATTTGTTTGTTGTTTCCTGTTGTGCTACTTGGTTTCATACCTAGCGGAAGTGACGGACGACAATGAGTTTTAGACTAGGTATTGTTTGTTTTAACCTACTATGTATTGTTTGAAGATAGTATTGTTTGCTTTAACCTGAAGCAACAGTAAAACTAACAGTTTGATTTTGCAATGCCACTTAACCCCAACAAAGTAAATGGTCATGGAGGGTAGTGGGATACAACATCGGAGCCGAGGGGGAAGAACGACGTTCGAGAATCGAACTGATGCTGAGACTTATCATGTTTTTCAACCAGTTTGTCTATTGTTTCCAGGTGTGCTACTATGGTTTCATATGTAGCAATGCCAACCTCCAGGTATTGTTTGCTTTATCTTTAGGATTGAAGCAATAGAAAAACCGATGGTCTTTCGACTATTCGATAACAATGATTTCACAATGCTACCTAAACCCCAATGAAGCAAATGACCGTGGAGGCCAGTGGGATACAACACCATAGCCGAAAAGGAGTAAGAAATCATCATCATTACGAGGGATTGAACGAGCTCTGCTATTCAAATTGATGCTGACATTGAACACCTCAATGCCAAATACATTTTTGTTTAAAGCCAAAGAAAAAGTACATTTTCAACCCTGCAGAATAAATGAAACTAAAGCCTCTACTGCCTCTTCAATCTCTACTAAAAGATATGAATGAATGAATATGATAGCGGAAGACTCCTGTCAAAGCTGCCTAGGGGAACCGGGTGGCTTCTTCCATAGTGCCAGTAAATGAAGTGACTGACTTCCTCACTCACTGGCCTTCCTTCCCTCTTCTTAGTCTGCAGGTGATCATTCAAAAAAGCTAAAAACAGGCCAAAATTTTAGATAGCTATTGATCAGTTCATACCTATACTCTTACAGTGGCAATGAGAGATGATATCTCGTCAAGGAAATTGCAAAACGCCTACACAATTGAGAATAGATATAAGCCTTTAGTACTTATAGCCTACATAATTTATCCTGAATTTACTAAACATGACAATCTGTTAATCAGTTTCTGCCATTAACCCTTCACAGCATTACGATGATTAAGGCACAGCTAAAACTTTCTCATTGTCTATTGGTTTCATGCATGTTTCAAAATGCTTACAAAATAAGATTGGAATTACAACAAATTATATGATCTAAACTTTAATGAACCAAGTAGAGACACAGTGACTAACTTACATTTATATCTTCTGAGGGGTCATATATGCCTGCATCATATAGTGCTCTTTTTGTCTCATCAAACAAAACTGCAAACACAAGAATCATAATTCAGCCATCACAGCTTGTAACAGATTTATATAAATGCCAGTCATAGAACTGTACATAATCTTTCAGAATACCTGCATAGGCCTCTTGAATTTGCTCGAATTTGAGCTTGGCGCTTTCTGATGAAGGATCGATTGATCATTTCTAGAACTCAAAAGAGATTAACAAAATTAGTGAATGTAGTATTAATCAACAATATAACCTCACACGAATTACGAAGAACCAATATTTTCTGCTCACCATTGCAAGCTTTCTACATAAGCACTGCATATTTTAGCAGTGGAAGAGTCCTTCTTAACCCCAAGAATGGAATAAAATGATGCAGTCTGATCCATGGATCACTCGTGCTAATGAAATATACCAATGCTCTACTGCAAAAACAATGAATCTGTGACTGTAGAAAATAAACTCCTGTCACTCCCTCATATACGGAATCAGGTATAGAATGGCTCGCCATTGCTTTACAATGGTCGTGTGGCAATTGACATGCGTGTGACTTGAAGTGTGTCTTGGGCCTCGGGCAAGGAATTCTCTTCCCCAAAAAATAAATGAAAAACCATTTTCCAATACATGCCAGTGCTACTGCTTATTACGCCATCAGGCCGCCGGTCTTGGGGCACAAAGACCCAAGCAAACATCACCTACAAAAGACCAATAGAAATTAAGTTAAATCAATATTTAAATAATTCAAAAAATAAAAATTAATCAAACTATATTAAAAACATTTGAAAACTAAAAAGTTTAAATATGCTTCTCAAATTAATTGACCTAACCGATTCATATATATTCCCTGTCGGGAACATAATAAGGTGAATTTGATATAATAATATGTGTATGCTTTTATTCTTCTTAATGAATTCAGTGTACACATGAATGACCGAGTGGAGATGTATGTTGGGGTGGAGAAGCTTGAGGTTTTGTTACCAAGATTATTAAAAAATATATAGTTATTAAGATCTCAACATGTCACATGTAGTAATTGAACTATGTGGAAGGATAAATCTTTTTTCATGGATGTTTAAGGTAGACGCAACTATTATTAATTAGTATAGTTATTATTGTTAGTAAAAATCATTTAATAATTAATTTTAATTATTATAATTATTTTAAAATTTGTATAATTATTTTCTTTACCATTAATAATAGTTGATTAGTAATATTATTAATTAAAATAAATTCTTAATAATACTTTTTTGTTTCAATATCAGAGTTGATTGAGTTTAATATATATATATATATATATATATATATAATATATATATATATATATAAACAATAAAGGTATTTGACATATATATGAATCTGACATGGATGGCTCTCGACAATGCAATCATGATGTGGGATTCCTCCTATTATTTTTTACGAGGATTTCACACAATGGGAGAACAACGGCAATAATTTGAGGTTCTCCAATATTAATTTTTTAAGAGCTTTGCTCATATCCATGAGAATTTGAGATCCCCCCTATTAATATTTTATGAGGCTTGCTCATATCGAGGAGAGTGACAAAATTAACATGAGATTTTCCTTATCAATTTATACGATGCTTGGTATTATCCGAGAGAATGATGAGAATATAAGTTTGTATGAGGGTTCTCATATCTAGGAAAGTGACAACAATAACTTGATATTTTCCCATCAGATTCTACGAGGCTATCTCATAATCGAGATAATCATGTCAATCACTTAGATTCCCTAGCAACTTCTATGGGGCTAACTCATAACAAAGAAAATTAATTGATAATTATTTTAGACACCATTTCACCAAGGACCTACTCGTTTGTGTGTTGGGATTCCCTAACCCCAAGTTAATAGTCTCAACATTTTTTAATAATAATTAATAATTTTTAATAATAACATTTTTTAATTTGAATATTGATTATAAAAATAAAAATAAAATTCCTTTTTTTTTTAACGAGAGATCAAAATATACAACTTTATCACAGGACAAGGTTTCTTCATAGTTGCAAGACAAACAAACAAAAAACCAAGTGAAGAGCATCTCTCATCCTATAGTGTATTCATGTTCATATACATTCTTTTATCAAAATCTAGCTTTTAAGTTATTTTTCAAAACTAAAAACTATTGATAAGTAATCTACTAAATTTGGTAATACATTTAGGTACATCAAGTGAAGGCATCTTCCAATTGGGAATGGAGGTCTCTAGATATGTGAGCAAAAAGGAATCCAAAGGCTTCATCCAACCGGTTCAAGAACTTGTTTTTCTCAGCAGGATGATGAGGTTCAGTCTCTCGACCCATTGTCATCCTGTGCAGGACATGCTTGCGTAAGGAGACCTACATATCTGCCCTCCAATCAACATAGTTGAAGGGTGTTAGGATACAGGGTAAGAAATATTGATTCTCTATTAATTCTCCTTCTGACTAGTCAATTTCTTCAATCAAGCTACATAGCACCTGTAAGAAAACATTGCAAAAACAAAACCAATTCACACTATGTCAGAATCAAGCCTTCCATCTTGACATGTACACTTTCTCAGGGTCTATCACGCCCATAGAGACTTCTTTGAACGAATCCAGGGTTATCAATGCACACTTTGCGAGACTTATGTGGAAACCTAGCTGCTTCTGGTGTACAATGGAGATCGGACAGACTCAAATCTTTCCTGATACCATATTAGAATTAATGTTCCATTGATCTTCAGGCAATGAATGCCATTAGATTTTAATTATTGTGTACTGTAAAGGAATGAATAATACCCACTTAACAAAACAAATCTCATAGGAAACATACAAGTATTGCTCAGTATAATTACAGTATAAACTTCATTAATCTCAGCAGTGTATGTAATGTTCCCAAAAGTGACATGCATGCAAACCCTGAAAATGACATGCATGCAAACCCTAAAAGTGAGATGCATGCAAACCCTAAAAGTGATATGCATGTAAACCCTAAAAATGACATGCATGCCAACCCTAAAAGTGTCATGCATGCAAACCCTAAAAGTGACATGCATGACATCTAAGCATTATTTAATGATGCATGCACTCAATTAAGTCTCCATGCGCATGCATGCAAGTCAACTGCAAATTAGAAGTTAAAGTGACCTAATTAGGTCAAAAGTTAGGGTTTTTGCAGTTGAAAGTTATAAAAGAAAGATAAAGTGAATGGAGAATTTACTTTTGGATTATTATTATTTTGGAACTCTTGAGAAGCAGCACAACATGCGGCCACAACAGTTGGAGTTGGAGACGACGTCTTCAGCTAATGGGATTTCTACAATGAGACATATGCCCTAGTCTCCTTCAGGACAAACCATCCAGGTTTGTCACCGTATCTATTGCATTCATCATTATTCAGCTTTCCAGTATAAGTCTGAAGGTTATTGCAAATTCATCCGTACAGTTGGGGGTCATTTAGCTGGGAAAACCCTAGTCATTCACCAGGACTTTGGATCACTATATTTCTTCCGCATGCGGCCTGCATCCTCATTGATAAGATCACTCTACTGCATTGGGTGACTATCAGCTATCAGATTGTCCATCCGGGGCACCCAGGAGAAGTTTACAGGGTTGTGGGGGCATGAGCAACATCCTGGGAGATCAATTCGCTAGGACATCTGGGAGGTCAAAACCCTTGCATGCTCCAGCCATCCTCTCCGGCACTAGCATACCTTCCTTCCTACTTATTTCCAGCTGAAACTGACCATCGCTTCAGCAAAAACGTCACACTTGTTTGATTCAGCCATCCGGGGGTATTGCAGCAGAAACAAGGTTATTTCTTCACCAGCTCAACTCATCTTGCATGTGTATTCTCTCTGGAGCACATTCAACAGACTTATCAGTGGTAAGTGTTCATTCTATCCTGCAAACCCTAACCCTAATTTCAGCTATAAAATAGGGAAATTTTCATTGGCAGTTTGCATGCCCGACTATTTCAATAAAATTGCATAGAAATAGAAAATATTAGTATTTGGGATATTACAGTGGTATTAGAGCATGATCCTTTCCAGCTATGGGCACATAGCAATTGAATAAGAGTGCATGTTGATGCATGCGTGTACATGCAAATGCATGTCAGTGATGTTGGTGAAGTGCATGTCAGAACAAAAGTTTCTCTTTGCCAGCTTATGAGAACATGAAGACAATGAGAAGGATCTTGAGTGGAAATTGGCAGAGGTTAGCAGTACTTCAACACGTGCCTCGATATCAGGAGTATCTAGCCTTAGGTGATGAGGTATGTGCAACATTGTCCTTTCAATATTATTACACCATCAAGTTCAGGAGCCAACCCAAGGATTTGGATGAGGATCTCCTTAAAGGCATAGTTGGGGGAGGGAAGAAAGATGAGCATGAAGTACAGGTTGTTGGTGAGCTTCATTTGGAGTTAACAGTACATGATGAGGATGCGCATGTGGAGATAACATTAGAGCCATCCTGTGAGTCTAGTGACACAAGCACATTCGATAATCAGATTGTGGACAAGCTGTATGATGAGTTGGAGTTGGTACACTCTTCAACACCTACCGCAGGAGTCCAGACAGTTGTAACAGGCAAAATACATGAGGTGCAAGGCAATGAGCACAACAGTCGAGACAGTGAGTAGTCAGACATGGAGGTTAGGGAGAGTTTATACATGCATGAGATAGAGCTTCCAGATGATAGTCATCGAAAGAAGATTGAACATTCCTAAAGAAAGCATTCTAGCAATGAAACATTAGAGGAAATTTGGGGTTTAAAACGGGCCTTATAAGAAAACGTGCCAAAATAAGTTTTTGTGAGTTGGAATTCAAGAACCAATAGAATTTCAATAAAATAAGTCAACCATAATGGTTGA
>LPNX010812954.1:160879-211736 GCA_001517045.1 Pseudotsuga menziesii
GAGGACCAAGATACTCCGAGACACCATAGTACAATGAGGTGTTGAGCTTATTGTGCTTCGAGTTGTATGTACCGAGTCAGTGGTCAGGCTTTCTAGTATTGAAGAGTAGTTAGATTTCTTGATGGGGCAGCAGAAGAAACATCCTATTGCATTTCAAAGCAATCCTCTTCAGGAGTACATAAACAAGGCTTGCAGTTGCTTGAGTCCACATTTTCATAATGGCGGATGGTTTTTACAGGTTGGCCAGGATTGAGAAATTGACTCGCAATATATGAGCATTCCAGTTGAAATCAGAAGGGCAGAATGTCAGCTTGGTAGGATTATTCCTTGTGATGGTGCTTATGGACAAGGTACTTTTCGGGGGTTGGATTGGAGAGAGATTAAGAGTTGGTGTCCTATTGAGTGGGTGATTCTTGGGAAGACATTCCTAGCCAAGGGTATAGTCCCACAAGAGCCTTCAGATATTTGGGATGAAATATGCACAAGTTTGCATTGGGATCCACGCGAAAGACCTTATGAGGGAAGGATATAATGTTTACTGATGGTGTTACTTGGGAGTCTACATGATGCTCCTTGTGTCGATACTACGCAGGGTAGCGATGGATGCATTTTGACCTCTACAATTCTCAGATTGATTTGGGACCCTGGGATTACAGTGACTGACAGTTTAGTGATTGCTAAAGGGTGCTTTTAGGAGGTCTCTGGTGATGGTACCGCACAGCGCAGTGTTTTGAGTAGAGGGCGCTATAGAACTCCTAGGATAATTTGGGACCCTGGGATCATCCCCGGATTCAGTTGGTTCAGTTGATTGATTGTGGATTTGCAATGGCATTGCTTGAGGACCAGCAATCTTTGGCGAGGGAGGACTATAATGTTCCCAAAAGTGACATGCATGCAAACCCTAAAAATGACATGCATGCAAACCCTAAAAATGACTTGCATGCAAACCCTAAAAGTGACATGCATGCAAACCCTAAAAATGACATGCATGCAAACCCTAAAAGTGATATGCATGCAAACCCTAAAAATGACATGCATGCAAACCCTAAAAGTGATATGCATGCAAACCCTAAAAGTGACATGCATGACATCTAAGCATTATTTAATGATGCATGCACTCAATTAAGTCTCCATGCGCATGCATGCAAGTCAACTGCAAATTAGAAGTTAAAGTGACCTAATTAGGTCAAAAGTTAGGTTTTCGTAGTTGAAAGTTATAAAAGAAAGATAAAATGAATGGAGACTTTACTTTTGGATTATTATTATTTTGGAACTCTGGATCACTATATTTCTTCCACATGCGGCCTGCATCCTCACTGATAGGATCACTCTACTACATTGGGTGATTATCAGCTATCAGATTGTCCATCTGGGGCAACTAGCAGCAATTTACAGGGTTGTGGGGGCATGAGCAGCAGACTGGGAGATCAATTCACTAGGGCATCTGGGAGGTCAAAACCCTTGCATACTCCAACCATCCTCTCCGACACTAGCATACCTTCCTTTCGACTTATTTCCAGCTGAAACTGATCATCCCTTCAACAAAAATGTCACACTTGTTTGATTCAGCCATCTGGGGGTATTGCAGCAAAAACAAGGTTATTTCTTCACCAGCTCAGCTCATCTTGCATGCATATTCTCTTTGGAGCATATTTAGCTGGCTTATCAGTGGTAAGTGTTCATTCTATCCTGCAAACCCTAACCCTAATTTCAGTTATAAAATAGTGAAATTTTGCATGGCAGTTTGCATGCCCGGCTATTTCAGTAAAATTGCATAGAAATAGAAAATATCAGTATTTTGGATATTACAGTGTACAACAGTGTTACATAAAGGAGAATTCGAATAATGTGGATAGGATTCAAATCACCAACCCAATCTGAATGCATGGCTAACTAGAAGTGTTTAAATCACTATTGGATTTCACTAGATCAACTCGAATTGTCTAATTCAGTCTCTCAATCAATTATAATCAGTTAAACTAGTCTAACTAATGTGGTAGGTGAGAAGTAGGTGAGGATAGGTGCCTACCCAGATGCAACCATGCAAGATTGGCGCTAACTGAACTAGAGGACATCTAAATGAATGTAACTGGAGCATAACTTAGCTTGACTAGTCACCAACTGTGAACAACTGAAGGAGGTTGGTGCCGACACTCCCAGTGGCTCCTAAATTGTAGGGATTTTCTAGGAGGCGCATAAACTGATGCATGAATGTGAAATCAATTGCAGTTAGCCTCTATCTGTGTTCACCACACTCTAGTGATTGGTACATGTGGTCCCATAGGACCAAGTGGACCCAATGGTACTAGTGGACCCAATAATAACTAAATGAATCCTAAGTTAGGAAAATATAATCTAATAGACCAGTTTGGACAAGGGAGGATTATAATTCCTAACAACTTATATCTAATGGTTTCAATTCTTGTGTATTTTTCACTGGTTGGTTATCCATGGCCTTAGTCATAATTGGAATTATCTTACACATGTTTGGAACTGTTCTAAACACCTATGGTTCAGATATCAAGTCCATCCATCATTCATATTTTTACACTCATTAGTTTTCCCCAGTTGCTCAACCTTTTTCTACTCTATCCCTCTATCCTCATGGAGACACTGAAAATTTGGTATTTGCTAATCCATATGATAATGTTTATGATATATCATAGTCTATTTATCCTCATTTCATATTTGGGAAGTTTCTACATCAATTTGGAAGAAAAATATGTGATTCACATCACCATTTTGCAGCTATACAAGGAACTGATTGTGTTGATTTTTCTACTCTTTCGAAAGGAGTATACACATATATATTTTTCTTTTCAGATTTTGTTTTATATTAGATTATGATAGCATCAATAATCATTCAGATAATGCTCTTACTTCATTAGATGATGAGCTACAAGGAGTCTCTCCTCTTCCTTCTTGCAGATTCTACACTCTAGCACAGTATCATGGAGTTTACAACTTCTTCATCAAAGTATTTCACCAGAAGTAGCTCATTCAGCTCATTCAAGTGAAGATAAATACATATTGAAGACATGTTGTTCAAAATTTTATGTCTTGTCCTTTCTTGAGGGAGGATTTTCCCCATGTGGTTTTTCCTCTTTCCTCACTTTTCTGGAGATGAATAATTGCAAAGGGTGACCATAGCCTTGTTGATGGGCCCTAAATACACCTATATGCATCTGATTATTTCAAACATATCATCACAAAGTTACACTTAAAGGGGGGTGTTCGGATATTATAAACCCACTCCATACTTGGGATAAAAATATTTAATCATTATTCATTAATTTCCTACCTACTAGCCTAAATAGTTGGCATCCACTTGCATCACTTGGTCAACACTTGCCATATATACCCCGGGAGTTCCTTTTTCCTGATTCCGGTTAGATCCTGCCCACTTTATTGACTGCCAAAATTAGTAACTACGCCTTCCTGCAGATTTTGTCTTTATCCTTCTTTATTCCTTCCTTTCAGTGGATAAGGTAAAGCTAGTCAACTAGGAAACTACTATCTTTTGTTACGAACTCATCCTCCATGATTTTCTTTCCAGATTCTAGGATTATCATGTTTTTTCATCACTCATGACAACTCATTCATGCTTTAGCTAATTTGTGAGGTCCTTGACAGAGTTGGAAAGTGCTTTAGCCACCTATGGGGTTTATCATATTTAGTAAGCCTAATTTATGAGCTAGGATGAAATGTCTTCTAGCAACTCAATTTTCCTTTATAAGGATGTATTCCTAATGTAATAATCAATCAATTCATTGATTCAATAATCGATTTTTCATTATTCACTTCTCCATGTGATTCAGTCTCATTATTCTTCTCTCTATTTTTCTTGTGCATGCTTGTAAGAATTATCTTGTAGCTAGATCTTGTCCTGTGCTTACACATTATATTAAGCCTGAATTTATTTACGGTACCATAGATGATATTTCTACACAATGCAAGACTCTTTAGGAAAAAAATCAAGAAAATTATGACCAATATACGAGAGAGATTTAAAAACTTTGGAAGGAAGTACACAACCTAGATTAGAATTTGGATCACAATGTAGATCATAAGTTGGAAGGTATACATGAAGCACTATCTCAAATCACGGCATCTCAAAAGATATCCCCTCGAATACTGTTGGCATCGATTCCACTGACCCAGGTTCAAATTCCATGTCTGTCCAACAAAGACCAAGATATCGGCCCGACAGAGTGTAACTTCATAAGCAACACCTGCTACGCAAGTGAAGTCTCACCCGAGATATTTATGGGGACCGCCAGAACCAATTTTCTACAGTTATGGAAGGGGATTTCTTCATCTTAACATTAACCATTTGTTCAACTGAAACAAAGGGATGGATTACTGTCGACACATCAATAAACAAGGTCAAACCTTTGACACATTCACAACATATAAAATATATACAGAATTGTTGACACATCCAGGATATATAAAGAATACACATCTAAACCATATTTATTGTCAAAATTCCACAACATAAGTGCGACAAACTCATAAACATTCAAACAAAATACATACAGACATGAAAGACACATATCTTTAACGTGGAAACCCATATGGAAAAACCACAAAAGCAATCTTCAATTGGCATGAGTAATATTTAGAATGTTTTTGGTCTGTACACACAGCTTGCAAACTTCTCTCAGAATATCCTTTATAATGAATGAGTTTTCTTTGTCTTTCTCATGCTCTCATGCTTTCTTTCTTCTTTTTGTCGACCTCTTTGTCGAGATCACAAGTCGTGAAGGTCGTTTGCACATAACTCATGGATTGAACTGACTAATTTTTCTCTTTTCTAACCAACCAATGAATACATGCATATCACACTCATAAGGATTTTAGCAATCATCCACACACAACTTGGATCAACCTGATATACATATTATAATTATTGTTCCAACCTTTGACTAGTTCTCAACTGACAATCGACTAGTTGTTCTAGATACCCCAATAAATCCTGTTACATTAATAAAGATGCTAACGACCTAGTTTACAATCATGCCCATTCTGAAAACAGACTATTTATTATAACTTAACTCACTGTTACATTTGTTGTTTCCTCAAAACTTGTCAAATTCCTAGATTTGACTTACTCTTATCCTTTTCCATTGCGGCCTTGATCTCCTTGCGATTGGATTATTCGCATTTCCTACCAAAACTGGTATGATGTTTCCTAGGGTCAACAACCCCCAACACTTACTTGTGGCTCGTCCCAAACCACTTTATCCAGAAACTTCTGTCGCATCGAGTTTACTCTGAAACTCCTGACAAATATTCATCGCCTCTTTTGCTTCTCTCTGCACATTTTCTTGAACTTTCTACATTTTTTCAACAAATTTGAAACTGATATGTTTATAAGTTTAACTTTCCTAACACTCCTAGTTCCTATCGTGTTGATACTACAACTTCAGGAGTCATTACCATGAGACTTGTGTTGTATCAATTCTAGAATCTATGTCGTATTAGGTTCAAATCCTCTATATGGAACTTATGTCGTATTAATTTCACTAACTTATGTTGTATTCAGTTAAAGAGATTATGTTGTATTAAGCTATGACCTTTTCCTATTCAGGAGAGATTCTTGTACTAGGAACTTATGTCATATTAAGATAATAACCTTATGTTAGTTTAAGGTTGGAGACTTATGTTGTATCAAGTATGGACTTGTGTCATATCAAGTCAAATGATTCTCATAGATGATACCCTATGAGATGGTCATCCTTAACTGGATATGGTCTTGTGTTGTATCAAGACCACATGACTTATGTTGTATTAAGTATCAAGGATATACTATGTGATGTATGGCTAGTCATGTTCGCCGAATGCTACAAGTCTCCTTTAGGGATTAGCTACCCCTAGGGTTATTTACTTTAGCATATGACTATAGACCCGAGTTAATACATATGATCATAGGTTCAGAACAATTCTTATGAGTATGATATGATATAGATGATTAATTAATGAAACACAAATGGACCATGCAAAGTTAATTACTATGAGCACAGAGATAGAGAGAGAATTCAAATTGCCCATGTATGCCGCTAAGTGAACTCGAATTAATAAGACATCAATTGAGTCTTAGTTGTGATAAACAAGTTTAAATTAATTAAGGAATCAACTCCTTAATTTACGCAAGTTGTTGTTGAATATGAGAAAGATAAAGAAGATTCAGTTCTGTTCAGTTAAGTTAAGTTTTGTTTAGTTACATTCAGTTCTATTAAGTTATTTCAGTTCCATTTAGTTCCATTCAGTTCAGTTCAGTTCACTTCAATCAATTAACAACTCAGTTAGAGTCAGTTAAACTCAATGAATTAATGGAGGGCGCATATCTTTAATGTGGGAGATAATTATGAATTTCCAACTTGGAACCAAGTCTGTAGGGGCACAAAGTTGAAGATGAAACAATGTTCTCAGTGTTAACAAGTTACTAAAGCATGCAACCATTCGCTACCTTCTTTGTATGACTGATTTTGGCTTGTTATTAAAGTGTTATGCACTTGGAAAGACCAATACAATGTCCTATTTGATCTCCCCTCTCTTGTGCTCTTTGATCAAGCAATTTTCTATTGTGTTGTAATCATTCTCTGTCGATTATAAATCATACTCTAAGATTTTTTGTTGGGTTTTTATCCTACGAATCGGTAGAGGGTTTCCTAGGGTACATCATGTGTTCTATGGTTTGATTTATTTATGTCTTTGGTTTATTGATGAGATCTATCTGCATTGTAATTGTGGATTGAAGTTTTAAAGTTCAATTATCTTCATATTTTCTCAATCACTAACATGGTATCAGAGAAAGGGTGTGCAAGAGCTTAGTTTTGTGCAAACACTCTAAGCCTCTATAGATCTTGAAGCATTGAGCAAGAGCTTGAACCAATGGCATCAATATCCATCTGACCGGAAGATCGACTGGAAGGAAATCTAACTTCAATACATGGAAGGCGAGGGTGATCAATATCCTTGAAGATCATGATCTTGATTATTTTGTGACCTTCGTGATTGAAGATCCCACTACGAATGCAGGAAGAACCAATTACAAGAAGATTCAAGCAAAGGAAAAGTGGATCATATATGACTCCGTGAGGGACAACCTCATGACGATGATCACACCATTGAATACGACAAAAGAGTGTTTCGTCACACTCACAAATCTTTATGAGAAGAATGCCCCTACTCAAAAGAGGGCTTTGAAGAACAGTTTGCGCAACATGAAGATGGAGAAAGATGAGACCGTAGCATCATTCTTCACAAATATTTCATAAGTGAAGGATCAACTAGTAAGCATCGGTGTGGAGATAGATGAGGATGATCTTCTACAAACCTCCATCGATAGACTCCCCTCCCCGTGGGATACTATTATTTTTGCGTTAAATGAAAGAAAAGAGTAGCCCAATTTCGAAAGACTTTGGCATGATTGCATCCAAGAAGAAGGGCGCATCCAGAACAAGATGGTGAGCACCGAGGAGGAGAATATTTCCCTCACAACAAGAACCAAGAAATAGAGAAAAACCCTTTGCACCCAAGAAGTCTTTCTGTGCAAAGAAGAAGAGATCCATAAAGGTTTTGACTACTCAAATATTAATCCTCGTAGTCTTTATGTAGAAATATTCCACCAACTTATTGTGATCCATGTTTTTCATAGACTTCACTCTTATTCAATTATTCAATATTATTATTAAAATATTGAATATTTAAAAAATATTAAATGAGATGAAATTTAAAATAATTTATTAATAATTTATTTTTTCTCTCACACACACATATATATAAATAGAGGTGAAATGCACATGTCACTTATTTCATTTTAAGAATGATATTTAGGGTAAAATAGTTTTTGGAGAAGCTTGAGGTTTTGTCACCATAAGGCTCAAGATCATTAAAACAATATGTTTTTTAAGATCTTAACATGTCACATGTAGTAATTGAACTAGCTGGGAGGATAATTCTCTTCTCATGGATGCTCATGGTAGACACAACTCACTAATTAGTATTATTATTATTTACATTAAGAATCATTTAATAATTAATTTTAGTTATTGTAATTATTCTGAAATTTGTATAATTTCTTTCTCTACTAATAATAATAGTTGATTAGTAATATTATAAATTAAAATTAATTTCTAGTAATATATATAATCTAGTCACGAAAACTATAAAATAAAAACAATAAAAGTATTTGAAATGAAAAATCTATTTATGTAATTAAAATACCTAAACCCTATTTTTATATATGGTGTTGATAACTTATCCTAGGAAAAACATATGGTGTTGATATCTTAGTATGTCCATCAATTGGTTGAGTCAAACGGTCATAGATTTATGTTCATGAATTGCAACTCTAATTCATTTAAATTCACCAAATAAGAATATTAAGCCCATATATATGAACAACTTTGTTAATGTTACATGCATGTTTATATAAATAAAAAGGCTATAATGATCACTAAAGGTAATAGGTTTCTAGAGAAACAATGTGAATAACCAGCATAGATCCAAACCCTAGGCTTTATCAAGCGTCGAGAGAGATGAAATCTTTGGAGGTGCAAACCTCTTTTTAAGTATTGCACTCAACCATCAACTTTGTTGTGATTCAAACCAAAAGACACATCTTTTTATTTAAGGTCGACATATAATATTTTTTATTATTATTTTTATTTTGTTAAGAAAGAACATTACAACATCTCCCCATACATGGTTTTATAACCATGTGCAAGGCCCCCCTAAAACCATGGGTTGTTTAGGAGACGTTGCACATGGTCTTAAAACCATTTGCAACGACCTCCTAAACCATGTACAATAAAACCATGGGTTGTTTAGGAGCCCTTGCACATGGTCTTAAAACCATTTGCAAGGCCCTCCTAAACCATGTACAATAAAACCATGGGTTGTTTAGGAGGCCTTGCGTTTTAAAACCATGTGCACGACCAACATTTTTTTTGCGGATCATTCAAAATTTTATTTTTTATTATTTTGTTAAGTAGGAACATTACAGCATCTCCCCCATATTGTGTTGTTTTTTTAACCGACTTTTTTTTGGCCCATAATTAATTTTTTTTTATTGTTTTGTTATTTGTTAGGTAGGAACATTACAGCATCTCCCTCATATTAGGTTGTTTTTGTGGCCGGCATTTATTTTGGAGGATAATTAAAAAAATTATTTTTTATGGCCGACATTTACAAGAGGAACCGTTTACATAACGTTACAACATCTCCCACATACTGGGTTGTAGAGCGCCTCTAGACGCAATAAGATGATAGGTTTTGATTATAAACATGAGAAAGTATGATGTCATGATAAATTGCAAAGGTAAAAAGGTAAAAAATAAGGTAAAGTGAACTTATTAATCACTCAAATAATTGATGAAATTGACATGTTCACTAAAGAATTGTAAGACAAAATTATTGATAAAAAGATGTAAATATTCTAATGGATAAAATTGTTATAATCTTATTTTTTAGTTTTATCTTTTAGGTTAGATTTTTTTTATGGTGTCTACAAAAAATATTTTATTTTTTGTTAAATTTTGTTAGTATGGTTGGTTTCAACAAGCTTTGTTCTGTATGGTAATTCGAGTTTGAATCTTGCAAGGTAGTTGAGAGGAGGCATTTAAAATCCAAGCATGTTAAGGATTGGTGTGGCCCAAGGTGGATGTGATCCCTAAATGATTTTAATAATTTAGATGCCCTTGGCTCATAATTTCTTAGACACAGTATAGTTTCGTAATTCACAAATACGCTGATAAAAACAATCCTATTTTCAAATAAAAATGTAACAACTTATAATTATCATCTTCACCTAAATATTTTATTACAATAGCATAATAAAATGGAGGTGAAAAACAATGGAGGAGAATTCACTATTGAAGTAGAATTAGAATAAAAAGGCGGCTATTAAAATGGAGGTGAAAAACAATGGAGGAGAATTCACTCTTGAAGTAGAATTAGAATAAGAAGGCGATTTTATAGAGAATTTATTCAATAAAATAGGGGGAATTGGCCCAATAGTGAGATGAGTGAAAATGAACTTAAAACAATGATTTTTTTAAATAAATTATTATTCTTATAGTAATGATTTTTATGTAACCCTCCCATGGTGGAAAATCGATGTTTTTGTGGTAACAATCTTAATGAGGGTTGGAATTTCAAATGGTGGACACTCGTCAAAATTGCTGGTAACAATTAAAATCTCAAAAGTTTTATGTATTTTAAGCTAGATTTTAACGGTCTTCCGAAAATCTTAGCTGTATTTGACGGGTTAATTAACGGACATTTACCCATCAAATTCCATCCGTGATCATCAACCATATAAATGTTGTTTCCATATCACGAAACATCGATTTTCCACCATGGTGGAAAATCGATGTTTCGTGATATTTCCATGGTGGAAAATCGATGTTTCGTGATATGGAAACAACACTTTTTTTTTCTCAGAAAGAAAAAAACCTGCCTTGATATTCATGTGATGAATCAAAGGACATCAAAACATACTCCCAGTAAACGGGTTACATCATACATCATGGAAGAGTAATCACCAGGGGAAAGGCGAACCAACAAATAAAAGTTCCCATTAGATAACTGACTCTTCATTAATAGTGATCTGTCTGAGCAACCACATCTATCGAGCGTCAACAGGAGTTGAAACAGCACACCAAAAGAGTTCTCTCAAGCATACCATAATCTGGTATAACGGAGAAAGCATCACAAAGTCAATTTCAAAAAAGCTGAAAAGTATTCTAAGTAACCAAATGGTTCCCAATAAATTCCTTAAAACTGCCAAAGCCCTGAGGAAGAGAGAGCGCAGTTTTGGAGAGGCAGTCCGCCAACTGATTGTGCTCTCGATAGATGTGAGTGAACGATAGTTCATGAAAGGAGACCAAAAGTTTCTTTGTCTCCCAACACCAATGCATGAGTTCTGGAGTTCTGGAAACAACACTTATATGGTTGATGATGACATATATGAATCGGACAATGCAATCATGATGTGGGATTCCTCCTATTATTTTTTACGAGGATTTTACACAATGGGAGAACAACGGCAATAATTTGAGGTTCTCCAATATTAATATTTTAAGAGCTTTGCTCATATCCATGAGAATTTGAGATTCCCCCTATTAATATTTTATGAGGCTTGCTCATATCGAGGAGAGTGACAAAATTAACATGAGATTTTCCTTATCAATTTATACGATGCTTGGTCTTATCCGAGAGAATGATGAGAATATAAGTTTGTATGAGGGTTCTCATATCTAGGAAAGTGACAACAATAACTTGATATTTTCCCATCAGATTCTACGAGGCTATCTCATAATCGAGATAATCATGTCAATCACTTAGATTCCCTAGCAACTTCTATGGGGCTAACTCATAACAAAGGAAATTAATTGATAATTATTTTAGACACCATTAGTTTGTGAAGGACCTACTCGTTTGTGTGTTGGGATTCCCTAACCCCAAGTTAAAAGTCTCAACTAGTTAATTGGAAAATGATAATAATACATAAGCGAAAAGTGCCTTGAATTTAGACATCTTATTTACAAGGTAAGGGTAATAAATATTTTCCATTATTATAAGAATTATCAAAAAATTAATATTTTAACAATAACTATGAGAAAATATTAATTTTTGATATTTTAATAATTATTATAATAATAATCAATAATTTTTAATAATAACATTTTTGAATTTGAATATTAATTATAAAAAAAAAATTCCATTTTTTGTAACGAGAAATCAAAATATATAACTTTATCATAGGACAAGGTTTCTTCATAGTTGTAAAACAAACAAACAAAAAACCAAGTGAAGTGCATCTCTCATCCTATAGTGTATTCATGTTCATATACATTCTTTTATTAAAATCTAGCTTTTAAGTTATTTTTCAAAACTAAAAACTATTGATAAGTAATCTACTCAATTTGGTAATACATTTAGGTACATTATTTTGTAGAAGATGAATGAGATCTCTTCCAGGGGATATCTTTCATTTGTCTATATTATAAGTAGAGAACATTATGTAGGATCAAGGCTTTCTTTGATAATTTATTTGCAGGATCATTCAATTATTTGAAAACATGATTTAATGCTATATTTTACAATGGGATTCTTTTTTGAATGACATTCTCTATGAGTGGAGGTTAAGGCATGTTTTTATATAGGTTTTCCCATTAGCCTTATGAATGTCAATCATTCTATCATTTGATACTTGTAGGTTCATTTCTCCGTCGTCAATTAAAAATTTCAAGTGTATCCATTAAACACACAATTTAGGTTTTGTATTAGTTCTATGCCTTAATACCGCTTTGAAGGTAAATTAACGAGTTTTAGAGAGAAGTAAGATACCATGACATGGAAGAAGCAAACTCTGTCAAGACTTGAAGAAAAGAACTCTCCCTAGAAGGTATCATTTGGATATTACTATCAATATCCCATCAAAGGTATTGGTGAATCAAGCTACAAACTTGACACTGGGGCTTCCATGAAGATGAAGGAAGTGCTCTATGAACCAGGTTTGAAAAAGAACTTACTTTCCATCTTAGCTCTAGATAAGAAAGGATATAGATTTTCTTTTATAGATGGACAAGTACTTATGTGGTCCAAAGGAAAGACACTTGAAGCTGTTGTGGTAATTGGAGAAGAAGAAGGAGGACTGAATAAACTCAAAAGACATCCAAAGACCGCCATTGTCCATGAGATTACCGGCTCAAGTGAACTATGGCATTGAAGGATTTCTCACATCAATTACAAATCATTTCCCTATGTGAGCAAGGTGGTAATAGGGTTACTAGATCTAAATATTGATCACGAGGGTACTTGCAAAGGATGTGCAAGTGGAAAGAACATCAAGAATCCCTTTCTGAAAAGTGAAACAAAGACTAAAGGTAAATTAGAACTAATTCATTCTGATATATGTGGTCCTATGCCCTCCATATCCTTAAGTGGATATGAATATTATGTCACATTTATTGATGATTATTCAAGAAAGACTTGGATATACTTCTTGAAGAACAAGAGTGAAGTGTTCAGGAAATTCAAGGAATTCAAAGCCTTGATATAGAACCTTTCAAAAAAGAGAATCAAGACACTGAGAACAGATAATGGTGGAGAATACACTTCAAAGGAATTTGAAGCATTCTGTAAGGAGGCAGGAATCAAGAGAGAACTAACCACTCCCTATAATCCCCAACATAATGGTGTTGCGAAAAAAAAGAACATAACTATTATGGAAGCAGTGAAAATGATCATTCATGATCAAGACCTCCCCATGCACCTATGAGATGAAGCAACAAGAACAACCGTATATGTGCAGAACAGATTATCTCACAATGCTCTTGGATTAAAGACTCCTAAAGAGATGTATACAGGAAAAAAACCTGAAGTGAGCCATCTCAAGATATTTGGTTGTCCAATATATGTACATACTCCGAAAGAGAAGAGAACCAAATTGGATCCTTCTGGAAAGAAATGAATATTTGTTGGATACTGTGAAGTCTCCAAAGCCTTCAGGATATACATTTCAGGATTCTATCATATCGAGATTATTAGGGATGTAACATTTGATGAAGAGACAACTCTTAAGAAATCTAGAAGATGTCAGCTTGAAGAAGTACATGAAGAGGATGTACCTCCCAGAATGGTAGAAGTTGAACCCTCTCCTGAAATAGTAGCATATGAATATCATGATATGCTAGAAGCTCAAAAAACCCCTACTATGGATATCTCTCGAAAGAGAAAACCTGCTTGGGTAAGAGAAATCATACAAGAAGCAGAGAGATATGGAGCTCTAGAAGGCTCCACAAGAACCAACAAAATATCAAAGCCATATTCTAGTCATGTAGCTTTGATGTGTGACCTTGTAGATCAAGAACCCACCAGCTATGATGAAGTTGCTCAGAAGAGAGAATGGGTTGAAGCGATGACGGAAGAAGACTAGTCAATAATGAAGAATGATGTTTGGGATATAGTACCCAAACCAGAAAAATAGAAGGGTGGTATCTTCAAAATGGATCTATAAGATAAAACATGTTGTTGATGGAAGTATTGAAAAGTATAAGGCAAGATTTGTGTCTAGAGGATTCTCTCAGAAAGAGGGGATCGATTATTAAGAGACATTTGCTCCAATAGCGAGGTATACTTCCATCAAAACCATCATGACACTTGCTTCCATGATGAAGTGGGACTTACACCAGATGGATGTAAATACAACCTTCCTTAATGGTGTGATTGAGGAAGAGGTTTACATCGAACAACCACAAGGATTTGATGTCGAAGACATAGTGACTCATGTATGCAGGTTGAAAAAGACTTTATATGGACTGAAGCAAGCTCCTAGAGCTTGGTATGGTAGAATAGATAGATTCTTGCCAAGCATGGGATTTACCAATAGTAAAGTTGATCCTAACCTTTATATGAAGATTATGAATGATGAAATAGTCATACTATTACTATATGTGGATGATCTATTTCTAACTGGAAATGAGAAACATATCACATATTGCAATAAGAAGCTAGCTGAAGAATTCGAAATGAAAGATCTTGGATTGATGCATTATTTCCTAGGGATGGAAGTGTGGCAGAGACCAGAAGGAATCTTTATGAATTAGGGAAAGTATGCAGTAGAAATATTGAAAATATTTGATATGTTGGATTGTAAGGTCGTGGTCAAACCCATGGAAACCAACCTAAAGCTGTTGTATGATGAGACATCAGAGTTAGTGGATATGACTCAGTACAGACAAATTATTGGGTCATTAATGTATCTGACGAACCCAAGGCTGGATATATGCTTTGTTGTGAACACCTTGAGTCGATATCTAGTTAAACCTAGACAGGTTCACCTGATAGCTGCAAAGCATGTGATGAGGTACCTAAAAGGAACGATAGACTTGATACTTTACTATGGTAGAGACCATGACTACATATTTTATGGATATATGGATTTAGATTGGGCAGGAAGTGCCACATACATGAAGAGCACCTCAGGTGGATGTTATTGTCTGGGATCCGCCATGATCTCATGGTTTAGTAAAAAATAGTCCAGTGTTGCTCTTAGTACAGCTGAAGAAAAGTACATTGCAGCTTGCGCCGCTTGTTTTGAAGTGATATGGCTTTGGAAGTTGATGTCAAGAATATTTGAAATGGAGTTGGACACCACGACGATTCTTTGTGACAACCAGAGTTGTATAAAGATGACAAAGAATCCAGTGTTCCATGACAAATCTAAGCATATAGAAATCCGATATTTTTATATAAGGGATATGGTACAAAAGGGAGCTATAAAGCTCTAGTATGTGAGTACCGACAAGCAAGTCACTGATGTACTGACCAAGCCTCTATCTCAAATAAAGTTTGAATATTTCCATGGCAAGCTTGGTGTAGTTTGAAAAGACTTTCCTCGCAAAGAGGAACAATGATGGGACTACATATAATGAAGATATGGACCTTCTTCGAAAAGGAGGAACAAGTCAAAGATATGGATTCTCCTCGGAAAGGAAGAACAGGTCGAAGACATGAACCCTCCTCGAACAAAGGGGGAGCAGGTTGATAATATGGATCCTCCTAGGAAATGGGGGGTGATGATGAGACTGACATCGGTGATGGGATGACAGTGATGCTCCCGCGTGAAAGAGGAAAAGTGTGCATGAAGATGCTGACAAGGTCCGACATTCACTTGTGGACGATAGTATCTTCTCTTGAGGATGGCAGGTATAACACTCTGTGCATGAGAGTGGTCCTTACTAGCTAAAGGATGGCCCTGTAGATGTTACTCTCGCATGGAGAGTACCCACACTCAGTGGTGGATACCGTAGAATAACACTCGCTCGGGAGTGGTCCTAATCTTAGTGGTATGGATGCTCTACAATGAGTTCTCACGGACGACAGGGCCGACATTGGTGTGCAGTCAAGATCTGCTCTACAGACAATACTCTTGTATGGAGAGTATGCTTACATTCATATGTAAATTCCATAGAATAACACTCACTTAGGAGTGGTCCTAACCTCAGTGGTATGGATGATTTATGATGTGTCCTCACAAACGTCGTAGTATAACACTCACTTGGGAGTGGTCCTAACCTTAGTGGTAAGGATGTTCTACCATGAGGGCCGACATTTTGTATGAGGTCAAGATATGCTCTGCAGACAATACTCTTGCATGGAAGAGTATTCCCACACGTGAGTGTAGATACCGTAGTATAACACTCACTTGGGAGTGGTCCTAAGCTCAATGGTATGGATGGTCTACGATGAGTCCTAACGGACGATAGGGCCTGCATCTAGGTGCGATCGAGATATACATTTAGTTGTAGACGATTCAGCTAGTCGATATCATGGACCAGGCTGATGGAGGATGACATTATCCTTGGAATTATCTCCTAAAGCGATAGGGATTGATCATCCCGGAAAGAGATCACGTGTACTGCAGGTAGCATGGCGGCAAAGGATCAAGTAGATCAAAGTACGACAATAAAAGGATCAAGTAAATCGAAGTGCGGTTGCAAAGGATCAGAAGATCGAAGTGCCGCTGCAAAGGATCAAAGTGCTGCTACAAAGTATCAGAAGGATCGAAGTGCTGCTGCAAAGGATCAAGAGGATCGAAGTGCTGCTACAAAGGATCGAGAGGATCGAAGTGTTGCTGCAAAGGATCAAGAAGATCGAAGTGCTGCTACAAAGGGTCAAGAATATCGAAGTACTTCTGCAAAGGATCAAGAGGATCGAAGTGTTGCTGCAAAGGATCGAAGTGCTACTACGAAGGATCGAAAGGTCGAAGCGTTGCTGCAAAAGGATCAAGTGATCCTGTGATGCAGAATATGAAGACAATGAAGAGTAATTGTTCCAGATACTAATTGTGAAAACTTCCTATGACGTATAAATGTATTACCTCGATACTGCCAAATATATTGTCTCTTTGTTCTCCTATAGTCTATGATGATGTTGTTAGTAGAATAACCTTCTCGTTAAGGGGGAGTTTTGGATATTGTAACTTCAAAGGATATTCTAAATGTATTTTACTGATGTAACCCAAGGGAGATGTTATTATTCCTCTAGCGGGGTGTTACTATTGTATTTGGTCATCATAGAGTCATGAGGTAAAGCTTTCATTGTAAGTCGGGTCATTAGTACCCTAATGAATAATATACAAATATTGTTTTGAGTCTTCCTAGGTGAAGTCGACCCAAACAGTTTAGTGGGTCCGACTTGTTTAGGGTAAAATTCATATGGCTCAATGTGTATAAATAGAAGTGTTGTGCTTCACTTAAGCACACGGACACTCACTTGTGTAGCACATGGGAGAGAGAGAGAGACATAAATCAAGGAGGAGAATAACTATTTTGGGGTTATATCTTATACATCTTATACATAGGAAGTTTTGCTGGGTTTTCTTCCCCTTGAGGGTTTCCTAGGATACATACTGTGTCTATCTTGTGATTGTGTTTCTATCAGTGATTCTGGATATGCTACTGCTGTGAATTTGAAATGAACACTAATGATATCTAGTCTAGCATATGAATCTTAACACCTTGGTTTCTAAAGCCCAATGAATAATGACTTCAATGAAAATTGCCCTCAATTATCCTAGTTTGGATTCACATTCCTGGTTTTCCCATAAACTCATAAGAATAGGAAACAATAGAGGCAAATGGAAATAAGCTTGGAAAATTCTTAGATGAGTATGAGTACACATATGAAATCTATTCATGTGTTCAAATCTATGTAGAAGTAGTTTTGACTGTGTGAATCCAAAATGGCTAAAATCTTGTTAACAAATGGATTATAAGCAACTTCTTTAATTGTCATGTGTATGTTAAAACTAGGCTCCGCCACTCTTAAGGAAACCGAGGACGGGTTCCGAGTTCCAACATGTCTACACAAACAAAGAATATCTATGTAGGTAGAATTACAACATCATACTAATCAGGTTCATCATCAGGACAATAAGTCGACAAAAACAATGACTCATTGTCTTCATGATGAACCAGATCAAGGTTTGAGAGGTTGACAAAAACAGTGATGACTACTGATAGCATAGAAGATGATGTTTCTAAGTAATATCAAGTCAAATCATAATAAAAAATTATGCAATGTGATGCCAAAGCCAAAACATATTCTTAATGCTGGAAGAGAGGAAGAGTTTTTGTTGACTCATTGTCTTGATGATGCACCCATATCAAGGCTCCACATCCACAAAAACAATAACCATTGCAAAGGAGTCGTCTAACAAGGCGACAATTTTCATTTCTCGACAATTTTTTTGGACGAAAACCAACGATGATATTTTTTAGAATTTGGGTTTTGTGCGGTTTAAATTGCAATTCTGAACTAATCAATTGATTCAACGCACTGGAAAACCCGAGTGGCACTCATCTTTTAGAAATTTAGACACCTTTATCTAGAATTTGAAAATTTCCTGCCAATTCTAATAAAATCCAGCCAAAAAAACACACCACAAAACTATAAAATCATAGCCTTGTTAAAGGATTCGCATTACAAATAGCCTAGAAGATGACATTTCTAAATCATATTAAGTCAAATCATAATCAAAATATTAATTACAGGACTTAGAAGGTCCTAAAAATATAAATCAAAGGAGTTAGCAAAAGAAAAAGAAGCTTGAATTGAAAAGAATCAAACTCAATCCTTATAAGTTCAAAAAGGAAAACCCTCTCATGATCTAAGTCAGCTAATTGATGTAGATTTGATTCCTAAAGAGCAAATTGATGTACATTTGATTCCTAAAGAGCAAGCTGTTAGGAAAATACCACACCCTAGCTTCATTGTGCCACCCCATCCCCCGACACAAGAAGTAGAGAAGGGCCAAGAAATCCAAGAAGGATTATCATTAATGTCTTTGTGCATATTACACTGCTATTTGAAAATTCGAAAAACTGTCAATAATTGGCAGGGTCGCGGTGATGGTTATGCAGTATTGAGTTGAATCATTTCGCAACAGCAGCGAAGAAAACTGATATCATTACCATTTATTTTGCACATCGTTACGCACAAAATGGTGGAGCCCTGCTGTAAAGAAGGAATTCTACTTGTTCCGAACGGTTACTTTTATTATATTCACTCTGTCGGAGTGTTGGGAGGAAAACTAGCATTTGTGTACGATCATTTTCGCTCAAATCTGAAACCGTAGCTGTTAAGTATATCACAATTATGCTCTGTCCGCCAATAACATCTTCAAAGATAAATTCAAAACAGTAGACAGCCACTGGGTCAAAGTTTAAGAGTACGCTACACGTACTTGAAAAAACAATGCATCCGCACTCGGACAGTCGGACGGACTCCTATCCGGGAATTGGAATCGCAAATAGTTTTTTGAAAAGCCTTGTCAAACAATCCTCTTAAAAGCTATCAAAATGTAAAATACTTGAATCTAGCTTTGTTCTTTTAGGAAAAAGGAATTACTATAGATAGATAGTGTATAACACTAATAAAACTTAAATAAATTATTATATTGATAGGTGTTTTTATTTGAGATTTGGGGTGGATTATCCTTTATATTTGTTCATCTACAAAACCAATAAACTATTATATTGATAAGTGTGTTTTTATTTGAGATTTGGGGTGGACTATCCTTTATATTTTTTCATCTATAAACCAAGATGATGACACAAGTAGACTGTTCATGGCATGGATAACTCAGCTAATGAAATGATAACCAACAGTTCATGGCATATAACTCTAAGAATGTGAGATTAAAAAAAGATATAAAAGATAATTGATAGTTGATAAACAAATAACAAAAAGAATGCCAGCGATAACATAACATGTCGCTATCTGGAAGGTTGATGGTTTACTCTCCTTCAATGTCCTTTGGGCATATCTACACTAAGGCTGATGCATTGTCAAAGCAGGCTATTGGTATAGGGACAGGTATGATCTTGTGGGTGGAGCTATCTGATGGTGTGATCATAGTTGATGGGAAATTGAGTTGTTACTAACACTGTGTGTTTCACACTAGATACAGATCCTATCTGTAGCTCTAGGTTTTGTATATATGTGGAAACTTTGTGGACTTTTCTCACACTTTTGTTGTAAAAGAGATGTTAAATGAAGGTTTGTTGTGGATGTAGAAAGGGTAATTGATTTGTACTGTCTAAACTAGATGATGTTCAATCTAGACAGTCATGTCAATTATTTTGATATTTTGTAAAAGCATTCTGCTTTTGTCAAATTTTTTTAATATTTTGTCAAAGCATTCTGGTGACTGATGTCATTTTTTTATATTTTGTAAAAGTATTCTGTTTATGTCCATTTTTTTGATATTTTGTAAAAGCATTCTGTTGATGTCAATTTTTTTGATATTTTGTAAAAGCATTCTGCTGTATCTCAGACGCAATTTTATTTAATATAAAGTTGTCATTTTTATAGTGAAAAATAAATGTAGCTACCCATGGATAACTCAGAGTTGAACCCATTTAACTAGATCAATATGATTTAAAAAAAATCCAGAGTGTTTTCCATTCCATCCTTATCTCTCAATCATTTGATCCTCGTAAACTTGATCCAACTATAAACTATGTGGATGTGCTAGTTTAACAATACACCAACTTCGCCACTAAACCAAAATTCTATTAACGATTTCCACTTCAATTTCTACTTTTTTAAATTTTAAATTGCTCATCAAATATTAGGGCAGATTGAAATCACATAAAAGTTATGTTTAATATGCATCCTGCAATGAATCAAGTTATGTTTAATATGTATCCTGCAATGCAACCTTTAGTGTTTGCTAAGGAAAGGATGTAACCTTTAAATATGATCCAAAAATCATAGTAAAGGATGTAACTTTTAAATGGCGAAGCTTATTTAACCATAGGATTTCTTGTTTCTCATGAGGAATGTGCGGGAGATCCAACGGCTTTTGAGCTTGCCTTGGGAAAAGCCAAAACTCTGATTGTCAAATAAGTTTCGTCACCTTTAAATATAATCCAACTATTAATCCAAAAGTTCACATTTCCATAACAACGTTAAATTATATGCCACCAAGTATATTAAATGGCCACAACAACCTGCAGCACAAAGAGAATTGGCCGTTTGAATTCACTGCCCATATAACGATTCACAACAACGTCTCACACTCCCCGACCCCGAGTAGGATACAAGCTAACTAAAACGCCCCGCGTTTCCGGCCGTTTTTTCATAAAAACCGGTCAATTTTCAAGCAGATATTTTACAACTTCTGTAATTTTATTGAACTGTTCTAGATTAAATGGCTGTTTTTAAACTACCCAGAACATTAAAATTACAATTTAAATCCTCGAAATGATAATTTAGACCAGAATTGGTCTGTCGGATTCCCGCGGGTTGGGGGCGTTTTGGTTAGCGCTTATACTGCTCCGACCCCAGACCGGACCCTAGGTGAATGACCGGATTTCGACAACCACAGAATGCGCTCGTTACACGACTGGAACGCTCTCTTCAGTTTACAAAAGCATTAATTTCCAACCAAAGTTTATGATAAATAAATTCATCATTACCATCTTCAGTTTACATAAGCATTAATTTCCAACCAAAGTTTATGATAAATAAATTCATCATTACCATCACACAGAACTGCGAGGTATCAGATAATGGAATTTGCTTCGTACAGGGCGTATCTTTGTCTCTGAACATCATCAGTACAGCGAGGACAATAAAATTTTCAAGCCCTTTTGCAAGGGCTCCCTCGGGTGAGGCAAAATTTGAATAATCAATGTGAGATTTGAATAGTTTAATTGGTAAAGATAGCTGGCGCCTTACTATGGCCCAAATCAGTGATCGAGGAGGATTATAATTTATGAACGTTGATTTTATGACCGGACTGAGATCCAGGGTTGCCTCGGATTCCAAAAACCGTGGCGCCCGACTGTTGGCACACTCGTGCGGTGGATTTCAAACGTTGGGTGAATCCATCAGAAAGTGTATGCCGTCGCTGCAGCCTGTGATGATTGATGGCGTGGGCAGGGCATTGATAAATTCTACTGTCAAACTAGCAGGCTATCCCCGGACCCCCCCTCGTGTCTCGGCCCAGGAAAACTGCTGTAGATGGCGTGGGCATTGATAAACTCTACTGTCAAATTAGCAGGCTATCCCTCGTGTCCCGGCCCCGGAAAACTGATGTAGCTCTGCTTGCTTCGTACGCGCTCTCGAATTTGAAGCCCAAGACTGTGTCTTGGTTTCGCCTGTTACCTGTCAGAATAGCCGAACCGATCTGGCCCGAACCGGACCGGGCCGGCCCCCCTCGTATATCGGACTAGGTTGGCTGTTTGCTGAAATTAGGTCGTTCGTTCTGAGCGGGCTCACGCGACCGATTCCTCTTCCAAACACTTTCTGACAGAGCACAGAATACCTGCGGGAGCCTCGGAAGAAATTGCAGGCCTTTCCTTCCCTTCCCAACCACTCCTTGGAGACGTGCCCAGTTATCTTTCAGGCCCTGGTTATGAATAACCTCTGCGAATAGGGTTTGCCAGGGATAGAATCGTACGCACATACTTTGAGGATAAATAATCTCGGCCCTCGGGTCTTCCAATTTCCCGAGTCCATACGTGATAAGATTGCAGTCGGTTCGGGCAGACTGACACATTTAGATTTACCCGATCACTTCTATTTCAAGCCTCGTTTATGCGGAAGATTCTGAAGAAAATCTAAGGCATTTACCCTCGATTGGACTTCTCTCTCTCGGTTTTCGCGTGCATTTAATCAGACCTATAAACGTATAGGTCATCGATTCTTGTAATTAACAGAATATTACTCGTTACAATGTTTTATAGACTACTCTCTAATCCATTGCGGTGACGCCATTTCCACGTTTTAATAACCGGCAAAACCATATTGATTTAGGACGGAAAACTCGATGAAACTTTTCATAATACGGCTAACGTCATCATTAAGAAAAATAAAATAAAAAATTATATGGATCATTTTCTTATTTCATAAATTAATCTGTTAATAAAATTTTCAGTTGGTTTTTGTTTTTCAGTCTAATAGCCAAGTTGTCTAGGTTAAAGGTTTAATTCTTTTGATTAAGGGTTAGGTTCCCTAGGCCAAAGTCGACAAGAAGAATTATATTTAACTATTTAGATTTGGACTAAAGACGTTTTTTTTTTTAACGAAATTGGGCATTCTTTTACAAAATTATTGAATTCCAATCCAAATCCTATAATTTTTAGACTAAGCTATAAAGTATCACACTGAAAATAGCAAGCCCTCTATCTCTAGGAGTTATGAGCCCCACAAAAATGTAACCTCCATAACATTTAATATTTTAAAATAATTTTTATTAGCTTAAAAATTATACTTTTCTTTACAATCTTTTATTTTATATTAATATTAAATGAAAGTTAAATGTAAACCATTTATAGAGTCACATTCAATCTTTTATATTCACATTTGAATGTAAACTTTTTATTGCACGGAAGAGGTGCATTCTACAATCAAATAGAGAAGATGTGTAACTCTTCCGTGCCCATCCTAGAGTATAATAAAATATTAAAAATAACTTTTAGGCTTAAATTAAATTTAAATTATTCAGAATTGCATACATATAAAACAACATAAATTAGATAAACTAACACCATAACATTGGATTACACATTCTCACTCTAAAAAGGTTTGCACCTTGAGATATTTGATCTCTCTTGGTGCTTGGTAGATTTCCTTTAGATGGATCTATGTTGGTTTAAATACATCACATTCAAGCCATCAAATCACAATCACAATTCTATATTTTAAAGCCAACATAGATCCATCTTAAACCTAAATCTATTATGTACATAGAAAAATCCAATTTCTTGAGGTGTGTTGTTTTTCTTTTCTTTTAAGATGTATTTCTTTTAATTTTTTTATTTGATGAGTTGACATGAATTTTTTTAATTATTTTTAAGAACAAAAATATTTTTTATGATTTTAAAATTTACACTCTTCTTTTACATTATCTTATTAGGGTGGGTTTTTTATGGAAATCCAATAAATTTGTTTTGGTAAACTTTAAATTTAGAAATGTTTAAATTGCTCTTTTTATCCATCAATAAATTTAATGCACTGAATGACATCCAAATTATATAATTTTTATAATTAATATGTAATTTCCAAAATTTTCAAAAAAATCCATAACTTTAACCTAAATAAATAAAAAAATATGCTGAAAACAAAAATTGAGGTATCTATATAATTTAACCTATACGTTTTAATTAAAATACTTAATATAATTATTTTTGTTATTTTAAAAATTCGCATTTCTCCTTTACGATATATGTCGAACACTAATTAACTCAAATGTAAAAATGTAAATAACAAATCAAACATAGAAAATGAAGAGTTCTCGTTCTTATGACATTGTTCTATAAATAAAACTAAGCCTAAAATTGGAAAACAATTTCTCCTTTACGATATATGTCGAACACTAACTCAAATGTAAAAATGTAAATAACAAATCAAACATAGAAAATGAAGAGTTCTCATTCTTATGAACATTGTTCCATAAATTAACCTAAGCCTAAAATTGGAAATACACTTTGTACTTTGGAAATAAAGGTTAATAAGAGATGTTTCCACACAATGCCGAAGGGCATTTTTTAACATAAACTTGGGAAGACATTTTGTACCTTGATGATGGAATACTTGTTGTAGATTCTTTAGGGAAGTAGTGTCTTAACACTATAAACAAAAGTATCATGTGGAGTACATTTTTAAGGGAGAAGAATCTTGTTGTACTTTAGTGACCAAATGTTGTAGAAAGAAACAAAAGATTTGTAGAAAGAAACAAAAGATTTTGTACATGTTAACCAATATTTTAGTAAATTTTTGAATGAGTGAGAAGCAAAATATTTTGTACCTCATGACAAAGTACGTAGTAAAGTGATGGTTGAAGTGAGAAAGAGATTTTTTTATAAAAGATTTTCAAATTGATGGTAGATGATTTGTAGTAAATTTCAAGGGAGGAAGAGTCTTTATATTATAAAGATAAAAGATTTTCAAATTGATGGTAGATGCTTTGTAGTAAATTTCAAGGGAGGAAGAGTCTTTATATTAAAAACATAAGTTTAAGTAAATTAATAGAGGGTGAGTCTCTACATTAAAAACAAAAGATTTTGTATCTTAGTGATTGATGACTTGTAATAATTCTTAAAGAAGAGATAGTCTCCATGTTAAGAACAAAGGTTAAAGATAATTAAGGGAGGGAGACTCTTTTTTTTTTCACTAAAAAAAGACAATATTCATATTAAAATATTTGTGAGTTAGTACAATGCATGGACAGAAAATGACCGAGTGAGACCCATACAGGAAACTGATATAGTTCACGATTAGACCAACAGCATGCTAATGGCAACAGTCCAAACAGAGAGTCAAAATGGATAGAGTGAGACTATCAGGCAAAAACAATATCAGTATCAGTCCAAATACACAGAGTAAAAAAGGATAGGGTGAGGCCGTCAGGAAGAGAAATAGTTAGGAAAATAGTGCCGACACCTAACCAAAAACGAGGAGCCAGACTCAACCAAGCCCCAGACCATCAGAGATAGGCTGGCAAACGACCACAATCCAGGAGCAAGCCAGCCATCGATCTTTTCTCATAATGAATAAAGTCTGCCTCCGCCTGGAGTGCTCTCTTCGAGAGAGAATCCGCCATGGAATTCTGTTCACGAAGTATATGAGCGAATGATAATTCATTAAAGGAGTTAATCAGAGATCTATATTAAAAACAAAAGTTTGAAGTAACATAAATTATTAAAAGTAGAGTCTCTACATTAAAAACAAAAGTTCCACTAATATATATACTTCAAAATTTTAAGGGAGGGAGAGTCTCTACATTAGAAACGGAAGTTCCAGTGACATAAATTCTTCAACAAATGTTCTAAGTAAACTACACAACAAAGGTAGAATGAGTAAACTATTTAAGGCATAGTACCACTTTAGCATGCATTTCTACCACTTCATGCAACATTTACTTTAGGTCTTAAAAAAAACTTCAATGTGACACAAGTATTTCATTGCATAGTACAAATGCAACCATAAACTTATCTGCCACCCTTCTAAACATTATTCAAAATTAAAGTCTTCAACATCAATGCAACAAAACCTCACAACATGCTAGAGCAATGTGCCTAGGATTTGGACCATCTCATCGCTGCCATACTAACTTCTAAGTTGCTAACACATGTCCACATATGTAGTCTAGATGTTCAGGTGATGGAAACCTCATCGACAACATATACAAGACACTTCAATACATATGTCACATAATCAAGAAAAATAATGTTAACTTATTTTGTGCCAAGCAAGGAAAATTTTATGGACGAAATTTAGCCCATTGGGGCTATTTTGCCATGTTTTTTTCCAAAAAGAAGATTTGTGAATATATTTTGTAAGGCGTTGTTTCGCCCAATTTTTATAGGGTAAATTTTTTTCACTCTAAAAATTGCCAAATTATTCTATAAAGTATATTAAATCCTTAGAAATCGAAATATTTTTAGAAAAATATCCCCAACTATTTTATATTTGACATTTTAAGAATTAGTAAGATTTGTCATGGTTTATACACTTTTAAATGAGTATGGATCCTTAAAATTTTCTCTAATACCAAGTAACTAAATAATATTTTAAGATCTTTTATATCCTTCCTTTACATTTTTTACAAATTCCTATCAACACAATTAGCTTATCATATTACTATAGATAACAATTTGCTCTTACACAATTGGGGTTGGTAGATCTTATTAAAAAAGGTTAATTTATTTCTCCATTGCACATGCTTATTCATAGTCTTATTCACATATGCTTTATAGAATATTTGTGTATTTTCATTTTTCTTAATAAACTACTATTTTATAGGATATTATGTCTCTAGTTGACTTCACACAATTTGTTAACATATGTTTTATGAGAATATTTATGTATTTTCATTTCTCTTAATGAAATACTAATTTACAGGACATTAATACTAATTTATAGGGCATTATGTCCCTTGTTGACTTCACACAATTTGTTATTATTTAGACCGTAAAAGTATATTTAATTTTATATGTATCCCTTTACTTTTATTAGTGTGGATTGACACCTTAATTCCTCTACCATAACCTTATGGATGTCTATATCTCGTCATTGTTCTCATCTTAGTAGGGCCTAGTATTATTAGTTTTATTAATTTCATATTGTGAAAGAAACTTAGTTCTAGATAATTTGTGCAACCAATAATATATGACATTAATTTGATGGTAGAAACACATCACATGTTGAATGCTCATACAAATGAGGTTACGTTATCAAAAGAAACAGGTTCTTAGATAATTCCTTTATCTAGGTCATAATAGTGTGATATGGAAATGCAAACTAGTGTGTTAATGTTCATTCCAACGTAATCCTTTTGCATAGTGTTGAGGCATGGAAAATCTCAGGTAAAAAAAGTAGGGATTCTTCCCAATAAACGTTCCCAATTAGTTCGTTATTGTTTGATATGGGGAATTCGTCCGGTTTACGGTCCAGCTACCGTAAATCAAGTAACGGTTTAAGCTTGCTTTACCGATTCCGGACCGGTCCACCGTTTAAGTGTATTTTTTAGTTTATTTTATATCTAATATGCAAGTGACTAATCTAAGTGCAAACGATAGAGACAACAAAGAGTTCACAATGTGATGCGTAGGTTCTTACCTCTCGTCTTATTTCCCTTTTGCTTCTAAATCACAAACAAATAACAACTATGCTAAGCTAACTAATTCTATCTAACCTATCCCTAGGGAGCATGATTATATTTAGTGATGAGTAATGTACTGTAAAACATGCATAAAGAATATTACAAATAGATGTTCATAATTCAGAATACATGAATATATGTAGAAAGATAAACATAGAGATAGCTCATTGTTGGTTAAAACATTCATTACTCAATAAACTGCATAAGTTTCATAAAAATAACAGAAAATCATTCATAGCATAGAAGTAATTCATAAGTCAGAACGATCTCACAGTTCGTAGAATAAGTTGAAACAGAAATAATTCGACATTCAACCAATCTAAAACATGCATTTGAAACTTCACAGCTCCTTCTCTAGCAGAAAATATGGCTTTCTTTATTATAAAAGGAAATAGTTCTTCTTACAATAAACTTCCCAAAAGATAGCATGGAAAAGCCCATTCTTCATCGACTCTATCTATACTTATACAATTTGAAATGTCCTTTGGTCTTCCTGCCCTTTGGGCTTCCTTTACAAATCGGTTACAAAAATGACTTTGTCTCCTAGTGAGCTCACTAATTTAGGCAAAATATAAATATTACAAAATACGTGTCAATAAAACAAACATTCTAAGTGGGCCCGACCACCTCATTAATGAATTGCTTCCATGTATTGGCATCTGTCATTATTGTCTCAAACTCTGATGGCTCTAGAAATCTAATAGTGACCTCATGCTTGGCAACTTGAGCTTTTATATTAGCCATCCTGGTTGGAAGCAATTGAAGTTGATCATCTAATAGATGGTTGCTTACTGCTGCCTAGGTAATTACATTCTTGAGCACTCTCTCATCCAAAATTTTGATCAGTTGAATGCCCAGTTCATCCTCCTACCATCTAGCATGCAATTGTTTCAAGTGCTCTTCATGCTTTGGTAATTCATCTAACCTCTTCTTGGCAGATGTTTGGCAGCACTTGTAAGTTGTAAGCACCTTTCTATAGAACTCTGTGCAAACGCCTTTAGTTCTCTGGGCTGCCCTTATCAGTTCTTCAACAGCTTTATTCCCAAATTCTATCATCTCATATTCCAGCTTCACTCTCTTGGAGTCTTTGATCGGTGCATTTGCTAGAGGTTCCTTGGTTGTTTCCAACCAAGTCAAACGCCCTTGAAGGATTTCCAGGACATCTTGGGTCTTGTCTTAAATTAAGAAACTATGCTTGAAATCTCTTCTAACCTAGCTTCCACTTGACGGACCTTCAACACCTCATCTGCTATCTGTACCTGCATCTGATATATTTTATTTCTAAGCATGAGGGCATGCTTTGTCAAAGGAGCTATATCTATTCTTTGCTCTTTTTCCACCTTTAACAACACCTCCAATGAACTCTTCTGTGCCTTCAATGTTGCCACCTGGGTTTCATACTATTTTTCCTTCTGCTCAGCAGTAGCCTTCTGCAATTCCAATTCTGCAACCTTGCTTTCCAAATCTCCTTTCTCTTTACTTAGATCTTCATTGGATAATTTCAAACTGTCCCGCTCTTCTTCTAAAGTTTGGTGTCCCTGTTGAAGCCTTTCAAAGTTTGATAGGGTAGCTTCATATTTTTTTTTTCTCAGCCTACCTTTTCTTCCTTCCTCAAAACTTCCTTCATTTCAGCCATCTTCCCCTTATACTGCTCAATGGTTTATGTAAGCTTGTCGACATTGTGAGCATTGGCATAGGCATTTGCAATGCCCATAGAAGCCAATTTCTTTGGGTGTGATTCTACATTACTCATGATCATCCTCTCTGTCACTGTGGTCACTGGTGGCTAAATCCCCACCCTTAAGGTTTTCTCTGTCCTCCACGTAATGGATTTCGTTTTAGGATCGAAATGAATATCCTCCAAGCATGACACATCATATTGTTTAGATGGGGTAAATGGTATTATCCCCATTTCAGCTATGGGTACATGACCCCTGTAAGGATGCTATTGGATGTGGATGGAGGGTTCTTTGGATTATCTCGAATAGGGATTTGCTCCTAACCTTCACCACCTACAACTTCTTCATTTTCCTAACTTTGCCTCTATGTAGGCCCTTCTGTATCTTGTATTCCTTGCTCAGGGTTTGCAGCATCTTGAGCAATGACTTTCTCTAACTCTGAAATTTTATCCAAAATAGCTTCTGCATTCTTTTGCTTNCCCTTATGTATCTTGTATTCCTTGCTCAGGGTTTGCAGCATCTTGAGCAATGACTTTCTCTAACTCTGAAATTTTATCCAAAATAGCTTCTGCATTCTTTTGCTTGGCAACTTCTGCTTTATCCCTCTGTGCTTCCTCTGCCAACAATTTTTTTGCTCCGGCTGCAAGCTTGCGAGCATTTTATTCTTGGGCCTTCTTTGTAGCTTCTTTTCCTCCTTCATTTGGTTTTGGATTGCTGTTGCTACTTCCCTTGACCCCAGATGTCTTTCCCTTCAAACACTTGCTCAAAGCTTCCATGTTGTAGATATTCNTTGCCTCCTTCATTTGGTTTTGGATTGCTGTTGCTACTTCCCTTGACCCCAGATGTCTTTCCCTTCAAACACTTGCTCAAAGCTTCCATGTTGTAGATATTCATGAACACTTGCTCCTCTTTATCTACATAGTCTGCATATTCGAAATTCACCTTGCGAACTGCCTTGTAAGCTGCCACCTTTCCTTGTGAATCATTTTCGTGAAAGCTTTTCTCTCCAAAATGGACAATATCCAGTTCTTTAACGAACTATAGAGCACTCTTGACCTTGATGAACTTGTAGCTCTCTACATAGAAAGGTACTGGTGGGAACACAACTTTCTTTATATCAAACAAATAATTTCGAAAACCATCCAAAAATACTCCTCTAATTGCTTCTTTGTGTACTATGTAATCAGCTGCATATTTGGGCAGCAGTGAGGGTGCTTTGGTGCCTCCATACATCCTTAGATACGTGCCTTCTTCGGAGAAAAAATAATCTCCATACTCCTTGATGGATTCTATTGCTCCCTTTAAAAAACATGGACACTCCTCTAGAAGGATCAACTTATACAGGGGCATTATGAACTCCTCACATATCAACTGGTAATGGTTGTCATATTTATGGGCACCCAGAATCTGATATGTTGTGTATATAGGGGCCTTCCCCCCTTTCCAAACACATTTAAGCCTCTTGAACTCGTGCCGGTAGAGTATGCAATCTTTCAAAAAAGAAGACATAAAAAATTCTGATTTGCTCTGTTTCAAACCTTCCTGAGCTGCCTTGACACATTTGGACAAGTTCCTGGTAGCTATATCTACCCAATTAAAAATTGTTCCTTCCATGGCTACATAGTACATGAGGGGAATCCAACCGAAATTATACATCTTCCCATCAGCCCTACCATACAACTTGCTTATCATCAATGCTATTATCCTCAAAGGGGTTCGAAGATGGACAATCTCATATTCTCCTAACTGTTTGTGTCTGAAGGTCTTTCCCTCAACCACCATCATCTTTGCTGTGGCTGTATAATCAAACTTGAGACTTCTAACCCATTATGTGGTTACACTTATTTCTGTTTTCAGTAGACTGTAGGCTGTTGAAATGAATGTAGGTGCGAAAGATGCAACAGGATTTCCCTCCTCATCATTTATCATCATTCCTACTGTGTCTATTTTGGGAAACATCCATCCAATGACCTCCGCACAGGGAAAAATCTCCGGCCTAGTGGCTATTTTAGTTATCCTGGACCTCAATATGTTCCCGTACAAAGCTAAGTCTTCCAAACCATCTTCTGGCACCTTTCTTTCAACCAGCATGGCATAGATCTGGCCCCATTTGAGCTCAAGCTCTGCTTCTGTGATTTCCTTAGTGTCTTCATACACTATTTCAGTTCTCACCACTGGCGAGACCTCTACAACTTCTGTGTCAGAATCACACTCGACAATCTTAAGCTTCTTCCTCCCCTTCTTCATCATGATGTATGTGGTAAGCTGTACCTGTGAAAAACGGAGCTGTCTTAGCATTCATATTTTAAACCAATGATTATAAATGTAAGCACACAAACAAATACATATGTATACACATTCCACAGAATCAATAGCCTAAATCTGTCTTACTCTGTCAGCTTCATCCATTATAATAGGCAACATTGGACGTGGGTTTAGACAAACAAACGTCAGATACGGGAAACCCCAAGCTTATGTGTTTTTTTTAGCAGCGAAACCCCAACTTGGCCCTAGACATTCTCTCCCACAGGTGCAATAGAAATTCAAGCTTGTTACGGCTGTGCCCTAAGGTAAAACCTAGGCCCAATATCCCACGGTCAATACATATGAACTATCAATCTACGAGCTCTGCACAAAACAAGGAGAACGCGGCCCATACTAACCCCCAAGAGTGGGCTATCGACTGGCTTCATGCTGGCACAATGCTCGGCTCTCTACATGTTCATCGTCAACCTAGCCGACTGAGGGAGAAACGCCTCTGGACAAGTGGGTGGGCTTTGCAAGTGGGTCGCTACTAGGGAAAACCTAAATTGAAACAGCCAAACCTAAATGAAAATAAGGGCTTAAAAACCCCTTTATAAGTCGGGCAAATGACATAACCTAACCCACCCCCACATCGATGATGGACAGCTTTGCAACCTTAACAAATCAACTACTTAAAAGAGAGGATTGGAAACCTACATGTCTGGCCAAAGGTTCGACACGTGATTGAAAACAACTGGCGAGCACGCGCCACGTGAGCACCACCAAGGAATTCGCATGATAAACCCAAACAAAAAAATGCTCTCCAACTCCTAATTGATTCTGTAAAATAAAAATGGTAAAAAATACTTCGCACTTGGTAAATAAATAGACTCTCCTAGGGGTTAAAAAGTCATTAAAGCTTGCATGTGCGGGTCCATAATGCCGTTGGCACCAAACGCTTCAGGCTGAAATCGTAAGTCATCATGGGAACCACCCCGACGTGGCGGCTTGATCACACTGATCCACCCGCAACTGCCGGCTTATAACTCCAAACTCTTCCACCACCTTCCCCTGTGGCTTGGCCGTTAAATTTATATCAGTGAGGAGAACAATATGTCAGCCATCGTAGTGGATTCGAGTTTAAACAACCTCTGCAACGGCAGGTCCTCCAAAATCAGTCGTTAATAAGAAAATGCCTCCATCGTAGCGGTAGCGCATCAGCAACAACTTCCGCAACAAACTTGCAGAAGCGCCCATCGTAGCGGCTCATACCTAAGGAAGTGTGTGTCGTAGCGGCTCCTGAAGACCAATCCAAAAGACGAGACACAAAGTCCGTCGTCGTAGAGGCCGTGACTCGCACAACTACCCACCGTAGTGGGAGTAAACAAACATTGGGCATGCAAAATAGAATATCACCCACTATAGCGGCTTGATCATGACAATCCATCTGTTGCGGCGGGTTGAAATAAAAAAGTGCGCCCATCGTAGAGGCTTGCAAATGGAAATTGGCTCGCTATTGCGGCTCGAAATAAATGAGTGCACCCTTCGTAGCGGCTCGGAAACGAGGAAGAGTCCGCCGTAGCAGCTCGTAGCTGGGAAACCATCCATTGCTGCAGATCAAAAAATCACTTTCTGTCGTAGTGAATAATGAATCTTTGGAACTCTCTATGATGGGCAGAACATGTAAAGGCTGAAAATCAAACTCAAGTAGTCAAAGGAGAAAAAACTAAGATCTTCAAAGGGGTCCTAAAAATAAAAAATAAAAAATAAAAATATTTTTTTGGGAGTTGTTGTGGCAACAACAATTGGCGAGTTGCGGGCGAACACAAATCTCTGGAAAACTAACTTTTAAAAACCAGAACTGCTCTAAAGTATCCTATTTAAAACAAACTTTACCAGATTTCTTTAAGATGCCCATATTTTTTTAGAATGCAAGATTTATAAACTTTAACATTGATTATGGTCCAATAGGATAGGGGAACCATGCTTTCAAAGTCTAGATAACTATTCTGAGGCCAAGATATGAAATTCATTTTACTTCTGTTTTCGGACTACTTCCAACTTAGACACCATAGGATTGTCATAGGGTGTGAACAGATATATTAGTTTGTTCCTCAATCCCATGCCTTTTGCATTCTTTTGGTGCTTTTGGACTTTTGTCCTTTTAAGTCTTCCTGGATTGCTTTCTTCATTTGAAATTTAGTTTAGGTTCTTCCATCCATAGTGTCCTTTTGTATGAGAGATTTTTTGCTTTCAGCTCACGAACGAAGAAGAACCTTTGAGCAATCTTATCCAAACTGATTTTATTCAGTATGTCTTTTGATATATGTTTTCTTTCTGGGAGATTTGACTCTTTTGGCCTTTTGGCTTTCATTTGTGGCATGGGATTATTTTAAATACCATACAACTGTCCACCCTAATTCCTTTCCATGGGTCTTTTGTTGTTAGCTTCCTAGGACATACTTTAATGTGAAGTGAATGGAGCCTCAAAAAATTATTCTGGACTTTTCTGACCTTAGTTATTTTATAGGGATTAAATAGAACTTCAATGTGTTCAAAATCTATTATGATAGTCTACCAATCTTAAAGGATCTTTAAGCATGATATATGTGCAAATAGCAAGCAGTCCTTAAGTCAAAAGATTTTCAGCTTATCTAGAACTCTAATGAACTCCAATGCCAAAGGCTGTGTTAGTATATGGAAACATAAAGTAAAGCAAACAAACTGCAAGAAATCAGACTCTAGGAAATCAAAGTGTAAATAAAGTAGAACTAATCTAATGAAAACTAGACTGAAACAAATCAAAAATTTTATTTATGTACAAAGAAAAACCAAACAACATTAAAAAAAATACAATTTGAGAACTAAACCATTGCCCGACAAGTTCTTTTCCCACCCTTGTAAATCTTGTAATTTATAGGTTGAGGGGCCTAACTTCTCTACAATTTGAAAAGGGCCTATCCACAACTGCTGAAATTTAGTGTGCTTTCCCTTTTCATCATGCAACTGATCCCATTTTGAGAACCAAATCACCTACTTCAAATTCCTTCTTTCTGGCTTTGTGCTTATCGAACCATCTTTTCACTATTTTTTGCTGTTATTTAAACCTCTCTTTCGACTTGGATCTAGACTCTTCCAACTTTATCAGATTATTGATTTGGGTTTGCAGGACCTCATTGTCAGTTCCTCTAGAGGCTTGGGCTAGTTGAGAGGAAGGCAACAAGATATTAGGAGGCATGATGGATTCTTTCTCGTAGAATAAAGTATAGGGTGACACACCTAAGGAGTTCTTGGGTGTGACTCGATCAGCCCAGAGTGCATTAGGAAGAGCTATGTGCCAACTTCTTTGATTTTCTATGACCGTTTTCTTCAAAATCCTAATGAGATTTTTATTTGTAGATTCTTCTAAATGTTGGGGCGCGTACCCTAAGGATTATTAGTTTGGGTAACTTCACGGCTGTTTGTAAGCGGAATTACGGGTCAAAATAGTCTTAGGGGTGTCGGGGCAAGTCAAAACCCCTTTTTGTAATAAAACCGTGGTTTAAATCCAGGGTTTAGGGTTTTTGGGTGCCCATGATTTGAAGCCATGGTTTTGTAATAGCACGATGTATAAATAGGTATTGTTGTAAATAAGAAAAGGTTAGGTTTTATGATGTAAGAAAGCTTAAGGCGAAGCTAAGGTTGATTTTGTAAGGAAAGGTTAAGTCCCAGCTGTGTGCGTGGACGACCTCTGCAGCTGTGTGCGTAGAGGGTTTTTTTGTAAGGAAGATTGAGGAAAGACCTGCAGCTGTGTGCGCAGGGGCCTGCTGCTGTGTGCGCGGCTTTTTAAGGATTGGAGGGATCTGCAATTGAGTGCGCAGATCAAACTGTGGTTTTGTAGCAAGTTGAATAGAACACAGTTTGTGGACGTAACCCCTATACTAGGGGTGAACCACGTTATATCCGGTGTTGTGGTTTCTTGTGCTGTTTCTATTTCTGTTGTCTTTTATGCATTAATAACTGTATACATCTGATAAGTTAGATCGCTGCTAATATTTAGCTTCGCTGTGAATTCCCTGTAGTGGGTTGAGCAAGTCACAACTGTTTATTTATCTGCGAAGTTTTATGTGAATGAATGGTAAAGCTTTATAAGTACTGAGTAATAAGGTTATTAAAAGGCTAAGGTACAGTAATTCCCCTCTCTGCTTGCAGAAACCTGATTCTGCAGCACCCCATAGCTGTTTCGGGTGAGACTGCAACCTGCGCACAGGTTGTTGCCGAAAGGGCCAACACTGTGGGTCTTTTGTTGGTGCGACACTAAAGGATTAAACCCGGGTCTGCCCTATTGCCCAACAAATTGGTTCTGTTGCCAGTTGAACTCAGTCCCTGCTCAAGAGGGGTTTACATTGTACCTCAAGGGCTATGTTCTGGAGGCCCTCTGTGAAGGAAATCAGTGATTGGTTTGCTGAGATCTGTTTGAAATTTGCGCAGCAAGAGAACGCCAATCCGCGGTGTAGTGCAAGTGGCTTTTTACAAAGGTATGTTTTTTGTGATACTTATGAAATTTTCTTTGGTAGTCTCCACATAGAGTTGCACCAGTGGTTGTCTAGGTTAACAGAAAGAAGGATGAACTTTCAAGCTTGACGGGTTCCCGCGTTGACCCCGACGAGGGTCAATCTTGTGCAACACGTGAACAACGAGGTATCCCGCGCTGTTGACTTCTGGACGACGCGGACGTTGGAAGCCTTTATGACAGAGTTTGCCATTGACACAAGCACTTCCTTCAGCGAAGCTGAACGACAGTTTTTCAAAGGCCCCCGTGGTAAGTTTTTAAATTCCTTAAGCTTGAAGATTAAAATACTATTGGTCGAAAAGGGTATATTATTATTTGAATCAGACTGTTAGTTTAGTAGTACTAACATATGTTTGCAAGTGAGAATACCTTCGACGGGAAAAGTGGGTTGCCACGAATTGCGCAAAGGTACAAAAGAGATTTTGAATCCTACTCCTCAGGTCAGACCACCACACCTCCCCTTGTAAACCCTCAACAGCCAGACCCTGAGGAAAACCCTTCGGTAGGAAACCCTCCCGTCACCCCACAGCGTCGCTTTGTTACCCCTAAAGTTTGGTCGCAGCGTGACAGGAAACCAAGTCCGAGTATTCCGCCCACAGGTCAATCTGCCCCCGTAATCCCCCCCCCATCAACGTCTTGTCCCCCTCCCAAACCTCCCCGAACCACCATGGCCCACCTAGCTGATGACATTAAGCTGCCCATCTTCAAAGGAACGGGATCAGAAGATCCAGAACAGTTCTGGTTTTTATGTGAGGCCGTCTGGAACGCGAAGAGTATTACAGACCTGGATGTGAGAACCGCGCAGCTCATTACTTCCTTTCGCGACTGGGCTTTGACCTGGTTCATGAAATTCTCCAGTAATCAGCACCCCACTTTGGATGAAATCAAGGCAGCCATCACTAAGGAATTTAAGAAACTAAAATCAGAATCGCAGAGCATCACTGAACTCAAAGAGATTCAACAGAGGCACAACGAATATGTGTGGGACTTTGACCAGAGATTCAAAGTTCTACTAGACCAAGTCAGCTTCACCATTAGTCCTGCGCAGCACAAGGAATGGTTTATTGCAGCATTATTGCCGCATATCAGAACTCTGCTCATGCAACAGAAGGTTGCTGACCAGCTAGAGGCTCTGGAATTCGCAATGAAGCTAGAGACCGCCCCTGTCAGAGACGATTTTGGTATTGCTCAAATCCAAGCGCAGCTGGCAGCGATGGCCCTGGATCTTCGCGACATGAAGAAGGATAAAACCAGGCGAGAGGAGGTCTGGTGTATGCAATGTCGATCCGAGGGTCATGATAGGGACCAGTGCCCCATGGCCAGAACTTACCTAAATACGGGCGCGCCCAACCAATTCAATCCCGGTGTTCTATACTGTGAGATTTGCCGAACCTCTGGCCAGCACCGCCCTGAGCATTGTCATCTTCTTCAGAGATATGTTCAAGTTCCCAAAAACCCCTACTGCCAGTTCTGTAAGTCCATAGGGCATAATGAAGAAGAGAGTCGTAGTTACGACCTTATGCGAGAGCGCACCTCTGATGCTTATCGAGTACACAATGAGGCCCAGAATAATGATGGCTATGGTTACCACGGCGGCGCCTCCGAAAGAGGTGCTTTTGGCGGTCGCGGCCGTGGTGGGATGACTGGAAGAGGTAGAGGCCAGGTTGTGTGTTACAATTGTAACCAAGTTGGCCACTTGGCTCACGACTGTCGGAACCCCACTACAACCTGTCGGTATTGCCGCGCAGTGGACCACGTGATTGAACAGTGCCCCCAGCTCATCGCAAAGATTCAGGAGAACAACCGTGGCCCTACCCCCAATATTTAGTTGATTTCCGTTGAGCAAAGACCTGCCGCAGCCCTCAATGTGGTCACCCGGAGTGGAGCTACGACGCATATTCAAAGCACGCCCAATCAACCTGTCACGGTGTGCGCATGTAAGACCTCCGGGGATGTCCCAGCCCTTCACCCTGCGAAGGACCAAGCACCAGCCCAGGAGGCCCAATGCGATATTGTTGACCCTGGCGCAACAGAAGTACCTGCGCGGCAACCTCAGCAGGCTTCGCAGCCACAAGAGACCTCGACGGATAAAGTAAGTACACTATCCTCTTTCTTGCAGAGCTGTATGAAACTCTTGCGGAATCAGAATGCTTTAAAAGAGCTGCAAAAAGTTCTTGCTGTCACCGACCCTCAGAGAGGAATTGATCAGGAGAAAACTGTTAGTCATGTCCGAAGAACGGGAAGGGAAATGAGATTGAACGTTCAGATAGGGGAATATTATATGACTGATGTCATTTTGGATCTTGGATCAGACGTTAATGTCCTACCCAAGCAGACCTGGGGACAAATGGGAAAGCCTTCCCTGGTTTGGTCACCTATACAACTGCGACTAGCTAACCAGCAAAGGATTGTACCTCTCGGGCGACTTCTTAGTGTTCCAATAGACATTGATGGGGTCAGTACTCTAGCAAATTTTGAAGTTATTGAGATCATTGATGATAGCAACCCTTATCTAGCCTTGTTGGGAATTGAGTGGGCCATGGCCAATGCTGCAATTATCAATCTTAAGAGGAGACATATGACCTTCGAAGGAAATGGTCTACGCGTTATCATACCCCTCGACCCATCCCAAGGAGAAAGATATACAGAACCACTCAGAGATGAAGGGGAGCAGGATACTCTAGACCACATCTACAACATCACAGCCAAGGACGCAGATTATGTCGAGCCTGACGCTGATGGTGTAATCGATTGGCAATGTGATAGCTCCTGCATGTCTAATTCAGACGATGGTCTGGAGAACTGGCAGAATCGACTGTACGAGCTACATGGCCACAGATGCGCAAAGATCACTCAGTCTCTTAGATGCCTTAGTGCACAGCCTAGAGGGTTGCCTGCATATGTTGGGATGACAAACCCTGGAGAATTTATTGCACATGTGTCCGACCGAGTACCTCAATCACAAAACACCCAGACTCTGGAAACAGCACTAGGAGCTACAGCAGTATGGGGGACCGATCCTAAAAAGTCTCACCCCAGTCGGGGAACCTGCCAGAAATTCCTGCACCCCAGATTCATAAGCCAAGCTCAAGAGGTGCGAAGCAAGTTTAAGGGGCCGAATAGCCTTCAGGGACATTTGAAGCAGTACTATACAACAGGGGAAAACACACCTCGCAAGGATAGGGTGAATAAGTTTGTGCATATCTTGGAACCTATAGTGAAAACTTGGCATATGGAGGTTGAGCTTCGACACGGCACTGTGAGTAGGGATGATCTTGTTGATAGCTTTTTGATCACATTTTCTATTAACAAAAGTGGTCCTATTTTAGATATAGCTTTCCACGACAAGGCAAATGACGATCACCCAGGAATTGAATACCAAACCAAGGGGCAGAGCCAAGACCCCAGTCCCTCAAACCTAATAGTCCTGTCGCAGACATTACCAGGTCGGGTCAAAGGGCACTATTGTGCCGAGGTTGCTTGTTGTTCCGAAGTTTCAGCCATGATTCTACCGAGGCCTAGAAACATAGCGAGGCCCAAAATCCGACCGTTGGGAAGCAGCCAAATTGGCGGCGGTAGTGCTTTAATTGCCTTAAATACCTGTATTAAGAAGATTATAAAAAATCGGGTAATAGTTGGACAAGATTTCCGTAAGATTTGGTGCCTTCAATGCACTGTCCTGCCCGATTTGATTGATGGTGTGTATAAGAAGATGCCTAAGTTAGGGAAAATTGCATTCTGCATTTCTTCAAGAATTCTGAGTGAACCCATGACAACTGAATGCGAGATTGACGCTTTGGTCAGAGAATTCGAGCAAGAGGGTCTGATCAACTGCTCTAATCGGCCACCTGCCCGAGCTCACTGTGAAGACACTCCCCCAGCACCACCACAGCCGATGCAGACATGGTCTGCCAGGAAAAAGTCTAGAACTGAAGTTCGCTCCAAGCACAACCAAGATCGGCCGCAACAAACAGGGCAAACACCAGCAGCTCATCCTATGGAGCCCTCTGGTTCCGCACAGGCCCCGGCTGGGGGAAGGGAGAATATTCCACCACCACGGCCACCATATCTATCACCTGTTCGCCCAGGTGCCGCGTTACCCCGTCGGACAAAGCAATTTACATTAGCCACACCCTCGCTGCCACAGGGAGTGCAATTGATAGGAAGTATGACAAGGAAGATTGATCGGCTTAAGTACAGCGATCACGACACCAATGACCATGGCAAGTTTCCACAGTTTCAACCAGCAGAATACTTGCACCACGTCAAGTACCCGGACCATAAGGTCACACTACTGGAAGTACAACCATGGGCTGCGGGCCTGGACAAAGCTGGCCTACTCAAGATGCTTGACATTCCCCATTTCGGTCGCGGCATACATGTGACCGTAGCGGCCAAGCAGTTACTAGCGCTGGTGCATGACGGCTATTTATGGATAGGGGACCAACAAATTCCTATTGACGCCGCACTCATCCATAAGATCACAGGTTTACCCATGACAGGACCTGATCCGGGAACTGAATTTCCGTCCAAACATGACGATACAAAGCTCGCGCAAACCATGAAAGATTGGTTTGGCCTGATAAAAGGGAAACGGGGGTATCACACTTCCGCGATTCAGGAGAAGCCCATTCGCTTTGCAGCAGAACTCTTAGCCTGCAAACTCATACGAAAATGCAGGCCAACTGAAGTACCTGCTCCGGTTATCCGGATTGCTATGAACTGCGCTGAGGGGTATACTTATAATTGGGCCGAATATCTTGCGAAGGAATTTCTGGAGGATGCCCGCAATGCGCAAGAAAAAGGTAGACCTTTTCATTATTCCTGGATTTTAATCCTTATTGCATTAGTTGGGTGGAAAGAACCCACTGAAGCCCAGTTTGTAGAATTAAACCCAGGCACGCCAGGGGCAGTGCGGTACGCCTCCCTATGGATATCCTCAGATAAGGTAGCTCAGCAGATGACGAACACTGTGTTCGTCTTCTATGCTATGAGTATTCACTATGAGATTGTGCGAACACCTCGACTTACCAACGAAGTGTTCTCTCAATACGAGGGCGTCGCGCACTTTAGTGCCGATATGCATCATGTTTTCATTCAAGCTCGTGTAGATCCACAACGGAAATGCTTCAAATTACCATATGTAGTCACCGAACCAGATATCAGGAGGGTAGTTCAGCACTGGCCGGCCGAATGGCTGAAAGATCTAGGAAAAAAACCCTCTATTCCTGTTCCTCCGGCTACCAGTCAGGCGCAGCAGCAAAACCCATTGGAAGATAATGAAGACCTAAGTGATTCGCAGATGGATGACGACGGCCAGGGTGGAGACGGCGGACAGGATGAACAGGATGAACAGGATGAGGAGTCGGTCAAGACCATATCAGATCCTAACCCACCAACGAAGCGCAAGTCACCAGAAGTAGCCGAGGTAACCAAGCCGCAGTCCCGCAAAAAGAAAAAAGCGTTGAAGGACAAATATATTGAGGAAGAAGCCACTGTAACGCTGGATGAACTGGAGCACACTCTAGAACAGTCTACGACTACGCTTACTAAAAAATGGTCAGATTTTGCGGAACTGCATCTTGCCGGGCTCTCAGGTATCGCAAACAGGGTATTGGAGCTAAAAGAGCTAGCAGCAAAATCAGTGCACAATACTGTGACAAGTAGCACTACAACACCCACGCAACAGGATATTAGGCAATGGCCACCCAGAGATCACCAAGGACAGGTATCAAGCGCAACTCTGATACAGCCTGACACAGATTCCCGACCCTAGATGGGTATGACTGCGGGGCTCGATTATACAAAGATGTCTATGTCAGAATTACACCTCTGCCAGCTTGTGATTACAAAGGAGATCCATGCCCGAAACCAATTGTCCCAAACCCAATTGGAAGACACCATCAAACAAAACAAAACCTTTGCAGCACGCCTAGAAGAAATAGCACAACAGAAGAAAGAGGTTGAACATGCAACCACTACGCTGATGCGAGCATTGGATGAGGCATGTCGGAGTCTTTCTGACTCCGACATACAGGGAGCAGAGGAACCAGAGCAGAGAATCGCTAAGCTGAGAGACTATGCCCAGCAGTCCCGCAGCGAGGTTGAAAGGATGAAGATAGAACACCAGCACCAGATTGCAAAACTTCAACTGCGCATTCCTCCTGAGACTCCACCAGAGGTCCGAGAATAGCGCCAGTAGGACATCAAGGATTCAGCAGCAAAAATATCAGATAATGTGGCCAGCGTCGCAAAACTAATGTAAGACAGCATAGAAGCATGGGCGAACCTACAGGACCATCCAGATGTAGGTAAGATCCAGGAAACCATCAAGTCGTGCCAGGATGAATTAGATGCAGTCAGAGTAGAAATTAAGACACTGCCACCTCTGCAGAAGATGGCTAAAGTGAAGCGCAGCAAGGAACTTCAGCAGGAAATCGAGTCCTGCAGGACGAAGGTAACGCTGCCGGAGAATGCGTTACAGCCCCTGGTTGATGAAGCATTAGAATTGAGCAATACTGCAGAAATCCAGCTCAAACTTTTGAAGACCTATGACACTTTTGCGCAGAAAAGGGCTGACACAGACTCATCTTCAGTATTACAGGAATTGGTGGAAAAGGAGAAAGCCGCTAATGATATACTACACAATCTTACCAGTCGCTTCCAGATCCTCGCGCAGAAGATTCTCCCACCAGAGCCCTCGCAGAGTGTCCCGGGACGGGCCACTAGTGAGCCTTAGGGGCCTGTTGGGGCGCGTACCCTAAGGATTATTAGTTTGGGTAACTTCGCGGCTGTTTGTAAGCGGAGTTACGGGTCAAAATAGTCTTAGGGGTGTCGGGGCAAGTCAAAACCCCTTTTTGTAATAAAACCGTGGTTTAAATCCAGGGTTTAGGGTTTTTGGGTGCCCATGGTTTGAAGCCATGGTTTTGTAATAGCACGATGTATAAATAGGTATTGTTGTAAATAAGAAAAGGTTAGGTTTTATGATGTAAGAAAGCTTAAGGCGAAGCTAAGGTTGATTTTGTAAGGAAAGGTTAAGTCCCAGCTGTGTGCGTGGATGACCTCTGCAGCTGTGTGCGCAGAGGGTTTTTTTGTAAGGAAGATTGAGGAAAGACCTGCAGCTGTGTGCGTGACTTTTTAAGGATTGAAGGGATCTGCAGCTGAGTGCGCAGATCAAACTGTGGTTTTGTAGCAAGTTGAATAGAACACAGTTTGTGGACGTAACCCCTACACTGGGGGTGAACCACATTATATCTGGTGTTGTGGTTTCTTGTGCTGTTTCTGTTTCTGTTGTCTTTTATGCATTAATAACTGTATACATCTGATAAGTTAGATCGCTGCTAATATTTAGCTTCGCTGTGAATTCCCTGTAGTGGGTTGAGCAAGTCACGACTGTTTATTTATTTGCGAAGTTGTATGTGAATGAATGGTAAAGCTTTATAAGTACTGAGTAATAAGGTTATTAAAAGGATAAGGTACAGTAATTCCCCTCTCTGCTTGTAGAAACCTGATTCTGCGGCACCCCATAGCTATTTCAGGTGAGACTACAACCTGCGCGCAGGTTGTTGCCGAAAGGGCCAACACTGTGGGTCTTTTGTTGGTGCGACACTAAAGGATTAAACTCGGGTCTGCCCTATTGCCCAACACTAAACCATTACCTTGTGGATAGTAGTTAGCAGAATAATGTAACTTAATCCCTTTCTCATTTGCAAATGCAGTTAGTCTAATAGATGAAAAATAAGAAGCATTATAAAAAACCAGGGAAATTGGAACCCCAAACCTGGTCATAATATGATCTTGCAAGAAGTCCATGACTGCATCTTCATTCACTGTTTGCAACGGGGTGGCCTCTACCCATCTGGTGAAGTAGTATGTTGCTGTTAGGATGTACTTGTGCTGCAATGAAGAATTTGGATTTATCTCTCTGATAATATCAATCCCCCTTTGCTCGAATGGCTCAGAAATAATAACTGGCTTTAATGGTCCTACTACCTTTGCTTGTCTTCTGTTGCTTCTTTGACAAGTATCACATTTCCTGACATAAGTGTGAGCATTGTTGAACAGAGTTGGCCAATAATACCTAACCCTCAAAATCTTATGTGCTGTAGTATCTCCTGAGAAATGACCTCTAGTAGGGCCATCATGTAACTCTATAACAACCTTAGCTGCATCTTCACGTTCCAAGCATCTGAGAAAAACTCCATCATATTTGTTTCTAAACAAAACTCCATCAATAATCTGATATGAGGCTGACTTTAAGCGTAACGCTCTCCTCTGCTTGGAATTCCAGTGTTCAGGCAAGTATCCTTGTAGAAGATAATGAACCAGGTTTTTGTACTAGGATTTTGGAGCTATAAATAAAGGACATACATCAACCATGTGTAACTCAGCTTCATTCTTCCAATCATTATCTTCATTGTCATGACTCTCAGTCATTAATTTGCAGAGCCCTTTCCCTTTGACTGTGGTCACTGGTTTGAATTCTAAGTCGTATTCTTGTAAGGTTGTTACCAGTTACCTCTCTTTTCTCCTAACTCTTTCTGTATGAAAAGAGATCGGACTGCCGGGAGTGGAACTATCACTTTGGTACGGTTCTTCAATATATATGGTCTGGATTTCTTCATGTTGGGTATATGTTATATTCTTTGCATGTGCGTATGGAGGGGAGGTGTGCATGTCAGCGCTATAGCTCGACGATCCCAAAATCACCTTCGATAGAAACATGCCGTAGGCCTTGTTTCCGTTTTGAAATGGCCGTTAGGCCGTTTTCGATGCGAGCACAGCGAGCAATTTTTTTTGGCTATTTATAGATTTTATGACTATTTATAGCTGTTTGTGGCTATTTTTAGCATTTGTCTAAAAATATGTAACTTAATCCCGGTTAAGGGATTGGAGTCTTTTTCTAATCCAGGTTAACGGATTAGGGCATTTGGATGTTGTGGAATATCTATATTTTGTATTGTGAGGATTTCATAATATAATGAAGAAAAAATAGGAGGTGTGGCTCCAAGGTTTTATGGTTTTCCCAGTTAAGGCTTTCTAGGGTAAATCTCTGTGTTTATGTGTGAATGATGTGTTGTGACCTCTATTTTGCTTAAAATAATATGTATGATTTGCTTCTATGCACAGGTTTAAAAATTACAACTGGTTTGAATTCTGAGTCGTATTCTTGTAAGGTTGTTACCCAGTTACCTCTCCTTTCTCCTAACTCTTTCTGTACGAAAAGAGATTGGACTATTGGGCGTGGAACTATCACTTTGGTACGGTTCTTCACTATATATGGTCTGAATTGCTTCACTGCCTTAAAAACTGCATAAGCTTTCTTATCAACTGCGGGGTAATTCAATTTAGCCCCTTGTAGGCTAGTGCTCATAAACGATATGGGTACTCATCTCCCCCTTCTTCTTTTTGCGTAAGCACTACTGCTAATGAATTGTCTGAAGCAAAAGTGTATAAGATGAAGTCTTTTTCAAATTTGGGACTTTTAAGGGATGGTGCATGAGCTATTGATGTTTTGATCTTGTTGAATGCACCCTTCTATGAATCAATCCACTTGAATTGGACACTTTGCTTGACCATTTGTTGCAAAGGTTTGACTATCTGAGCAAAATATGGCACAACCTTCGTACAAAATTTATTGTCCCCATAAAAGACTGCATTCCCTTTTTATTATGGGGCAAAGGAATCTATTCTATTGCTTTGATCCTCTCTAGGTCTATTGAGATCCCTTTCTTTGAAATTACGTGACCTAATAGATTTCCTTTTGTAACAACGACCACACATTTCTTTGGATTTAAAGAAATGCTATACTTTCGATAGCGTTCGAAAATTTGTTTTAAATGAAACACATGTTCTTCTCTTTTCTTGGAAAATATCGTGACATCATCCAAATAAACCACTACACTTCGTCCAATCAGACCGTGGAAAGCTATATCCATAGCTCTTTGGAAAGTTGCTCCAACGTTAATGAGTCCAAAGGGAATTCTTCTGTATGCAAAACTCCCCCACTTAGTTCTAAATGTAGTCTTAAGTCTTCCTTCTACTACTACTAGCACTTGGTTGTAGCCTGAGAATCTGTCTAACAAAGAAAATAGCTCAGATCCTGAGACCATCTGTAATATCTGCTCCATGGGTGGGACAGGGTAATTATCTTTATTAGATGCATGGTTTAATTTTCTGAAATCAACACAGAGTCTGATCTCTCCAGACTTCTTTCGTATTGGCACCAAATTTGAAACCCATTCTGGATTTCTAACCTTGAATATGATCTTAGCATCAAGAAGCTTCTTCACCTCTCTTTGAATTAGAGGTTCTAGTTTGGGGTGCATCTTCCTTAGAGGCTGTTGGAAAGGCTTGACTTCAACTTTGATTGGAACGACATGTTGTATAATTTTGGTGTCATAGGTTTTGAGGTCTTCATATGTCCAAGCAAAGACATCTTTGTATTGTCTGAACAAACTGATGAATTTTCTCCTTCCCCCCGGTGAACAACACTTCCCCAGGTTCACATATTTGGGTGTAGCCTTTAATCCCAGATTTATCAGCTCAAACTGCAAAGATGAACTGTGTGTCTTAATGTATGCTGGTCTTCTAAACTTGTTGTCTAGATCAAACATTTGTTCCAACGTTCTGACCCCTTTAGGAATGAAATTTCCATTCTGGAGGTTTGCTTGATGTTCTTCATCATCTATTATGGCTCCTTTGAAGGTTTCATCATTCGCTAGACATTCCAATATTTGCTGATCATTATCAAACACCCTTAGATTGGTAATATTGTCTAGAATGGAAGGCCTGCAAATCAATTCAATTGAACATCTGTTATTCGTGGGTACCAACCTTGCAGCTGAAGTAGCTAACATGTTGGCTGCTGCATTTTTTAACCTAGGAATTGAAATAATATTGAATGCATCAAAGTTTGTTAATAAATACCATACTTCATTTTGATAAGCCTTTAGATGTGGTGATATGCAATGAATTGTATTTAGGACTTGTTTAACAATGATTTCAGAATCTCCATGCACTTTTAGATTTTTTTACTTTCAACTCCATTGCCTTTTTTAGTTCCTAGACTAATGCTTCGCACTCAGATGTATTATTAGTACACTCAAATTCTAATCTACAGGAAATGAAATATTTGTCTTTTTCGGGATCCATCAGAACACAGCCAGCTCCTGAGCCTTCCAGGGTTTTGGAACCATCAAAATAAAGAATCCAAAATTTCTTTTCTACCCCTACTGAATTAGAACTACTATCTATATCTGAGACTAATTCTACTACATTAAAATCAATCTTATCAACCTGTGAAAATTGAAGGATTTCGGGTTGGGTATCTGATGTGTCACTAGCTTCCTCAGCTTGATAATTTCCCTATTCAAGCTCAAGGAAATAGTTCCCTAGTTCATTCTTCCCCTCCAACTCTGTTACGTTGTGTTTCATCTGAGGTTCCCTCAACACCTTTATTTGATTCTGGCAACCTTTGTAGGGCAACCACAAATGTGACCAGTTAGAGGCAAAATAGCCATCTAATTTTGTTGACCAGTCCCAGCTCAAAACTGGCCCATATGCGTTCGGTATGTTTGCTACCACAATGTCTATATACTGGAAAACCCCTTCATCTGCTAACAAACGTATCAAGACATCCTCCATTTCTCCTACCACTTTAACTGCAGTCCTATCTAATTGGACCACTTGACCTGTAGTCGGCTTGGGTTGACCATTTATCTGCTTGCATACTGAAAGCGGCATGACATTCACTAATGCTCCTGAGTCTACTAAACAATTATGTACGTTGAAATTGAAAATTTCAAAAGTAAGTAGGAACGCTGGTGTTCTATATTTAGACTTCCCCCCTATACTTGCTTCACCAATCTCTTCTTCAGAATGGTTATCATTCTAGAGTTTCGTTATAGGTGTCTCAAGCGCCTTTAACAACTTTTCCTTTTGTTGGGGTAAGTTACACATTTCAAACAAAGAGATGTTTTCCTTAGTCTTTTTAATATATTCTATTATGTCGTATCCCATTTCATGCTTGGTGGAAATTTTCTTGACATTTTCAACTTTGTTTTCTGCAAACTTCACAGGCAAACTGACTATCTTGGATTCTGACTTGTGATGACAAACTCTAGTATATTAACGGTCTGAGTATTATTTTTTATCTTATTCATGTTCTCTTGAAGTTTCTTTATTTTGGGTATTATCATGTTATCCTCTTTCAATGGGCCCTGACTCCTTGTTGTAACATTTGTTTCTGATATTTTTTCTTCCTCAGTGATTCCTTCATCCTCTATACTAAACATGGATGCATAATCCCATAAAACCATAGTATATTCTCCTTCTGTCTCTGCTGGTTCATGAGCTTTCTCTCCTTCATCCACAGTTTCTATTAACTTGGAATCTAGTAACTGATTCATCACTAAAGTCATAGAATTTATCCACTGCGAGCGGTTTCTTTCAGAGTGAGGCTGCTGATGGAATGTACAGAAATTTTCCATTCCCACTTCAGTTAAGTTCACAGCAGAGGGACTCTGAGAAGGAGGTTTGGATGGACCACCGTCATCTCTCTTTTTGTAATAAGGTTTGAATTGATTCTTGGCCTCTTTCTCTTTTTCCATGTCAATTATTTTATTTGAGAGTTTTTGAACCATTTTTACTACACTATCTAATTCATGTGACCGCTCATCTTTCAACTTAGTTAACAACAAAGGATTTATGTTTCCAAAAGTTTTTTCCTCTGGTTGCGTAGGATATTTGTCTAAACTTTCCATTTTGGCTTCCACTTTCTCAGCTTCCTCATATGTTTCTACTAAGGTGGGCTTATCTGATCTTTTGACAAACATAGCTATCTCGGGACCAAGAGATGAAGTGTAATACTCAATCAAGGTGTTCTTAATAGGTTTTATAGTTGCATCAAAATTATTCAAATGGGAAGCAAACCTCTGATTGAAATTATGCACCCTCTCTTTCTTTTCCTTTCTGAGGGCAAGCAACTCTTTCATTAAAGCAGTGGTAGTTCTCGGGGTTCCATACTTATTTCTAAACAATCTCTCAAAGGTTTTCCAATTTGGGATTGATTTTGCATGTAGGTAAAAATACTATGAGGCTGCTTTACCATTGAGAGTATGAGGGAAAAGTTTGCAGACTGCGTCTTCATGCTCTGCTGCTTGTAAAATTTCTAAAGCTAGGTAAAAACTTTGCAAATGATCATCCACAAAAATCCCTTCATTCGGTTCAAACTTGGGAAATGACTTATCAAAATTCTGAGGAATGGCATGTAATGAAGGAGTAAGGTTTAGAGGGGATCTAGCTCTCCAAGCAGGTGGTGGGGGAGGCTAATTTGCATTCACATTTGCCATGATTCTAGGTGGAGATTGGACAGGGGTTCGAAAAGGTGAGCAGTGAGGGGAATCTGGTCCTAACTCATTTAGAGGTTGCACAATCTCTTGCAAGGTCATCTTTACCAGCTCTTCAAAGTATTCCACTAACATTGAATTCTCACAGTAAGGACGGTCTTTCTTATGAACTTCTCTTCTAGGCACTACTACATTTCGACCCAAAATCCGACGGCCGTCATGTCGGATTTTCGACACTTTCCTGTCGCATGTACGACACTTTGATTTTTTCTTAAGCGTCGAAAACGTGGCGTCGGTTATCCAACACTTAACTAACCGTCGGTTAAGCGACACTTAACTAACCATCGGTTAAATGTCAATCGTCGGAGAAGCGACAGGTATAACCGTCGCTTAAACCATTGCTTTAGAGAGTAAGCGTCGCAAAAACGACAGCTATAGCTGTCGATTAAGCGACGGATATGGAGAAGAGTCGTCGCATTTGCGACAGATAGATCTGGTTTTTAAGCACCTGGGTGTTACCAATAACCGTCGCATTTGCGACAGATAGCATCACCGACCGTCGCAAAAACGACAGCTATAGCTGTCGATTAAGCGACGGATATGGAGAAGAGTCGTCGCATTTGCGACAGATAGCATCACCGACCGTCGCAAAAACGACAGCTATATCTGTCGCTTAAGCGACGGAGATGAAGACGAGGCGTCGCATTTGCGACTCCTAGAACTAATTTTGAAGTGCCACGTATCACCAAAAACCGTCGCATTTGCGACAGATATCATGGCAAGGCGTTGCAAAAACGACAGAGATAGCTGTCGCTTAAGCGACGACAGTGAATTTAAAAAAAAAAAAAATATATTAAATATTTATAATCCCATTTCACTTTGAAGGGTTAGTAGATAGTGAGCCCTTCAATGCTGATATGCAAAAATAAATCATTCTTTTCATTTGAAAATGTAACAGTAAATCCATGGGTCATTATTGTTTTTAATGGATTTTTATTAAATGTTATTAAAGTTGTAATTTAAAAAAAAATCAAACTTATCTAGTAATCAAGATTTTATCTTACTGTCTCAACCAAACAAAACAATTCTATGGCTATGGGGAGTTTCTTCGATTACCTCCCTGGTTTTACTGTCTCAACCAAATAATGTCAAAAAGGACCTAACCGCAGGACTCAGATTTTGCTTCTGGAATAGACCAAGCGCATACCAATTGCCCACTGGTTTTGATGTCTTAATCAAACAAACAATTTTACGGCTATGTACTTAAAAATAAAGTAATATTGACCTAAACGCGGAACAGAATTTGATTATATAATGAACATAGTCCAGAACCATACAT
>LPNX010812966.1:0-56837 GCA_001517045.1 Pseudotsuga menziesii
AAAGACCAAAACTGAGAAGTAATCAAACCTATGATTTAAAGTGAAAAAAATCAAACCAAAATTGAAGAAAACAAACCAAAATGGAGAGAAAAAATTACTGACATAACAGACCCAATGATCTATCTGTAATGAGTCGCATCTACTAACTCTGATGAGTCATCATCTAACAGCTTCAGGTTGGATTCCATGGGTGTGGCCATGGATTTGCATTCCAACATATTTAATCTCTTCAATATCTCTACCGCATACTTTCCCTGGTTGAGAAATATTTCTTCTGAACCTTGTCATATTTCCAGACCTAGGAAATAGTGCATTAACCCAAGGTCTTTCATCTCAAATTCTTTTGCTAGTTTCTTCTTGCTTTCCATGATCTATTTCTCCTTCCCTGTCAAGAATAAGTCATCCACATGTAATAACAGGATGATAGGTTCATCTTCTACAACCTTGAGATAAAGGTTAGGATCGACTTTACTCTTGGTAAAACCCATAATTGACAGGAAACTGCCATACCAAGATTTGGGAGCTTGCTTCATGCCATAGAGGCCCTTCTTCAACTTACATATATGAGTCCATCTATATTCAACTTCAAATCCTTTCGATGTAAAACTCTTCACCAATCATACCATTAAGGAAGGATTGTCTTTACTTCATCATGGAAGCAACTACCATCATAGTTCTGAAGGAAGTGTACCTTGCTTCCTGGAGTAAGTGTCTCTTCAAAATTAATTCCCTCTTTCTTATAGAAACCTCTAGCCACAAGTCTTTCCTTACTTCTATCAGCGACATATTTTATCTTGTAAATTCATTTATAAGATACCACATGCTTGCTTTCTAGTTTGAGTACTATATCCCAAACATCATCATAACATCTTCCATGAGTTCGTCTTGTCAGATCATCAACATATCCTAGTCTTCTGCATTCAACTTTGAAGGTTGGAACCCACTTTACTCTTGGTAAAGTCTCAATCTGTCAGGAAGTTGTCCATCATGTCGTACCATGTCGAACTCAGATATCTTCTGTTGTCACTCCCCCTGAAGTGGATTATTATCTTCCTTCTTCATTCTGTATAGGTGATTATGTGCTTGATATATACTGGTCAATAGAGTATGTCATGTCATAGTCTATTCTTTCTGAGGCAAATTATGATTCTTTCTTTGTACACTTGTTCTTGCAGATCCATATGGAAGATACTACGTACTTCCCTTTATGTCTCGAAATCATATCATATACATCATTCCCCATAATAAACTATTATTCTTTGATCATAGCTTCTTTCATAGCATTTTTTTCTTCATCTTGAGTTATCTCTCATACCCATGGGGGTCTTCATCCTTCGAGGTGGATCTACCGCTCTTTGAAGCTCTTTCTTTCGTCATGGTGTCTCTGACCCTGGGAGCTTCAGATTCATGTTTATTGAATTGTCATCACTTGTTCTTCAGAACAAGTCTCATCCTTCTTTTCTTTTAGGAGGTTGTACAGGACCTTCCCTACAATTCAAATGCACTAGTTGCATGGTTAGAACTACATATGCATAATGACATATTCTTATGCATCATGCAACTATTTAGCCAATACAACATTCATCCATATCTCACAGAAACTTTCTATATGCCTTCCATCTCTACCATGACATCATTGAGATTGTGCACTAATCCAATATGTCAGCAAATAGGTTTCATCCATATTTCTTCTTCTCTTCTTATGAGACGAGCTTCTTCTTCTTCCCAGATTCAACTGAAAGTAATCACTTCCTTTTGGCACACATTCCTCACATGAATGAATCCCATGATCATGGGAGGCCATTCTCTGCTTTTTCTTCTACCGCTTCAAGGTGTTATGCATTCTGGATCTTAACATTCTTCAACTGTTTTCTCAAATTCATCTTTTGAATTATGTTCTTATCTTCAAATAGATTGATCAAGGAATCAAACATCTTCGGTGTCTTTAGGGAAGACACTTGTGGTACAAGTTGATCCGTGATTGAATCAACAATGATCTTCTTGGCCTTGATCAAGTTCTTCTTGTGTAAGGCTTTGAGGCTCATCTCCCTCTAGAACTGGAACCTCTCTACTCATGTAGGTGTCCAATTCATTTTCTTCAGAGAGATCAAATACTTCCATGCTTGGAAGTTTTCAACTTCACCAAGTTTATCATCAATATGATGTGATATATCACTTTGAAATGAGAACCTCAAATGCAAATAGCAAAAGATTAGATCTTACCGACTTGAGGTGTTCGTCCTGCTTCCGGAACTGGCTGATCTAGGGTTTGTCAGAGAAACCCTAATTTTCAAAACTTTAAATCTTTTAGATTTGATTGTGTAGAAAGATAGATCTCTTCAAATGGAGCTGTTCAATGTACTCCTTTTCTGAAAGCAATGGAGGGAAGCTCCCAGAATATGAAGCCCTAGTTTTTCAATTTCTTCTGCAGAAATTCCTGTTACTGTTTCTGTGATATCTCCAAAATTACTACTCCTCTATGTCTGAAATTTTTCACTGATGTAACCTCACATGTCCTTGATCCAACAACATATTTTTAATCATAATTTGTTTCACCAATTGGGATTTATGATCATTTTCCCAAGGTGACCTGTTACAGGACTATTCAGAATAGTGAAGTTGTACGACATGCCACATGTCACTGGTTCATATTCAGGTTCGAGAATTAGGACCACAAAAGGTATAGTCTATGCTATTTCTGGAACATATTCAAGAATTCCATTTGGACCTCTGTAGCCCACGCTACAGAAATTCTCCCCAGGTGTCCTATTTAGGGATGAATTCTGGAAGAGGCTGGAACCCTAACGTGGAGGGATCATATCGCCCAGAATATAGCGAATCGGAGGCTGAATTTTGGATACAGTGTAAATCAGGATTTTATCTTCAGCCTATGCAATTTTGAACTCCTGATCCTTTGCCAATATCAGGATATAGCGAATGTACCAAAACTTAGTAGTTTTATTATTTAGGGTTTTTCCAGATCGGGGTCAAACTAGGGTTTGACTTTCCCGGAGTTTCACCCAACCAAATTTCTTGATCCAGGTCTCTAAAATTCGATTTTGATGAGGAGAAAAATCCTATGTTGGGCTCACTCAAAAATTATTCTTCTGTAGAAAGCCCTAATTTTCCGCACCAAAACTAAAAATGCTCGGAATCAAATTCCGCTTCGACAGAAAGATGCGCCCTTCAATGGAGAGTTAGTCTAGCCTTCTTTTGGTGAACGATCATGGATAGAGACCTAAACAATAAGAAGCCCTAGATTCTTTAGCTACATAATGTCTTCTTTTAGGGTGGCTCTAATTCCATGTTAAATTTTCATATGCTAAGCTAGATCATTAGTATTTCATTTCGATAAGCATATAAACAGGATCACTGAAAGATAGACAAGCACAACCATACAAAAGGAAAACACAAAGATTTATCCTGGGAAAACCCTAAAGGGAAAAACCCAGCAAAATCTTCCTCAATATAGATGTCCCAAAAGATAAAAGATAAAACCAACAAGGAGATGAAAGCCTGATCCTCCTCCTTCTCCATTAATGCGCTACACAAGTGAGAGTGTGTGTGTCTCAAATGAGGAGCACCACACCTCTATTTATATTCATCTGTTCACTTGAATTAACTCATCCAACATGTAGGCTCGAGTTACACATGTAGGCTCAAGTAACCACACTGGGGTGCTAATGACCCACCTTTACAAGTAGAGGGGAAAACCTCATTACTCTTATTAGTTCTTTCGATTAGAAGCATTGGGGTACAAGATAATACAAGTGGTTCTCCCAGTAGGACCATTGGGGACCACAAAAGATACATATAGAATATTCTTCGAAGTTACAATATTTCAACATCCACTACATTTTTGGCGACTCCACTCGATCGATCCATACGGATATTTGTTTTTGTAGGTGTTTCTATAGGCTTGTTCTCCTTTTCTACCTTTAGTCATCACACATATTCCCACATCGCGACATATATGAACCGACATTGCCTCAGTGCCAGCCCTCGACCCAAACCAATAGTATTTTTCAAAAAAAATTCCAGTTCCGCCTGAGTTGCACTTATTCGTTTCAAAGTTACAACTCGGTCGCACCTTTTTCCTTATAAGTGTGACCCAGTTCGCGCCTTTTTCCCTGATAAGTGTGATCTAGACCAAAAAGCTAGATCGCGCTTATCCTGACTTTTGGAGTGACTCCCGTCGCTACACTGACTTGATTTTTTATGTGACCTATCATGCTTAATCCCTTATTTTGTGTGACTTGACTCTTCCAACTATTTTTTCTGCCACAATTGTGACTATTTCGTATTTCTATGAGACCCCAATCATGCCTATTTTGTCGATAGGTGTGACCTTTTTTTTTCAATCCTTTTTGTTGTTTAAGATCCTTGTTCCAGACCCCCTATCTATGCTTTACCCCTTCCCGGCCTATTTATGTCTAGATCTAATCCTTTACAGCCCCTTGCTTCATTTTGTGGTCCTCTTGGCCTTGTATGTGAGCCCCTTGAGTTGAGCTTCATAGTTGAGACACCCTGTGTGTTTCCTACACCTTGATCAATTCCTTAGTCGTTCATTTACTTGTCTTATTTTTTGTTCTTCAAGACTCTTAGTTGTTATTTTCCATGATATTTACCTCCATTTATTTTTATTTATCTGCATTTTCCTCCTGACAGTGAGATCGTTGCATCTTGGTTGTGACATTGTTAGGGTTTATAGACATCATTTGCAAAAATATCACACCCTAAAGACAAAATTCTTGGTTCGTGACCCCAAGCTAGCCTGCAACTTAACTTAATACAATCACCATTGTAACCTCATTTGAGGACCAAAACAATATTGTAACTAAGTTAGGAAATTGGGGACAGGCTTCGAAATAACACCCCTTTGTTACTCACATCTCGAGACATAGTTATTTTCCATTAGGGGACCAAAATCCTCCTGTACTTGTTGACACGGTCACGACCAATTTATTGGAGGGGATATTTGCTAAAGTAAGCCACAATGAAGGGGTTCCAAAAGTTAGGGTGGAATACCACACTCCATTATGTACCGAAGGATAACCTTTCATAGTACTCATCATGCATGCCAAAGTATATTGGGTGTCAAGGGCCAAAGGGATGAAGTGCCAAGAAACTATCTCGGACATGTCATGAACAAGGTAGCCTAGTTGCCATTATTTCTAGGGATCTTTTACCTAGAGGTCCTTCTCGGTAGTGGGATTCTCTTAGCCTATGGTTCTTCCATTTCATATTTTCTAACTAGGATTTGATCACCCTGACGAGGATACTATTTGTGAGGGGATTCCAGCTTGTAGTTAGGAGTTTTCTTGCACTTTTACCCCATAGTTTAGTGCATCATTTTATTTCTAGGTAGTGTTTCTTATTGGCTATCCGGCCACTTTGTTGTCGACTCACCTTGTTGTAAACCGATGTTAAAGTTCGGTTTTAGAGATAGTTGTTGGCTTATGAGCCACCATTTGTATGCTCTCCTTCTGTACACTCAGTTGTAGTTGGTTTTTTGAGCCTATGGTTGATACTCTTGAGTTCCATCCATTACGTAGCACTCCATCATGCCATCATTGCTCTACCACTCTACTCGTATAGACTTAAGGGGAATACCCCTCAGTTCAGTTCATTGAACCATCAGTGTCAGATCCATATTCAACATTGATCACCGCCTTCATAGCCATACACAACATCTAAGTTTGATTTGGATTCCTACCAATATGAACCCACCTTGTTCACTGCTCCATCTAGCCCCATGGATGGTGTACCTTCTAACCCCTTTCAGGGGGGGTGGTTGATAGTGGAATTGGGTCGGTCCCCCCCACTATTCTAAGTATACCTTCTACTGGACCTACAAGTCCTGCTCCTAGTGGACCATTCATTAGAGGAAATTTGGGGTCTAAAATGGGCCTTATAAGAAAACACGCCAACAATAAGTTCTTGTGAGTTGAAATTCAAGAACTAATAGAATTCCAATCAAATGAGTCCACCATAATGGTTGAATTGACATATTTGTCATAAAAAAAAACTATTTTTTTGTTCGTATTTTCAACATATCTCCCTGTTTTTACTCAAATTTCAATCGGGAGAGCTCGTTGGATGCAGAATTCGATTCCGCATCCAACGAGTACCCACACTGCATACTTTTGACGGACCCCACCACCCCAAAAACAAGAAATACCTGAAAAATATGATTACTCAAATTTTGATCGAGAGCTTGTTGGATGCAGAATTTGATTCCGCATCCAACGAGTACCCACACTGCATACTTTTGATGGACCACGCTACCCCAAAAACAAGAAATACCTGAACAAACATGATGACGATGTCATCATCAGATTTTTCAGGTATTTCTTATTTTTGGGGCAGTGGGGTTCGTCAAAAGTATGCAGTGTAGGTACTCGTTGGATGCAGAATTGAATTCCACATCCAACGAGGTCTCCCGATCAAAATTTGAGTAAAAACACAGGGAGATATGTCAAAAATATGAACACAAAAAGTAGTTTTTTTCATTTTTCCTCCAAAGTTAATATATATTATTTTATTATTTTAACTATTATTTTATTATTTTCCTTAGGAGGCCAATTTTAGACCTCAAAATTCCTCTAATGTTCCACCGCACACACTACTGCTGGTTTTCTACCCACTAGTGGTTACCCCACTCCAGCCACTATGGTTCCTACCATACCACCATTTATACATGAGGGTAATGGGCCTTCCACTTCCATTTTGGCTATTCCTACAATCCAATGACTAATCCTATGGTTGAAAGTCAACCTTACCCACCCCCATTCATACATGGGAACTACATTCCTATTGGTGCCAAAAACGTTGTTGGCCTTTCCTAATGCATTCTCGATTCTAGTCTACCTTTTATGCCTAGTATCAACCTTCTGGATTTGAACGGTTGTACAATGACCCCATTCGTCATAACCCATTATGGCATGCTATTCCTACCAAACTCCCCTCATACATCCCTAAGTTTGAAAGTAAGGTGAGAGAGGAACCCCAAAACCATATTATGTCCTTCCACTTATGGTGTTCATATAACAACATAGTGGATAATTGCTTCTGATTGTGGTTATTGCAAGGCACACTCACAAGTGTTGCAGCCAAGTGGTATATCGAGCTACCTCATGGAACCTACATGGACTTTTCCTTGTTACCCTCGATTTTCCTTCAATACTTCCAGTTACCTGTCCGTTATTATGAGGGTGTGGAAACATTATTATCATGTAGACAAAACACAACTACCCATATCACAGATCATATCCATGAATGTCACTGTCGTCGTAGCCTGTGTAAGATTCAATTGGATGATAGAATTTTCCTATATTGTTTTCTCAAACCCTTAATTGCGCCCATCACCAAGGATGTTGCATCTGAGCTCCCACAAACTGAAGCAAAATCCATCTTGAAGTCTCAACAGTTTGATCTCATATACACCTAATCAGGTTACTTGTATACCAATATCCTCGATGCTCCCAATGTCGTCTCCTCATGTCACAATACGTTGGGGGAATCCCATGCTTCTAATGGAGTCATCGTCTCTATTACCCAATGTCCTCACTTTTACATGACCTCTTCTTCGATGCCACTCCATTCTAGTAACACCAGAAGTGTTTCCCAACTAATTTGTGCCCTTGATGTTTCATGCACAACAGATCAGCCTGGAGCCACACCTTCCTATGTACCTCCTGCACCGACTCATCACATTCACGAACTGAATTGTTTGATGCACTCATGTAATGGAAAAATGTCTAGCTTTGTAGCCCCACCAGCTTCTCTTGCTTATTACCCACCACCTGTGCAACCTTCTCCAGCTCCGATCTTGACTCCTCTTGCTCCACCAGGACAGGTCTATGCATAATAGAGCCTCCCTAATCAACCTGTCCCCAATAACAAACAAGGGAAAGGAATAAAACTAAGAGGTAGGAATCAATGTAACAATTAGTCACAAGAAGGTGGAAAAAAACCTATCCCTCTAAATAATAACGGAGCCGACCCTCCTGCAAAAAATCCCCAGTGTCTCACTAGACCCGAGAAAAACCCACAACAACAGAATAATCATCTGTGTTCCATCTATAAAAATTACGACCATTACACACAGCAGTGTACTCATATGAACCATGTTTGTTAGTTACTCCCAAATGATACTCAACATTACCCCAATGGAGCTTCTCTAGCTTGACCAAACCCAACCACTAGGTCCTCTACCTATAGTGCTCCAAAACCCCTTACAAAACCAAGGGATGGTTGCAACCCAACCCTTGGCACCACAAAACCCCACAACCACTTATGCGGGTCAACCCATTGATCTTGGTGTCCATCACCTTATGACGTTATTGTCTGATGTCAATATTTAGGCTCGACTAAACCAATATGTTTCCACCACGGAAACCATTAATGCCTCTACAGAATCTACCTCCCTCTCTCCAAATATTCCTTTGCATATGCCGATATCCCCTTGGACGAGACTGCAAAAGTCCCGCAGTTCCCTTTGTGTCGTGTCATGAATAATGGAACTCCCATAGATTAACTCAATAGAGTATAGTTGACGACTTGGCCTAATCTCTCTCGGCTATGTCTTCTTTGGAAGTCCACAAAACATTTCCTTCGCAACACAAAACATTATTATCTGCATTAACTGTAGTAGATCTTTCTGACTCTAGGTTGATGACCTTCGACCTAGATCAAGGAGAATCCTAGATGCCATCATCCATCACCTTCCAAGTTCCAGTCATGATTTGAAATTTGGTCATTCATTAATGCATCATTGATGAGGGGGCATCCACCTATGTTATGTCAACTTTTTTTTGGAAAAAACTTGGATCCCCAACCATTTAACCTTCCACCACTACCCTTCGTGCCTACGATGGTCAAGCTGCTCAACCACAAGGCATTCTCATGAATGTCCCCGTCGAGCTAGCTGGAAAAACTGTGTTGATTTACATCGAGGTTGTCAAAACCCAACTCGATTACAACCTCCTCCTAGGATGTAGTTATATGTATGTAATGCGAGTTGTTTCCTCTATTGTCTTTTAACTCTTGATGTTCCCCCATGATGGGAAGAACGTGACCATCGACCAACTGATGTATTATGAACCCAAGTGACTAGCCATATCAGAGCACATCCTCCCTACTATCGACACTACCATCGAAAGTGTTTCCATACCTTCCCTTTCTCCTGTTGGCCCAGGATTATTTTCTAATGCTCTGTTGATGGACACCTTTTTTTCTTACCACCTCCTCCTTCGTCGATTGATATATTATATTTGTGCACTATCACATATGGTAGTGTTTCGTCCTCCTCACAACCTCAGTCACAACCTCAACCGAGCACCTCGAGGGATTATTGGGGTTCATTCTCTGTACACATGATCCCCTTCCATTTTTCACCATATGGTATTGTGATCAAGACATTCATGGCTACTCTCAACCTTTCGGGTTTCACTTTGAGTATTCCCATGTGGTACCTCAATCCACCCACACTTCCCTTGGCTCCAAAGGTCATGTTTAGTCTCATCCAACCTATTGAGATGATGCCTCACCCAGCTCCTAGTACACTAATGACTTCTCCTCTCTCCACTTCTTCCTCCCTTCCTCCCAAGAATACCGGTGGAAAGATTCCCAAAGCAACAGACTAACCACGTCCTCCTCCTCTGTGTGTGTTATGTGATGTCCAAGGCCATGTGACACAAAATTGTCTCAATTTCCCTATCCTTCACACCCGCATATGCACTATAATAGAGAATGATGATTCCCCAGTGGTCAATGTACTATACCTACCTATGGTTAAGAACAAATTTCTCTGCACCGACCATCCATGTGCATTTTGTGGATTATATTGTTGTTGGGGCGTGCACCTTAACGGTCCCTAATTTTGGTAACTCCGTGGGTTTTGTGGAAGTTGTAAGCGGAGTTACGACTCAAAATAGTCTTAGGGGTGTCAGGGTTGAGTAAAAACCTTCTTTTTGTAATAAACCCATGGTTTAAGTCCAGGGTTTAGGGTTCGGGGCGCCCATGGTTTAAGCCCATGGTTTCGCAATAAGTGCACTATAAATAAGCACTCTTGTAAAGAAGTCAGTTTAGGATTTTGATGTAAGATGAATTGATGCGAAGCTAACGCTTGTTTGTAAGAAGGTTAAGTCCCAGCTGTGTGCGTGGACGATCTCTGCAGCTGTGTGCGCAGAGGGTTTTGGGTGATTAAGGAAATTTGCAGCTGTGTGCGCAGAGGCCTGCAGCTGTGTGCGCGGCTTGAGGACTTGAAGGGATCTGCAGCTGAGTGCGCAGATCAGAACTGTGGTTTTTGTAAAGAGTTGAATAAAACACAGTTCTGTGGATGTAACCCCTAAACTGGGGGTGAACCACGTTATATCGTGTGTTGTGGTTTTTGTTGTGTTGTTGTTATGTTCTTTTATGCATTGATAAAGATATAACTGATAAGTAAGATCACTGCTAAACACTAACTTCGTTGGAATTCCCAGTAAAGGGTTAATCAAGGCACTGTTTGTTTATCTAACCATGAAGCTAAATAAGTAACTATTAAAGCTCTGCATTTTATGATTATAATTGTTAGAAGCTAAAGGTACAGTAATATCCCTCTTCTTCTTGCAGAAACATGATTCTGTAGCACCCCATAGCTGTTTCGGGTGAGACTGCAACCTGTCCGTAGGTTGTTACCGAAAGGGCCAACACTGTGGGTCTTTTGTTGGTGTGAAGTTTATGGTATAAAGCCCGGGTCTGCCCTATAGCCCAACAAATTGGTTCTATTGCCGGTTGAACTCAGTATCTGCTCAAGAGGGGTTTACGTCGTACCTCAAGGGCTATGTTTTGGAGACCCTCAGTGAAAGAAATCGATGATTGGATTGAAGAGACTTATCTGAACTTTGCTATACAAGAGAACAAAGATCCGCATCATGGTGCAAACGAATTTTTACAAAGGTATCTTTTTTCTTATGTTTATGAAATTTTCTTTGGTAGTATCCACATAGAGTTGCACCAGTGGTTATCCAGGTTAACAGAGAGAAGGATGAACTTCCAAGAACGTCCGTTTCCTAATTGGACCCCCACAAGAATTAATATACTGAAAAGGGTGAACAACGAGATATCCCGTGCTATTGATTTCTGGACAACGCGAACCCTTGAAGAATTTGTGACGGAGTTCGCCATTGACACAAGTACGTCCTTCAACGAAGCCGAATGACAGTTCTTCAAAGGACCAAGGGGTAAGTAATTGAATTCATTTAGTTTGAGAATTAAAATGCTATTGGCTGAAAAATGTATATTGCTCATTGAATCAGACTGTTAGATTTTGCACTACTAACTTATGTTTGCAAGTGAAAGTACCTTCGATGAGCAAAGTGGTTTGCTGTGAAGTGGCAAAAGGTACAAGAGAAATTTTGAGTACTATACCCTACATCAGAATACCGAGTCTAACCCCATAAGTCCAGCAGTCTCAGATCCCGAAGAAACCCCTTCTGTTGGAAACCCTCCGGTAACCCCGCAGCGAAGACCTATTATCCCTGAGAACCCATCGCAGTCTGAAAGTAACCCTAGCTCGAGTATTCCTGTCGTAGTTTAGTCTACCCCAGTAAGTTCCCCCCTGCATACTTCTAGTCCCCCTCCTTCCCCCACTAGACTCGCGATGGACCATATGAATGACGACATTAATCTCCCTATTTTCAAAGGAACTGGATCAGAGGATCCAGAACAGTTCTGGTTTTTATGCGAAGCAGTGTGGGTTGCTAAGAACATTACGGATCAAGATACAAAAAGAGCACAGCTGGTTACTTCTTTCAGAGACCGCGCTCTGACCTGGTTCATGAAGTTTTCCAGCACTCAGAACCATGTCTTGGCTGATATAAAAGAAACAATGATAAACGAATTTAAGAAGTCGAAATCAGAGTCGTAGTGTATCACTGAATTAAAAGAGATTCAGCAGAGGCGCGGCGAATCAGTGTGGGACTTTGATCAAAGGTTCAAAGTTCTGCTAGACCAAGTCAGTTTCACCATTGGACCTATGCGGCACAAGGAATGGTTCATTGCAGCATTGCTACCGCATATCAGAACTCCACTCATGCAACAGAAGGTTGCTGATCAACAGGAGGCTCTGGAAATCACGATGAAGCTTGAAACCGCTCCTGTCGAAGACAATTCTGGTATCGCTCAAATCCAAGCGCAGTTGGCAGCAATGGCTCTAGAGCTTCGTGATATGAAGAGAGGAAAAAATGGTCGGGAAGAGGTTTGGTGTACACAATGTCGGATAGAAGGTCATGACAAGGAACAATGTCCTGCAGCAAGAAATTTCCTGAATTCTGGTGCACCAAACCCGTTCAACCCTAATGTTCTATATTGTGAGATCTGTAAGACAACGGGCCAGCATCGACCTGAAGACTGCTATCTTCTGCAAAGGTATGTGCAAGTCCCTAAGAACCCTTATTGTAAGTTCTGTAAATCAGTGGGACACAACAAATATGAGTGTCGCAGCTTTGACCTCATGAGAGAACGAACTTACGATGCTTATCGAGTACAAAATGAGGGACAGAGCAATGATGGCTATGGTTACCGTGGTGGTGCATCAGGTAGAGGTGCTTTTGGAGGTAGTGGTCGAGGTGGTATGGCCGGAAGAGTAAGAGGCCAGGTTGTGTGTTACAACTGTAACCAGGCTGGGCATGTAGTGAGAGACTGTCGAAACCCAACTACGACATGTCGGTATTTCCTAGAAGCAGATCATGTGATCGAGCAGTGCCCGCAGTTGATAGCTAAGATTCAGGAAAGAAATAGTGCCCCTACTCAGAATATTCAGATGATTTTCGTCGAGCAAAGACCTGCCCCAACCATTAATGTTGTTACCCAGAGTGGAGCTACGACAGAAGTATAGAATAAGGAGAAACAGCCTGACGAGGCTTGGGTTCGTAAGGCCCCAGCGAAAGTCCCAGTATTTGTTATCGAAAGAGAAAAAGAGACATTCATGGAAGCCAAGAGATATTTTGCTGCTCCTAGCACATCAGTAGCACCTACGCAACAACATCAGCAGCAGTCGCAGCCACAAGAAGCTTTGACAGATAAAGTAAGTACACTTTCCTCCTTTTTACAGAGTTGTATGAAGCTCTTGAGAAATCAAAATGCTTTAAGTGAGTTGCAGAAATTTATTGCTTCCTACGAACCTCAGCAAAGTTTTGGTCAGGCAAAAGCTGTTAATAGAGTTAGGAGAACTGGCAAGGAAATGAGATTGAATGCTCAGATAGGAGAATATGACATGACTGATGTCATCCTGGACCTAGGATCAGAAGCAAATGTCTTAACTAAGTAGACGTGGGAACAAATGGGAAAACCTATTCTGGAATGGTCCCCTATACATTTGAGATTAGCCAATCAGCAAAAGATTGTGTCCCTAGGAAGACTCCCCAGTGTATCAGTAGATATTGATGGAGTCAGTACCTTAGCAGACTTTGAGGTAATTGAAATAATTGATGACAACAACCCCTATCCAGCACTACTAGGCATTGAATGGGCAATAGATAATGATGCAGTAATCAACCTGAAGAAGAGACAGATGACTTTCGAAGGGAAAGGACTGAGAGTCATAGTCCCATTGGATCCCTCTCAAGGAGAGAGATACACAGAGCCAATAATAGATGAAGACTAGGATGTTTTGGACCACATCTACAATATCACAGCGAAGGAAGAAGATTATGTTGATCCTACTACCGAAGGTATTAGGGATTGGCAATGTGACAGCTCCTGCATGACAGATTCAGATGATGGCCTAGAGAATTGGTAGAATAGACTGTATGAGCTACATGGCCATCGATGTGCCAGAATTACCAAGTCTCTCAGATGGCTTGGCTCACAGACAAGAAACTTACCTATTTTTGATGGTTCGACAGACCCAGAAGAGTTTATTGTGCAATTCTCAGAGCAGGTACCAGACTCACAGAAAATGGAGACTCTGGATTCAGCATTCAGAGCCATAGCAGCCAGATGGTGGAATGGTCACAAAAAGTACATTCATAGTTGGGAAGGCGTGCCAGAAGTCCCTTTACCTAAGATTTAGGGACCAACCTTAGGAGGTGTGAAGCAGGTTTAATGGTAAGACTAGTCCTCAGGGACACTTGGATCAATGCTATGAGGCATGGTAGCATGTACCTCATGAATAATGGGTACATAGGTTTGTGCACACCCTGGAACCTATAGCAAAGAACTGGTATGTGGAGGTCGAGCTTCGCCACGGTACTGTAAGTTGGGATGGTCTTGTTGATAGTTTTGTGCTGACATTTTCTATTAATGAGGTTTCTCCTGCTTTGGAAGAAGCTGTTAGGTTGATCCATACTAAAGTATTTGATGATCAAGAAATAGCAGAATACCAACCTGATTGGAAGGCACAGGAAGCCAATGCAGTAGAATGTTATAACCTCGCAATTGACGAGGATGAGGATCTGCGCAACATTAATAGTCCTGAGTCAGAAGGACACTGTGAAGTACATGGACCAGCAGTTGAGGCACTTGAAGTGACTCAACCCCTGAAGACATGGACCGTAAACATTGGGTCAGAAGAAAACCTTAAGTATGCTACCATTGGAGATTATTGGGATGACGAAATGGTAAGCAAGGTGACCCAACTTCTCCATGAATATCAGGATCTATTTCTGACGAAGTTCTCAAAGATGAAAGGTATCCTTGGTGATATAGGAGTGATAAATATCCCTTTGAAACCTGATGCGAATCCTGTGAAACAGCGCCCTTATAGGCTGAACCCTAAGTATAAGGAGAAAGTTCGAATGGATCTGGATAAGATGCTTGCTGCAGGAATCATTCAGCCTGTTGAAGAGTCCAAGTGGGTCAGTCCTATGGTGGTGCAAGAAAAGAAGACTAAGAGAGAAATCAGAATCTGTGTCGATCTGAGGAAGCTGAATGATGCATGTTTGCATGATCCTTTCCCCGCTCCCTTTACAGATGAAGTTTTAGACAATGTTGGAGGTCAAGAAGTGTACTCTTTTACTGATGGATTTTCAGGTTACCATCAGATTCGAATTGCTACAGAAGATCAACATAAGACAACCTTCGCTACAGAAATGGGATCCTTCCAGTATACAATTATGCCCTTTGGATTGAAGAATGCACCTGCAATGTTTTCTAGAGTAGTCATCTCTGCTTTTAAGGAATTCATACATAAATTCTTAGAAGTTTATTTTGATGATTGGACTATCTTCGGGTTATTAAAAGACCACATAGCTAGTTTAAGACTTATGTTGGACAAATGTAGATAGCATCAGATTTCCTTGAACTTGAAAAAGTGTATCTTCTGTGCCCCTTTTGGAATTCTGCTAGGTCACATTGTATGTAAGCAAGGGTTGATGGTGGATCCTATGAAGATAGCCATTATTGTGAACCTGCCACCTCCGAAGTCTATTAAACAACTGCGCACTACGCTTGTTCATACTGGTTATTACAGGAAATTCATTAAAGGATATGCTCAGATAACAACCCCTATGGAAAAGCAGTCGAAGAAAGATATTAGGTTTGAATGGACACCTGAGTGTCAAGAAAGCTTGGATATTTTGAAGGAAAAGATGGTAACTGCCCCTATCTTAGTATTCCCTGATTGGAATAAGGAGTTTCATGTGCATGTCGATGCATCCTCCATTGAACTGGGAATAGTATTGTCTCAGTCAGGTGAAGGTAATATCGATCACCCTATTTCTTTTGCAAGTAGAAAACTATCCACAACAGAAAAAAATTATACTACTACAGAACGAGAAGGTTTAGCTATGGTTTATGCATTACAGAAGTTTCGACATTATCTGTTAGGATCTCATTTTAAGATGTTCACTGATCACTCTGCTTTGAAGTATTTGGTTAACAAGCCTGTGCTAGGTGGAAGGATATGCAGATGGTTGATTCTGTTTCAGGAATATGACTTTGAGATCATAGTCAAACCGGGAAGACTAAACCTAGGTCCTGACCACTTATCGAGGCTCGAGTCAGGAGAAGAGCCCATTAGTTTGGACAAAGGTCTTCCTGATGCTCAGTTGCTTGCCATCCAGATGGTTGATGATTATTTCCAGGATATTGTTCATTATTTGTCTACAGGTTTTGCACCCGCCGAAATGACAACACAGCAGAAGAAACAGCTGGTGGTTAGAGCAGACGACTTTACCTTAATAGCAGGACAGCTATATAAGATGGGACCAGATGAAATACTGCGCAGATGCATCCTAGAGCATGAAAATCCATTAATTTTGGCTGAGGCACACTATGGCGCAGCAGGAGGTCATTACACAGGAAAATCTACAACACAAAAGATTCTGATAGCCAGATTGTGGTGGCCCACAATTCATAAGTATGCAAGAGAATATTTCCACAGCTGCGACATTTGTCAGAGAACAGGAAAACCATCCAGGAGGGATGAGATGCCTCTAGTTCCGCAGGTAACTTTACAACCCTTTGATAAATGGGCTATTGATTTTGTTGGACCTATCAATCCCCCTGCAAAGAAATCCGGAGCAAGATACATTATTACAGCAACTGACTACCTTACTCTTGGGCCGAAGCTCAACCAGTCAAGACCTATAGTGCTGCTACAACCGCGAAGTTTATCTTCGATAACATCTTGTCAAGATTTGGGTGTCCTAGAATTCTTATGAGCGATCAAGGATCACATTTCTTAAATTAGACTATTGAAGTATTGACTGAAGAATTTCAAGTATATCATCAGAAGAGTACTGCCTATCATCCTCAAGCAAATGGAACTGTCGAAGCCTTTAACAATATCCTTGAACACACTCTGATGAAGGTTTGTAATGCTAACAGAAATGATTGGGACCTTAGAATTCCAACAGTACTATGGGATTATAGAACCACCTGCAATAAGTTGACAGGCCATACACCTTTTAGGTTGGTTTATGGACAAGAAGCATTCATGCCCATGGAGTACATTATCCTTAGCCTCAGAATATCTGCTTTTACAGAGATGGATGACCTAGATATGATGAAAGAAAGGTTGGCAAAGATACTAGAACTTGAAGAGGACAAATTCATTGCAGGGTTCCAGTAGCAAGTACAGAAAGCTAGAGAAAAAGCATGGCATGATAGACACATTAAGAAGAAGTAGTTCCAGAATGGTGATCTTGTGCTTTTATATGACAGTAAATTCATGAAATTCCTGGGGAAGTTCAAGACACATTGGAAAGGACCATACATAGTACACAGAGTTACTGATGGTGGCGCAGTCCAGTTAGCTAAATTGAATGGAGAAATTTTACCTTCCATGGTGAATGGAAGTAGGTTAAAGAAGTACAGGGACAAACCGGGACCCCTTGATCAGGAGTAACAGCATGAAGGATAGTCTAAGTACCAAGAACAATTGGAATTGGGTACTAGACTATAATGAAGTTGTTCTCAAAGCTACGAAGTGTTGAAGACTGTCAAAGTCTGAAGGTTGAAGTTTGGTTGTCGTATAGGTCAAGATGGGTCAAAGGTGAATATTGTGTTGAAAGTACGTATCAAGGTGAAGCTGAAGTTAGTGGTTGTGTCGAAGATCAAAGGTGTGTCGTAGCCTAAAATGTGACGGATGGGACAAACTAGACTTGGCAGCACTGGCATGAGAACTGCCCTAACTGCCTGCAATGATGAGATTTTGGGAAAATCTAGTGCCGTGTGGATAGGATTTCCGCCACTCCATCAGATTCAGCGTCATTAATGCACCATGATGACAGATTCTATTGCGGGATTCTATAAGAAGCTACACCAGCCTATGACTCCTGCATTGTACATTTCTTTGAGTTTCTTCAGTTAGAACTACGTCGAATGATCGTGAAGTCCAGAAGTTATTACGAGTGGTCAGGGAGAGAGGTCTGCTAAACCTTCTAAGCAATCCACCCGTGCAGCCATGTTCGACGAAGGCACAAAGAAAGGCAGAAGTTCGCTCTAAGAGGAAGGAAGAAAGGCAGAAGTGCACTCTAAGACGCACAAAGAAAAGCACCAGTCTTCACAGGAAAACTCTGAAACATCCCAAGATGTATCCTCCTGGTTTGGTAGAATTGAGGTGGTTGTTTATCTTATGCACCTTGACACACAATTTTGGGGACCCGTAAGTTGTCGATGGTCAAATGTTCGGTAACCAGATCGAAGGATGGGGTCGCTGATAGATCCAAAAGGCCTTAACCAGCATAAATATTACGAAGGAAAGGAACAAGCAGCCGACAACCACATGTATGGCTTCAGCAAGCAGCGCACTATGTTTTGCCAACAAGATTCTACCACCAGAAAAGCAGATGAGTGTCCCGAGATGGGACACCGGTGAGTCTTAGGGGCCTGTTGGGGCGTGCACATTAACGGTCCCTAATTTTGGTAACTTCGTGGGTTTTGTGGAATTTCTAAGCGGAGTTACGAATCAAAACAGTCTTAGGGGTGTCGGGGTTGATTAAAAACCTTCTTTTTGTAATAAACCCATGGTTTAAGTCCAGGGTTTAGGGTTCAGGGTGCCCATGGTTTAAGCCCATGGTTTTCTAATAAGTGCACTATAAATAAGCACTCTTGTAAAGAATTCAGTTTAGGCTTTTGATGTAAGATGAATTGATGCGAAGCTAACGCTTGTTTGTAAGAAGGTTAAGTCCCAGCTGTGTACGTGGACGACATCTGCAGCTGTGTGCGTAGACGGTTTTGGGTGATTAAGGAAATCTGCAGCTGTGTGCGCAGAGGCCTGCAGCTATGTGCGTAGCTTGAGGACTTGAAGGGATCTGCAGCTGAGTGCGAAGATAAAAACTGTGGTTTTTGTAAAACGTTGAATAAAACACAGTTCTGTGGACATAACCCCTAAACTGGGGGTGAACCACGTTATATCGTGTGTTTTGGTTTTTGTTGTGTTGTTGTTATGTTCTTTTATGTATTGATAAATATATAACTGATAAGTAAGATCACTGCTAAATACTACCTTCGTTGGAATTCCCAGTAAAGGGTTAAGCAAGGCACTGTTTGTTTATCTAACCGTGAAGCTAAATAAGTAACTATTAAAGCTCTACATTTTATGATTATAATTGTTAGAATATAAAGGTACAGTAATATCCCTCTTCTGCTTGAAGAAACCTGATTTTGCTGCACCCCATAGTTGTTTCGGGTGAGACTGCAACCTATCCGCAAGTTGTTGCCGAAAGGGCCAACACCGTGGGTCTTTTGTTGGTGTGAAGTTAATGGTATAAAGCCTGGGTTTTCCCTATAGCCAGACAATGGTCATTATTCCCACCATTTCCCAAAATTTCCTGAGTATTGGTCGCTCCTTAGTGACCTCTTAAAACATTCCCATGAGTTAGACATTGTCCTTGAGGAGATCCACCCTACAGATTCTTCCTCGGATACAACTAAAACAATTTACATGATCTCTACTTCCAGTAGTCATTTCCCATCCTCATCTGTGGAGGATTTTCCCGATCTATCTTGGCACCACTTTCTTGACGATGAAGAGATATATAAAACCACCATCGGGTTGACCCCATTTCACTTAGTCTGTGGTTTGGAATTGGTTCTTCCCATTGAATTCTAGATTCTATCGCTCCACCTTGGCGTTGAAATTTTACATGATACTTCACTATTATAACAAAGCCTACTTATGCTTGAACAAGCCAATGAGGACCATCATGTTTCTCTTCAAATGATTGAAGCAATAAAGACCCATTGAATTCCCATTATGACTCCCACATCCACCCACGCACCTTTAGCGAGGGGAACCTAGTCCTCGTTTATAACAAAGTCCATGATAATACTGGAAAAGAGATGTTTGAATCCATGTGGTATGTCCCTTATGTCATCCATAAATGTCTCCGCAAAAGGCATACATCATTGATGATTCTAATGGTCTCCCCTATTCTAGCCTATACAGTCAGAGAGGGCTCTCCCTATGTCACAGGGTCATTCACATATGCATATAGCTTCAAAAAAGAATTCATAAGGCTAGATTTCCGAAGGGAATGGGTTGTTAGGATTTTAAAGAGTGTAAGACAAACAAATATTAAATACCATTTGGCAATGGATTCAAAGTCTGAAACATTCAAGGACTTAAAACATAATTACTAGTGATAGCCTTTGTAATCTAAGGCAAAGTAAGTGTTAATATTCAGATAAATACCGTTTGAGAGATGGCAGGGGGGAATCAGAAGAAGCCCAATGAAACAAGAGGCACCTATCTGTGGATGAACCTCCTGAAATCCCTTTATCAGAAGCAACAGTAAAGGCTTATAACTAAAATGAAGCATCTAGTAGAGGATGAATTCCAAGACATTTACCATAAACACATAACAAATGCATTATCGGATTCAAGGAGTGCTTAACAAAGAACAAATTCCTTGCATGCAACTAAAAACACATTAGTAGAAACTACACATACATGGAAATGAAGCAGACAAGAGAACACAGACTGAATATTGGACTCCATGATGAATCTCAGATACTCATGAAATACTTTTCATTAATACTTCCAAGAAAATTTGTAGAACTACAGAAAAAATCACAAAGGCTTCCAAAATGAATGTCGACCCCTTGTTCCTCTATTGAGGCTATATTTATAGAGTAATTTTCCTCTGGGACAGATCTCGAAGCAAAACATGAAAATCAGTTTACATCATGGGAATCAAAACCCGCACACGCTAAATCCCAACAAATTATGAGTTAGAGATTCACCATGATCACAAAACAAAATAGGATAGCACATTGGGATGCATGTGATGGATCAAAATGGAAAACATGTTATTTGGGACTGAGGCTCCCTTGATGAAAATGACTGTTCAGAGCACCTCCGAATAGTCTGTAATGGTTTTATTCTTTCGTGCATATTCAAACTTGCAAAATAATTCTTAACTATCAATCTCCATAAGATTCTTCCCGCACCATTGATTTATGCGGAAGCTTTCCGAGCCTTTGATCTAAGACCAAAAATGGTGGAAAGCGGCTAATGGGATCACCAACTTTTATGACTGAAATTTTTCCTTTTCTACTTTCTTCTTTTGCCTTTTCAATTCTACCTTTAGCGGAAAGCGGAATGCGGATTCTTCAACTTATTAATCGAAATTTCTCTTTTTCCACCTTTTTCCTTTCCGATTCCGCCAAAATAACGGAAAGCAGATTTTCAACTTTCTCAAGGCTCAATTTTTATCTTTCTGCTTCCTCCTTTTTTTGGACCGTTGATTTACGTGGAAGCTTTTGAGTCATTGATCTAAGCTCAAAAGGAAAAAAATGGATCGCAGATCATGGAAAATGAATTTGCAACTTCTTTGAAGCTCAATTTTGATATTTCTGCTCCCGCCCTTCTGATTCTACTTTTTCTTATAAGGCTTGTATCCAAGGTTGCACCTAATGTTTTTTTTTACCATTTTGATGTTCAGGCTTAGGAATAAGCCTCCTAAGAAACTTCAAACTCTTAAGATATGAAATTTTCTCTCTTATCCCTCATTTTTCACTGGATTACTCTTTTGCAGGGGAATTAGTGTGGATATATTTTTTTAAATCCCCAAATTTTAGCACCGGTTCTAACAACGGCTCCAATTTGGGGATGCTATCCTCCCTGCAAGGTAGAAAATAACTTGGTAGACCAAGTCCCTGCTCCATTTGGGCCTGCTATTTTTGAAAAACCCTAGAAAACTACACCGTTTGACTTTATCCCAAATTCCCATCGCCTCAAAATTTGTTCTAGTGCATGTAACTTCAAATCTGCACAAAAAAAGACCAAATGATAGCTCCCGTGGAGACCTTACTTCATTCACCTCACGATTTAAGTATGTTAGAGATCCATCCACACATGTAACGTTAAAATGAAATGGTATACACAGTGATATGGGAAACTTAACTTACTTTACAGAAAATAGTGCTTGAGGAGCCTTCCATTTACAGGAGCTGCAGATACCATACCACCCTCCATTTCCTCCAGTATGTAGGCATTCTTCCCTCTAAAAGTTGCAACTATGTAAGGGCCCTTCCATAGGTGATAAAAATTTCCATGCTTTCATTTCTCTTCATGGGGTACATCCCATAGCAAAACTAAATCCCCCATCTGAAAATCATTATCCTTTGTCCTCTTGTATAAGATCTCTTTAATTTTATCCTGAAATTTCTGAGTTCTATCAAAAATTTGCTCTCTTTGCTGCTGTAGTTCAACCAATTGATACATCCTCCTCTGAGTTGGATGGGTTTCAACTTCTTCTTCCCATACAATCTCATCACTGGAAAACTCAAGGAACTAGGAAAGATTACCTCAAAACCATAAACCAACTGGAATGGTGAAGTGCCAATGGATTTCCTTACACTGATTATGTCATCCCACAAAGAATGAATCAATTTTGTGTTTCATGCATTTTTGTTATCTTGTAGCATCTTTTTTATGATCCTCATCAGGCTCTTATTTGAATATTCTTTCAGCCCATTTCCCTGTGGATAGTAGGCTATGGAATTCCCCAACTATATGTTATTTTTGAAACATAATTGAACCATCTTATTTGATTTGAATGCAGCAGCATTATCAGTGATCAACTTCAGAAATTGCATAATTACTGTCTCGGTGGTCTACCTACTTGGGATGGATTCAATCCATTTAATGAATAATCAGTGGAAATGAGAATCCACCTATGATTCCCCAATGAATATGGGATTATTTATTCAATGAAATCCATCCCTCATTTCTGGAAAGGGGTTTCAACATGTATGGGCTTCAAAGGCAATGGAAAAAGCTTCATTCATCCTTCAAAGATCTGACACTTATGGCATGAAGACACCTCCTTGTGGGTGTGAGAAAATATAGTAGGCCAATAAAATCATGCCCTCGTGATCTTATTCACAATGGTCTTCCAATAATGATGACCTCCACATTCTCCTCCATGAAATTATTCATTGAGCTTCTTCGCCTCCTATTCAGTTACACAGTTCAACAGGACTCCTCCTGGCTCTTTCCAAAACAACTTCCCATTTAACATGCATAATCTTGTTGTTTGATTTTTTAGGAACCCTTCCCTTGTTATTTCCATATACTATGGAGGTTGTAGATGTTTCAATACAAAGATGATGTTAGTATACCATGGGGATGATAGGAAATGTTCAACCACTTGTAGCTCTGGTTGTTCCTCAAGGTTTCACTCGTCCGCTGACAATTCAACAATCATGTGAAGGATGAGAGCATCACACTTAGACATTGCCATGAGTTTGGCTAGTACCTGGCCTTTAATCACCTTTATGGGATTAATCTCCAAGTCATATTCAAGTAGTACTGCTATCCATTTTCCCCTTCTACCCTCAGGATCTAATTGGGTTAGGATATCCTTCACAGCACTAGTAGGAATATGAGAAACAATGCGAGAATGCAGGATGTAAACTTGGAATTCCTTCAAGGCCTGTACTAAAGAATAAGACTGGTTATCTAGGATGTCGTATTTCAATTGGGAATCCCTCAATTTTTTTCTATAGAAAGCAATGGGATTCTCATTTCCCTCATCTTTCTTTTGTAACAATACCCCTTCCACTATATGCTCTGAAGCAAATGATAATATGAGGAAATATTTGGAGAATTTGGGGCTTAGCAATACAAGGGATTATGAATAACCCTCTTTATGTACTCAAAGGACTATTTTGATTTAGGTGTCCACTTGATCTTTTTGTCCTTTCCCAGCATGTTAGTTATAAACTTTACTATCTTAGCAAAGGAAGCAATAAACCTCCTCAGGATATTCACCTTTCCTAGAAAAGGACTGAACCTCAACCTTATTTCTATGGAGTTCAATTTTATGTATTGCCTCAACTCTCTTTGGGTCTATTTTGATGCCTTCCTAAGAAATTATGTGTCCAAGCAACTTCCCTTATTTCATAGAAAAGTATGACTTCTTTGGATTCAGAGAGATGCCAAACTTTCTACACTTTCTTAACATTCTTAGCAGGTGTGAAACATGTTCCTCATCAGTGTTGATGTATTTGTAACTTCGGAATGTATTCACATGTATATCTTATGTCTTGTACCCCGATGTTTATTCTATGAAGTGTTTGTAATCTATCTGAGTCATGTCAAGCCCTGTTGTTCCTATTATGAGATTCAATAATGTAAACAAGTCATGTCAAGTCATTGTGGGTAACCCTCTTATTGTTCAAGGGTTAAAGTCCCTACAGTTGCGGGGCCCTAGGGTTATTAGACTCTCCTAGAGAACTTGGCCCTATTGAGTTATTGTTAAGTCGGGAATTAGTATAAATAGAGAGTGATCCTCTCTATTTAACATACACTCAATCACACTCAGTTGTAGTGCATAGATGAGGGAGAAGAAGTTGTTGAGGCTAGAAATAAAGAGGCTACTGCTGTCGGGAGATCATCTTACTATTTTGGGGTTTTACTTTTGGTGCTGATTCTATCTCTGAGGAAGTTGTAGGGTTTTCTCCATTTATGTTTTTCCCAAGGAAAAACATTGTGTTCATTGTCTCTTTTGTTTGATTCTTGTGCTTGTTATTCTCTCAGTTAAACATCCTAATATAATGCTAGCTTGAATGATAAAATCTAACATGGTATCAGAGCTAACCTGAGAAGAAGACACTATGCAGCTGCAGAAACTAGGGCTTCCTACTTTTTGGATCTCTCTCCACAAATTTTCAGCAAAAGAAGGTTGGGCTGACTCTCCTCTCCGGGATACATCTTTCTGTCGAAACAAAATCTGATTCTGAACATTTTCATTTTTTGACTCGACACTGCTGCTAGAAATTAGGGCTTTCCACGGAACTAGAATTTTTTAGTGAGCCCAAGCCTGGATTGATCTCCTCCTCAAAATCAAAGTTTAGAGATCAAGATCAAATTTTTTGGTTGGACATAAATCTGGGAAAGTAAAACCCTAATCTGCTCCTGAACCAGCACTACAGAAATTCAGCGGCAGATCCAAATCCGACATCTTGACCTGGTAAGATCTAAGTTTTTTGTATTTCCATTTAAGTTTCTTAGTTAATATGTCTCATCATGCCAAGCTTGATGAAAATCTTGAGGGAGCTGATAAATTTCAAGCCTAGAAGTATAGGATCTCCCTGGTCCTGGAAGAAAATGAGTTGGACTCCTATATCAATGAGGAGGTTCTAGTTCCAGAGGGAGATGAGGCTAAGGCCTTACATAAGAAGAAATTGGTCATGGATAAGAGGATTATTGCTGATTCAATCAAGGATCACCTGAGACCACAGGTGTCCTCCCTAAACACATTTAAAGCTATGTTTGATGCCTTGACCAAACTATTTGAAGGGAAGAACATAGACTAGAATATGACTCTAAGAAGCCAACTGAAGAATGTAAATATCCAGAATGCAGAGACCATCTAGTCTTACTTTACGAGGGTCTCTCAGATCAAGGAACAGCTGGGAGTAGTATATGAAGAAGTGGAGAATGTAGATATTGTGATGACCACCTTAAATGGTCTTCCTAGGGCATGGGATTCTTTCATTCAAGGGATCTGTGCCATAAAGAAGCTAGTCAAGTTCAGTAGACTATGGGAATAATGCTCTCAAGAAGAAGCTCAGATAGCATCTCGAGAAGAAAAGATGGGAAGTGAAGATCAATCTCTCACAGTCCACACCAAGAAAACCAGAAGGGACCATCATCACTCCAAAGGTAAGAATTCACTCTCTAGAATATATTTGTCTACTATTAGATGTTACACATGTGATGAGAAAGGACACATATCCAAATACTATCCTAACAAAGGAAACTCTCACAATAAAAAAGGAAACAAGAGAAGACATCATGCTCATGTTGCAAAGGATGATGAACCTTCCACAAAGAGAATCAGACAAGAAAGTGATGAAGAATATGTGTTGATCTCCGCTCTCACGAGAACTATCTCACATGGAAGCAATGGTTGGATTATAGACAGTGGTGCTTCCAAACATATGACATGATTCAAAGAATCATTTGTGAAACTATCTGAACATGAGTCACCTCACAAGGTGAAACTTGGGGATGACTACCAGTATCCAATAAAAGGTAGTGGTGAATACTCCTATAAGCTAGACTCTGAAAATTCTATGAAGATGAAAAATGTATTGTTCGTACCAGGACTAAAGAAGAACCTCCTCTCCATATCTGCATTGGATGCAAAAGGAATGAGGGTTGCTTTTGTAGATGGCCAAGTTTTTATGTGGCCTAAGGGAAAGAATTTTGATGATGCAGTAGTGATTGGGGAACAAGAAGGAGGTCTATACAAATTGAAGGGCCAACCAGAACAAGATTTGGTTCATGACTCAGTAGAACCAAATGAACTTTGGCATAGAAGGATTGCACATGTGCATTACAGGGAACTACCACTAGCAAGCAAAGCTGTTGAAGGTCTTCCAAAAATGCAGACAAAACATGATGGTGTCTGCAAAGGATGTGCAAAAGGAAAGAACACAAAGAAGACATTTCCAAGTAGCGAGAGCAAGGCAAAAGGAATTTTGGAAATCATCCACTCTGATGTATGAGGTCCAATGTCATCCAGTTCATTAAGCGGGTATGTATACTATGTTTCTTTCATTGATGGTTTTTCTAGGAAGACATGGATATACTTTATGAAGAACAAAGATGAAGTATTCAGCAAGTTCAAGGAATTCAAATCCTTGATCGAGAAACACATAGAAAAGAAGATCGATATTTTTCAATCAAATAATAGCGGAGAACTCACATCGAATGAATTTAAAGACTTATGCAAAGATTCAGGGATTAAGAGGGAGTTAACCACTCCATATAATCCAAAACAGAATATGGTTGCAGAAAGGAAGAATAGAATGATCATGGAAGCTGCAAGGACCATGCTTCATGATCAAGATATTTCCATGCATCTATGGGCAGAAGCTGCCAGAACAACGGTGTATGTACAGAACCGTACTCCACATGGAGTACTTGAGAATAAGACACCTGAAGATGTATTTTTCAACAAGAAACCATAATTCATCCATCTCAGAATATTTGGCTGTCTAATGTATATACACATTCCAAAATTAAAGAGGAAAAAGTTATATCCTTCAAGAAGTAAGGGTATATTTGTGGGATACTCTGAAAGTTCAAAGGCTTATAGAATATACTTCCCATGATTGAAGAAGATCAACATCAGTAGGGATGTAACATTTGATGAAGACTCAGCTTACAACAAATACAGAAAGAGACCTGCTAAAGAACCTGAAGAAACAGAAGCACCCAGAAGTCATGACACAACCATGAACTAAGAATATCAAGAAGAAGATCAAGAAATAGAAGAACCTCAAGAACCTGTAGATCCACCTCAGGAGAAGAATCCTCACAAAAGGAAACCTGCTTGGGTACGAGAAGCTATCCAAGGCGTAGAAAGATATGGGGCTCCAGAAGAAACACACAGAGAAAGGAAAAGAATCAGGTCCTGTTCCAATTATGTAGCCTTATTATGTGATTTCATTGATAAAGAACCTTCCAACTATGAAGAAGTGATAGAAAAGAAAGAGTGGAAGGATGCTATGATCGAAGAGTACCAATCGATCATGAAGAATGATGTTTGGGATGTTGTCCCAAGACCTGAGGGGAAGTCTATGGTGACTTCCAAATGGATCTACAATATCAAGCATGTTGCAGACGACAGCATAGAAAAATATAAAGCAATATTTGTGGCTCATGGCTTCTCCCAGAAAGAAGGAATAGATTATGAAGAAACTTTTTCACTTGTAGCCAGATACACTTCCATCAGATCAATACTTACTCTGGCTGTAGTGATGAAATGGAAGATACACCAGATGGATGTCAAGACTGCTTTCTTGAATGGTGTAGTGGAAGAGGAAGTGTATGTGGAGAAGCCACTTGGTTTTGAGACACATGACAGGGAGACTCATGTGTAAATTGAAGAAATCCCTGTACAGTTTGAAACATGCACCTAGGACATGGTACAGAATAGTTGATGGCTTTCCATCCATTTTGGGCTTTACCAAAAGTAAAGAAGATTCCAACCTTTACTACAAGGTTGAACAAGGCAATCCAGTGATACTCCTACTATATGTAGATGATCTATTTGTAACAGGTATGGATGGATTGATTACTGATACGAAGAGAAAGCTTGTTGCCGAGTTCAAAATGAAGGACTTGGGTATGGTGCACTATTTTCTAGGAATGGAGGTGTGGCAAAATGCAGATGGAATCTTCCTCAGACAAGGGAAGCATGCAATAGATATCCTGAAGATATTTGGGATGACGGGCTGCAAGGCCATAACCACACCTATGGCATCGGACCTGAAGCTATTGAGTGATGCTTCATCTGAGTTAGTTGATGCCACGATGCATCATCAGATGATTGGGTCCTTGATATACCTGATGAATACGAGACCAGATATTTTCTTTTCTATGAACACCTTGAGCCAGTTCCTGATAGATCTGAGACATGTTCACTTGATTGCTGCAAAGCATATTCTGAGGTACCTAAAGGGTATAGTTGATTATGGGCTCAAGTATAAGGATGATCAGAATATTAACCTAGAGGGTTATGTTGATTCAGATTGGGCAGGCAGTGCCATCGATAGGAAGAGAACTTCAGGGTGCTGCTTCAGTATGGGATCAGGTGTGATCTCTTGGTTTAGCAGGAAGCAATCCTGTGTGGCACTAAGTACAGCTAAAATAGAGTATGTCGCAGCTTCTTCAGCCATTTGTGAGGCAGTATGGCTGAGGAAGCTACTGTCTGATTTATTTGATCTCCAGTTAGATGCTACTTGTATATATTGCGACAACCAGAGTTTTGTGAGGTTGTCAGAGAACCCGGTGTTCCATGATAAGTTGAAGCATATCAAGACCAAATATCACTATATCAAGGATATGGTGCAGAGAGAAGTAGTGAATCTATACTATGTTGTGACGGATGAACAGATAGCTGATGTGTTGACTAATCCATTGGCTAGGGTGAATTTTGAATACTTCAGGGAGAATCTTGGTGTTCTCTAGATCAAGGTTCCTTCCAGGAGGAAGTGATGAGTCTGTGATGTGCCTTTCTGACATGGTGAGAGGATTGGTTCCTTCCATGGTCAGATGTAAGTGTTGTGCCCTTCTGACATGGTGAGAGGATTGGTTCCTTCTATTGTTAGATGTATGTGATGATCCCACATCCATCATGAAAAAGGGTTGGCTCTATGAAGACACATCTAGTATGAAAAAGGACTAGCTCTGTGTAGATACCACATCCAGCATGAAAAAGGATTGGCTCTGTGAAGACACATCTAGTATGAAAAAGGACTAGCTCTATGTAGATCCCACATCCAGCATGAAAGAGGGTTGGCTCTGTGAAGACACATCTAGTATGAAAAAGGACTATCTCTGTGTAGATCCCAAATCCAGCATGAAAAAGGGTTGGCTCTATGAAGACACATCTAGTATGAAAAAGGACTAGCTCTATATAGATCCCACATCCAGCATGAAAAAGGGCTGGATCTGTGATGACACATCCAGTATGAAAAAGGACTGGATCTGTGTAGATCCCACATCTAGTATGAAAGAGGACTATCTCTGTGATGAAACATCCAGTATGAAAAAGGACTGGCTCTGTGTAGATCCCACATCTAGTATCAAAAAGGACTAGCTCTATGATGAAACATCTAGTATGAAAAAGGACTGGCTCTGTGTAGATGCCACATCTAGTATGAAAAAGGACTAGCTCTGTGATGATACATCCAGTATGAAAAAGGACTGGCTTTGTAGATGTACATCCAGCATGAAAAAAGGCTGGCTCTGTAGAACTTCCTGTGATGAGAAGAATCAAGAGATAGCACCTGTGATGATGACCTCGTGATGATCCAGATCAAGTGATGATCCAGATCCAGTGATGATGATCTAGTAGTGATGATCCAGGAGTGATGATCCATATCAAGTGATGATCCAAATCAATATGAAGATGACTTGAAGATGAAGATCAAGACCCGTGTTGATAAATTGTGTCGAGAGAATACCTTCCTAGTTAAGAGGGAGTGTTGATGTATTTGTAACTTCGGAATGTATTCACCTGTATATCTTATGTCTTGTACCCCGATGTTTATTCTAGGGAGTGTTTGTAATTTATTTGAGTCATGTCAGGCCCCGATGTTCCTATCGGGATATTCAATAATGTAAACAAGTCATGTCAAGTCATTGTGGGTAACCCTCCTGTTGTTCAAGGGTTAAAGTCCCCGCAGTTGCGGGGCCCTAGGGTTATTAGACTCTCCGAGAGAAGTTGGCCCTAGTGATTTATTGTCAAGTCAAGAATTAGTATAAATAGAGAGTGAGCCTCTCTATTTAACATACACTCACTCATGCTCAATTATAGCACATAGCTCAGGGAGAATAAGTTGTTGGGGCTAGAAAGAAAGAGGCTACTGCTGTCGGGAGATCATCTTACTGTTTTGGGGTTTTACTTTTGGTGTTGATTCTATCTCTGAGGAAGTTACAAGGTTTTCTCCATTTATGGTTTCCCTGAGGAAAAACATTGTGTTCATTGTCTCTTGTGTTTGATTGTTGTTCTTGTTATTCTCTCAGTTAAAGATCCTAATATAATGCTAGCTTGAATGATAAAATCTAACAATTAGACTTGGAAAAGGAAATGATGTCGTCTAAATAGATGACCAAAATCTTGTCCTTTTCATTAGCAAAAGCTATGTCCATGGACCGTTTTAAGTTTTCCCCCACATTCATGACTCTGAATGGAATTTTTGCATACATAAAAGTGCCCAGGGCGTGGTGAAAGATGTCTTCTCTTGGACTTCTGGTTGCACCATGATCTGATTGTAGCCTAAGAAGCCATCCAAGGTGGAGATCCTCTCAGATCCCACTACCCTATGCAAAATGTGATCCATCTTAGGAAGAGGGTAATCATCCTTCAAAGAAAATTTGTTCAGATTTCTAAATTCAATGCATATCCTTATCTATCCATTCTTCTTCGTCAATGGGACCAAGTTGGCCACCCACCTTGAGAATCTAAGGGCCACAATATTTTTTTCCTCAAATAGTTTCTTTATTTCTTTTTCCACCAAGGGAAGCAGCTTGGGGTTCATTCTCCTTAGCTTCTGTTTGAAAGGCATCTCATCCTTTTTTATTGGTATAGTGTGTTGGATTATATTGGTATCATAAGCCTTGAGATCATTGTAGATCCAAGAAAAAACATCCGAGTATTATTTCATTAGTGAGATGTATTTATTCTTGGCCTCAAGTGAGAGTGCTCTTGATATTTTGATGACCTTTGGATAATCCTTTGTTTCATCATTAACATTTTCCATGTCCTCACAACTTGGGACAAGTTGAGGTTCCTTGGCCACATTGTTTGGGTCAAAGAGATTTTGCAAAGGAACTAAACCCCTGGGGATAGAGTTACCTTTGAGCTATAGGATCTCTTTACCACAGATATTGTTTAGATATTTTTGCTGCTAATCAGTCCCCTTCAAATTGGGAATCACAGATTCTTCAGTTTTGCAGCCAATAGTACCCTCAATAAACACAATCATATCATTACGTAGAATTTCTTTGGAACAACAACCTAACTTTGCGGGGATTCCTGGGTGAGAGTAGTCCCTTATAGGTGTACATTATTATCATCAATGTTCAAGCTATCAAATTCTCTTGTGAGAGTGATGAAATTCTAAAATTGTTCGTCATTTTCAAAGACCTGCCAACTCTTAACATTATCCGAGATAGAGGGTTTGTGCCTAACTTCAACCTCATATTTTCTCTTAGGGTGCATGGGGATCTTGAAAATTGCAGCAGAGGTGGCCAAAGATTCTTCTATACAGTTCTGTAACCTGGGAATCATATTAAAGTTTCATTCTTCAAAACATTCTATCAGGACTTGGGCATCATTTCTGTAGCTCCTCATCCTAGGATGCCTAGACTGATACTCACCTTGCATTTTTCTAATTACCAGCTCAGATTCTCCATGTATTACTACCTTCCTGACTTGGAAATTACTTAGGACCTGAATTGATAACATCATAGCCTCCTATTTTGCCTCATTATTTCTGTAATCAAAGGCAAGTTTGTAGGAATAATTTAAAGCTCTCCCTCCAGGGGCTTTAACACAAACTCTCGCTCCTACCCCTTCTCTGTATGCTTCTGCATCAAAACTTACATCCCACACTCCTTATAGTTCCTCTTAATTGGGTACAAAGGTAGCGTTCTATGAACTGAAACTGTCTTTGCCTCCTTTTGTAAAGAAAATAGCTGACCCCATCTCAGTATCCAACAAGTAGATGGGGTGGTTGTTTGGGATCTCAGCACTGGTTACCATGTATGCCAACTTATTCTCCCTAAAAAATATTATCTGCGACCCAAAGATATGCATGGTGGCATATGACATATCCATTTTAAGGGCACCTTTGAGTTTGTCCACCCAAGATATTGATAGCAGCATTCCAAATTTCAGAGGGATTTCAACTGCAACTACGTTCATGACAAGGGTCATGGCAGGGATCTGGGATAAATAAATTGTTGAATATTTAATCAATCCTAGGAACTTTACTTTAATTCAATCAAAGGAGAAAAAATATGTGTAGGGTCTGGTCACCTCCAACCCTAGCTTATCAATGATTACCCTGGGAATAAGATTATGGGAGGCTCCTGAATCAAGCATGGAATTATGCAAAATGGCATTGTGAATGTTCATACTGAAATACAAGGGAGGAATGTCTTCATCATATGGCTCTTCTACATGGGGTCCAAACAAGATGGTGAGACTATCGTCTTGAATATTCAGGGAATCTGATATTGCAGAGATTTCTCTTGGAGGATTCAACACAGTCGTGATTTGGGACTTGTACTCTGAATTTCTTAACAATTGAGTTAGAGGGACAAAGATTTTTTATTTTTTTCATTTTGGCCTCAAAACTAAAAGAGGTTTGTCCTTGATATGGGTTCCTTGGATTTTCCTCTTTTCTTTTGGGCTCTGTTACATTCTTGGAGGTGTCCTTAGGGGGCGGATCATTCTTTTCTTTGATTGTAGAGGCTTTGTTTGTTGGCTCATTATTTAGCATAATAGGAACATCTCTGTTCCTCAGGACAATATACCTTTGCAGATCCATGATAGTAAGTTGATACACCCTCTGAAAATCCCATGTTTCCCCAAGAGGAAGATCCTCCGCTTATTGCAAGGAATCATGATGTTCTTCTTTGGTCAAAAGTCCAGAGGATGAGTCAGTGTCCAGTTGGTGGATGTCACCCTCAGCCTAATTTCCATACTTCTCCACATAGTTCTCCTGAAATGGATTGATAGGTTGATCAAGAAGGTTTCTCTGATCTCTCTATTTGTTTTGGAGAACCTAGGTGTAGCCGGGTTTTCACCCTGGATACATGTAGATGCACCTCCCTTTTGTCAAAGGGACAGAAGGGTAGAGTTTGAATGGATAAAAAAAATATACAAACAAACGATTAGCAATACACTAAATAGTAAAGAAACTATGAAAATAAAATAAATAAGATGGGACAAATATACCTTCTCTTTTCTGTAAAATTGGGCCACCGTGCCCTTGCCTGGATTGTACCGCCTCTCCGCAGGCTTGATGGTACGAAGGATGCCTCAACGTACAAGGTGGGTAGATGGTGGGGCAATGGAATGTTTGGAAAACGATGTGGGTATTGTGAGAGGGTGATTCTCACCATACTCACAAATGATAGAAAAATGTGCAAAGGAATAAGTGGTGAATCTAATGATGGAGACCTCCACACTATTTTATAGTTTTTCTTGTCTTTTTCTCTCTTTTAGGGTTTTGGAACCCTATTTAGGGTTTTAATCCCTATTTACTATTTTTAACCCTTTTGGGGGATTTTAAGCCCCTCTGCAGGTGTTTATCTCTTTTAAGGGTTTTTAGGTCCTTTTGGGGTTTTAAGCCCTTTTGAGGGATTTTAGGCCCTTTGTGATTTTTTTGAGCTTTTTGAGAGAGCATAAGGTTAAAACATAGTTATGGAGATAAAAAAGGAGGGAAAAAAGATAGGAAAAATATGTCTATATATGGTTTAGGTCATGTGGAGCTAGTTGAGCATTTTTTGCGTTAACAGATTGCTCCCTGATGTGTGAGGGCAAGAGCTCATCGTATGGCCGACGAACATCATACTATAGATAATTGGGATAGTGGAGAGACCTATGAAAAAAAGGCGCTTCCTCACTCGAGACATGGTGGCTTTTGGTTTTTGTATTAATGTTGGTTCCCATCAATGGGTGAGATACAAAGAATATGTGACATGTATATGGACGAGGTAGGCATACCCATTCTGCTAATAATGTCAAAAGAATACATAATGGCGTCAAGTCTCCAAAATCTAGGAGCTGATCATATACAACTATTGTTACATAATTGTAGACTTAATGAGAGGCTGAATATCATACTGATTTGAAGAACTGATACATAGGACCCATGGCATTCTCATGGAATGCAAGATCTTCACAACTAACGATCTGCTGGATCTAGAAGTTTACATAACTGTAGGGACTCACTAATGGATATTTAGAGTCTCTATGCTACAATATGCCCCATCAATCATGAATCTATATAGAAGCACTATTATGGGGGTTTCTAAACATTGTCTCCAATGCAACCCAGAAATCACAAGGGAAATGAAGCTTCTAGTTCCCGTATGAGACTCACCAATGTGCTAGAGTTAGGTGACAACCGAGGTCTTTGACCAAATACTGCATGGACCAATACCTTGTATGAATCTCAATGGTGCGATGATGTAGTTGAAGCCGATCATGTGAGACACAACCATCCCAAAAGGCACTAATGAATCCTCTCAAGTGGTCAAAGGAACTCATCAATAAGGTTAGTGAAACTAAGATACAGGGACCTCTAGGTCTATCCTTTGGAAAATATGTGTTGTTGTCTACAGAGGAAGACCTACAACTGACAAAGGAAAAAATGTTTCCTTGACTAGAAGCACGAGGGGGATAACCAAAGACATGAGAAAATATGACAACTAACACACTGAGTGGGGTAACGGGTGCAAGGGAACATGGGAGACTCAAACATCCTTTGTTCAGAGTAATGACGATATGGCTGACCTGGCAGCAAATGAAACCGACTCATGGGAGAGAGATCATAGCTATAATATTGGGAATGTAACTACAGATGGGAAATACTTGCGGGGAGGTAACTTGGAATTTTGATATCCAACGGATCCAATGAAGACTCGTCGCAAAATACTCCATACAGAGGAGATCCAATGGGGGAATTTTGTCAAACTGTAATATATGGGGTGGTGCCTAAATACACTATTATGACACAATATCTTGGATTTTTAGCGAGCCCGAAAGAGTAAATACTCGATGGTGTTTTCATTTTTAGAGATTCTGAAAACAGAAAGAAGACTCCAATGGGGTCTCTTTTTCATTGATAGTCTCATGCATCCAAAAATGGATAAAAGTTTACATAGGAGAGCTCACCCACCTTTTTTGGGGGATAGGAGACTTCTTTACCATTGGTAGTCCAATCAGGCCAAAAAAGGTTGAAACTATACTGACTGGACGGTCATTCAAATACTTTTATGAGCATGAATGAAACCAAGTTTTCTCAACAATCCTTTCTTAATGAGAAGGATGGAAAAGAGCTTAAAGACAACCCATAATGAATTTTTTCCTAAAGTTTGGTCCCAATGGTTGAGAAAGCATAAAAGGATGCAGAGGGAAACGTTCTTGGTTTGAGTGTGTTGAGGTGGTCCTTTTCTTCTAGTAGTCTACATGGTCTGCAAAATGATATAAATGAGACTGTGTAGATTCTCTTTCAAATACTTTAACAAGTGGGAAAGGAGGAAAGTGCGCTTGGTGATCTTTTCATTCATTTAGGAGTCAAAAAAGAGCTTAACAGAAACTCCATAATAGAGATTTGTGTGGTGGTGCGCAAACAAGGTGGATTCCAGTAATTGTCCTGGAAAGTCATTGTGGAAGCATGAGACAATCGTCTCATCAAATGATAGAGGATGAAAAACTGAACCCGACGGTGCAAATGACATCCCAAATAGACTCTGCATGGCTCTACAATGCTTGAAAGAAAAACAAACCTAATGGGGCCTATAAACAAGGGGGGGCACATGACATGTGTCATTGTTACTATTCAGTGTTGAGTTGGAGTGGAGGACCCCAGATCTCATTCAGTGATTTCTTTCATTCCAACTAGTGATTTTCAGATCCGCGACTTGTAGGTAAGAGTGCATGCCAAAACCATCCTTTTCAGTGGTTTAGTTTTGTGATTTGCTCACCTAGTTGCCCCTGCCGAACTGCAAGAGTTCGATCGGGTTAGGTCGTGCTTTTCGAGGGAAAATTCATGACTTGGGTCACACTTTTTGGCAAAGAAGCTACAACCTAGCTGCACCTATTGAGGATACCAGCATGATCTAAAGTCACGATTGTTCAGCCAAAAGGAGCGATTGAGTCGTGCCTATTCAGCCAACAGCAACGACTGGGGTCGTGTTTACTGGCTGAAAAATAATGACTTTGCCTTTGGGTGAGGGGATTTTATGAGACTGATTCTACTTGGTTTTAGGTTGCCATGCAGGATGGCTCTACCTATGTGGAGGGATTGGTATTGTAAAGACTTGTGGAGGGGTGCTTTTAGGAGTGAGGGATACGCTATCCCGATGTGGATTGCTCAAGTTTATGCAAGTTTCCCTGATACGAAGCTTGCGACTGTTACTCGAGACTTTGGTGGGTTTTTGGGATGTTGGGGCAGATTGTTTCATCATTCAGGGGCAGCATATTGAGATTATGTTGTAGGATGTATACATGTTGATGGGGCTCCCGATGCTGGGAGTGATTAGAGATATGTCGCCAAAGCTCTCACATGGGGAGACTTTGGATGATCTTTTTGAGAGGCATTGATATTCCTCTGCTTATGTTCATGAGTCATATATTTTTATATGCTACATTAAGAGTCTCTCAACTCAAGTGTTTACAGTGATGTTGGTACGGATCTTGGGGTCGTCAGGACCACACAAGATCTCAGCGGGGCAGCTCTAGATGGTGGAGCGTGTGATGGTGGAAACCTACTATAGGTGGGCCCAGATGTATCTGACCATGGTTCATAGGGCGTTGAACCTTGCTAGGGTTGTAGGATGGGATTTTTGTTTCCCTTCCTTTTTGTGCTACTTCTTCTTTGATGGGGTACCAACCCTTCAAATGCACTTGGCAGTGTGGGATCGTGGGCCTCAAGAGCCTTGGATGCGGAGATGGAGCATGATGATGGCTCATGAGGGAGGGGCCTAACAGGATGTTTCTTTACTCGAAAGATGCTCACATAGTGGAGTGAGCTTCTAGTCCTCATTGAGTACTACCCGTATGCAGACATAGACTACAGGAGAGACGCAGAGATGCCTCGACCGCCAGGGCAGGCCTAGGGACCACATGGTATGTATACATGATGTTTTATGTGTTTACATCCATAGCTTAGTGGTAGCCAGTTTATGTTTATGATAGATACGGATGATGTACCATGTGTATGTGAAGATGTTCGGCCACAACTGCTTGCGGGTTACGAGCAACAGAAGACAAGGGTGGAGGGGGTGGATCCACCTGCTCCTGGCCCCCAAAGGACCTTGCACTTGCTCCATCATGATATTGAGAGCCTGCTGGAGGTTGTTACTGATGATGGTTGGAAGCACTTGGATGATGAATTGATTGTTGTTTCTACCACATGCCTCTTTATTGGATTCCTCTAATGAAGAGGATTGCAATTGCGGCAGAATATGTTCAAGCGATGGCCTGAGGGGATGCCCTGATGGAGGACGAGGACAGCTCCAGTGAGGAGGATGTATCAGAGGAGGAGACCGAGTCAGTGGAGGAGGATGGTGAGTCCAAATATGATTAGCATCTAGTGGAGCTACCCCTAGTGCATTGGTGCACTAGGATTTTTGTATCGTTATGTATATTTAGTTGAGAAAGCTTGTGAAGATTCTCATTTTGTACTGAACAGTTTATGACATGTTATATATATATATATATATGTATTTTTTTTATGCACATGGATCCACTGTTTATGGTTTTATGTGAGTCTTGTTATGATGAAAAGAAATTCCTAGATGATGTATGTTACTCATGTATGCATGTTTTTTACATGATTATGCATGATGTAGTTTCTTGATTTCCTATATGCGATGTTGAAGATGTCATTCTAGAACGTCGTTATCCATTTTGTCTACTACACTATTGAGGTTTATGGGAATATGTATGAATGCAATGGAATCAAAATTTCTAACCAAATATTTAGTGCAGATAAAATTTCTAAAAAGAAAGGATCATGTACCCAGTAGCGGTTGTTCAACTGGGAGACAAGCAGCTGGGAGTCTAAGAAGACATCGAGGTGATGAATACCCAACTAGAGGGTGGCAACCAAGAGACCAGTGACACCATCATACTCATCCTAGTTGTTGGTAGAAAAGTCAACACAGATTCCATCAATATGGATTAACTCATGTGATGGGGAATAGATAACCCATGCAATAGAGGCGAGATTAGGAGACCATCTCTTGCTCCATCATCTAATCCAGTGTAGCGACGCAGGGTAGGATTGATATGTAGTAGTCAAGGAAGAAAAGTGAAAGACTCATGTTAAGAATGGTGTAAAAAAAAGAAAAAAATAATACGAGGGTCTCATGGTGGTATTGTTAGGTGTAAAATCTCTTGAGGTAGAGCCCGTTGTAGGGATTCTTCAAGAGTTGTCCATTAGATTCAGCTAGAGTATATGCCCCCTTTCCAAGGAAATGGTGGATGACATAAGGTCCATACCACATTGACTCGAACTTCCCTTTTCCTAACTTGTCATTGGATTGGTCATAAACAAGGACCGGGTCTCCTTTGTTGAAGGTGCGAGGGTGAACATGGGAGTTAAAATGTAGCTTCGACTGTGTTTTAGCTTCTTTGATGGCTTGGAGAGAAGCATGATAGTCCTCGTTGGTTTTTTCAAGTAGGAGGAGACATTCTTCTAGAGGAGAAGTATCGGAAAGGAGTTTTATGGCGAGACAAAGCGATGGGATTCGGCAGTCAACGGGAAGTGTCGATTCAATGCCATGGACCAAATGGCAAGAGGTGAAGCCAGTGGTGATCTTTGTGGATGTGTGGTAGGCTAGAGGGCGGAAAACAACATGTGGTGCCATTTAGTTTTGTGGTTTCCTACCATCCGTTGGAGCATAGAATGATTTTTTTGACAGCTTCTACTTGCCCATTTCCCCAAGGGTAGTAGGATGATGAGTATCAATGCTCAAACTTCAACATGGTTGAAATTTTTGTCCAAACAACGTCTTCAAAATGGTTACCATGGTCCGAGACAATATGTTTGGGAACACCAAAACATGAAATGATGTGGTTGAATAAAAATCACGTAGCTATGTCATCTTTGCAATTGAATGTGGGCATGGCCTCTGCCCATTTAGTAAAATAATTGACAACCATAATAATGTATTTGTGGTCGTTGACTGAGGGAGGATTAATTTTCATGAAATCGATCGCCTACTTGCAGAAGGGACCAACTGTGACTATGGGATGTAAAGGCACAGGGGGAGTCCTTTATTTTGGAGCAAAGAGTTGATTGTTGCGACAGTGTTTAACCGCCTCGATGCAATCAGCAAAAATGGAAGGAAAAAAATAGCCATCACATAGAATCCTGTGGGAAATTTCCAAACTAGAAAGGTGGCCACCACAAGATCCACTATGATAGTCACTGAGGACCCTTTCAACCTCATTAAGGGTGAGGCAATGATGCAATATGGTATCTACACCCCGATGGTATATAACATCCCCAATAAGGATATGGCGAGCGGATTGATGTCAGATGTGGCATCTATCTTCGCAGCTTAAGTGGGCCTCAAACTTTTTGGTGCACAAGTACAGGAGAATGCCCCCATACTAAGGATCTTTCGTGAAAATGACAAATAAGAATTCATTAGGAAGGTTGACCGTAATTGGTGATGATGCGTCAACAAGGGAATTTCTTTCATCAGTGCAGCCTACGCCAAATCCTTGATGCTTTTGGGAGAAACAAATTCCAAGTCGAACTCCTGAAGGACAAAAATCCACCTGGTTGCGCAACCTTGTAGGAGGCGGTGGATCAAGAGGTATCGCATAGGGTTGGAATTGGCCACTACTTGACTATGGTTTGCGATAATGTAATTGCTCATATTTTGAACTGAAAAACTATGGAAATGGCCATATTATCTTCAATCGAATATCGTAGGGGGGACTGGTCAGCTTCTGAATAACGTAGTAAATCACATTCTCTTAACGATCATCGTCTTCGTGGGCCAAAATGCCAGCGATGGAATTTTTAGAGGATGACACATAGAGGATGAATTCCTTAGTGAAGTCAGGTGTAGACAATAATAGGGCAGAATCCAGAGCTTGCTTTAATGCATCAAACGCATCTTGCACATGCTGATACTAAACAAACAAAATTTTGGTACGAAGCAAACACAAGAAACTATGGGATTTTGTTGCATATTTCGGTATGAAGTGGAAAAAGAAGTTAGCCTTGTCTTGAAGTCTCTGCAGTTGGCGCAAAGTCCGTGGTGAGGGTAGATCGAGAATGGCTTTAAATTTAAGAGGGTCAACCACAATCCCTTTGTGGGAAATGATGAACCCAAGTAGAAGGCCTGTTGGAACACAAAAAAAACACTTGAGAGGGTTCAATCATATTTTGTACTTACGACATTGCAGGAAGACTTGTTGCAATTCGTCTAAGTGTTGTGAGCACTTCTGTGACTGAGCAGTAAGGTCGTCTAGATAAACCAATATGATGTAAACGAGGTCATGGAAGTAGTATGTCATGACGGGCAGGAAAGTGGCTCCAGGGCTCTTGAGTCCAAACGACATCACTCGATATGAAAATGTGCCCTAAGGGGTTGTAGACGCAGTCTTGTATTGATCTTCCTTCTGGATCTAAATTTGGTTGTATCCAAAGAAACTGTCCATGAAGGAAAAGACTTCATGTTCAATGCATACATTATTGATTTGGTCAATAAAAGGAGTTGGGAATTTTTCCTTAGGACAGGTCAAATTCAAGTCACAGAAGCTCTACAAATGCAGATGGTACCCTATTTTTTATTCACAGGAATAGTATTTGAAACCCAAGTGATATATGCAATGGGGTAAATTAAGCCTATTGTGCGCAGGTTCTCAATATTGACCTTGAACATGGTGGCCTTTGAAGGATGGATGGGTCATTGTTTTCGACACACATGTGCCACATCAGGCCATGTAGCAATGTGATGTTCCACGATGAATGGATCCAAACCAGGAATCTCAGTGTAAGACCAAGCAAAGATGTCACAGAATGACTGAAAAAATTCTTTGTAAGAAGCGACCTCCTTAAGGGAGCATGATGCTCCAAGTGTGATTTCTTCAACAACCTCCAGGTTGATTGAGATATTGACCTTGATTGTGGGTGAAATGTTGGCCATATTTCCTTCTTCAAAGGCATCGGGATCCGGGATGGGTTTTTTCAACCAAACTACCTTGTCATGGATGAAGTCCTTAGTCTCCACTAAATATTGATCTGACATGGATGAAGGTTTCTCGAGGATAAATAATGAGCGATGCTGCATGTCATCCCATGGGTATTCAAGAGCAGACAAGGCTTGAAGTATCTCCTCGTCGTTACTGAAAAATGATTGGATAGATTTGAGGGATCTTCGATGGCTGTAGTGACAACAAGGTCGGTGGAGCTAGACACCATGTAAATAGTTGGGGTGGTCGAGGAAGAAACCAGAGGATGGATTTCTTCGATGACAGTGATGTCAGATTCAAGGGAATGTTTCTAAAGGTTTCTAAGGGTGGACCGATACTCATCCAAGTATGAGAAATGATGAGAATAATGTCCATACAATCCACAAAGTGCACATGCATGGTTTGTCCTCAAATAATTATTTTTTACTATGGGCTAAGTCAGGATGATGACCACTAGAAGGTTCTCGGTTGGATCCATAATGTCTAGATGTGTGTAAAGGATAGGTATTTCTAGACAATTTTGGGTTGTGTAACCCTGTACGTCGCACAAAGTGCAAGGTGGAGTCAGTCGAGTTTCAGTGACTGCTTTGGTGGTTTTTCCCTGAGTCCTCTTTGGAGGAGGCAGGAATGGTGCAATAATGAAAGGTGTTTTTGGTGTGCCAGGAGGAGGGCATGACACCATCTCGATTAGCTAGAAGGGGGTCGACACCAATTGGGGCATCAGAGGTGAGGTGGGTGGTTCAAGGTACCACACCGGAATCCATAATGTAAAGTTTGGTAAATTTATAGTATCCATAACAAGCTTACTCACAATGCCAGAAGGTGGGAAAAGGAAGGGAGTTGTATGGACTGGGAGTGAGCCTCAATAATTCCCTGGTGATTGCATTCGAGGTTGAGTTTGTGGTTATGGTGTGGGAAGAATGATATTGAATGAAATGACACACAAATTTGCTGTGTCAGTTGGCTCTTGTGGAGGAGGTAAAGAAGGGAAGGAATCCATCAGAGATGTGTCGACAAATAGTCCCAGGCCTATGGCTGACAAAAAAAGGATGGCTACACTATCGATGGAGGTATCAATAGTAGGGATGATATGGTATGGTGTGGTCGACCCCTACAAATAATAGTAAGTTAGTTGGTCCACCTTCATGATATTTCCATCGTGAGGGAACATCATAAGTCAAAAAATGATGGATTCCACATTTCTCATGGCATACCTGTAACTACGTCCGAGGAGGAGGTTACAATGAAGATGAGCATTGAAAAAATCTATGTCGATCAAAACCATCTTACCGGCTAATGATATAGGGGCATTCGAGAGAAATCCTTGGGCTTTAGTGGAGCGACCATCATAGGTGTGAAGGGCAGTGGTGGACGGTTGGAGGGTAGGGGACCCGAGTTTCTTCCAGACGAATGTCGACATGACACAGGTGGACACCTCTTCATCAATGATACATTGATGAATAACCAAATTCTGAATTGAGACCAGAATCTGAAACGCGAAGGTGGATGGCATCCTTGGCTCACCTTGATCCAAATAGAATCTTATCAATCTAGAATCACAGGGATCCATAGCACCAAGTGTGGATAACAACGCTTTTCATTGCGGTGGGCAAGTTTTGAGTACCTCAAGAGCAGACATGGTTGTAGGTAACTGAGCCAAGTCGTCAATGATTCTATAATTAAAGGTAGCTCTAATAGTGGCATTGTTGGTGATACGCCGCATGAGAAACCGTGGACATCTGTTCGCCCCATCGGTATCGGGTGGGGCCAAGTAGAGGGACATGTTGGCAGTGTCATATGTGGATGTCAATGACGGGTCAGCATTTTTTGGGGTGGATTTGTACTGGTTACATCTAGTCTGGAGGTTCATCTCTTCAGTTAACAGTGCCATAAGGTGATGGATACCAGTCTTCATAGGTGGAGACAGAGCAGGTGCTTTAGGAGCAGGTGGTGTTAGGGGTACGTTTGCAACCATTCCTTGGAGTGGTAGCGGGTTTTGGAGCACCATATCCAGAGGGCCTAGTGGCGCTAGGTTGCATTGAGCCTATGTTTTCGCATTTGTGTCCCATTGAGATTCGTTCTGGAGAAACTGCTTAACACTGTCCATATGCGAGAATTCATGAGTATAGTGATCGTAGACATTGCACAATTTACACGGATGATTAGTCGGTAATAGAGCAGTTCGTGCCAGTCGAGTTGGCTGTTGGAGGTTTTGGGTTGGAATATTAGCACCGTTGTTGTTAGGAGGTTTAGGTTGTTGGCCACCTCCTTGTGGTTGGTTGTTACCTGGGTTCCTTTCTTGGTTTTTTTTACCCTACCCTTGTTGGTTATTGGGGGCCGGTTGGTTGGGAATATTTTGCTGTGCAAAAAAATTGTCCCGAGAAAGTTGGAGGAATTGGGGCAGGTGGCGAAGCGGCTTGAATAGGTGGCACATAGTAGGTTGGAGGAGCTAGAGGGGATACAAATCTAGTCATTGGTACCGAATACGGTTGTACTAGCTGTTTCAGTGCATGAGCATGCTAACTTGACACGGGCTGTGCATAGGAGGTTGTGGCTCTGAAATGAGCCATCATCCTGGAGTAATCGAGCATCTGGTGTGGTTGAGCACCACTAGGGATGTTTCTTGGGTGCGGTGGCATCATGGGGGGTCCCGCATAGTACTGTGGGTGTTGGGAGACAAAATTGATGACACCATCTGCGGTACGGGAAGCCCCTAACGCATCGCGGTGAGAGGTGCCAGAACGGGGAGCGTCTGGTATGATGGTGTATAGGTATCAAGACTGAGTATAGATTAAATAAAACTATTGGGCCTTCAAGAAGGCCTCTTCCTTAGTTTAGGGGCATTCATAGGTGACATCCTTGGCTATGGGTGGTAACAGGATCTTCAAGAACCAATCAAGGAATATTCTATCATCGAGCTGGATTTTGCATAGGCTACGTCATCTCCGCCACTCGTGAATGTGGTCGGTGATGTGCATAGCGGTATTCTGATGACAAGATAACAAGATCTCCATGCCTTCGTCATAGTGAAAAGGGAATTGGAAATATTGGAGGAACATGAAGTCTAGCGAATTGAAATCAGCGTAAGAGGATTGAGGTAATTCGATATACCATTTTACTGCAACATGTGTGAGTGTGCTTTGGATTAGTCTCAGTTTGATCGAGTTGTATACAATGTTGTTTGACCAGCACCATAAATGAAATGACATTATATGGTTTTAGGGGAACTCCTCGTCCTTTCCTTCAAATTTTGGAATATCTAAAGGGAGTTTGGTTGGCATGGGAGGCCAATGGGGTTGATGACTGATTGGGTCATTTGTTAATTTCTCCAATTCTGGTAAATTAATTCAAGCCATAAATGGTAGGATCTATCCAAGGTTGGTTCGGGATGGATCGGGGATGGTGCTGGGAATTGCAGGAGCTTGATGTCCATGCATGACTGAGGGCACTTGAGGTTGACCTCCCATAATGGGGATAGTCAAGATAATGGTGGAAGGTCCACTGCCATTAGGTATGTATGGTGGTACAGTTGGAATTGTGGGAGCTATTGTAGGGACACCACTAATGGGTGGTGTACCTACAATCGCATGCGCAGTGGTGTTAGGCCCACTAACAGGGATGTTGGTAATGATCTGAGGAAGGGACATGGGTCCACTACCAACTGTCCCTCGAAAGAAGAGATCTGTATTTGTGCCAAACACGAAGCTAGAAGGTGCAGTGAATAAGATTGGATCGGATTGATAGAAATCTAAGTTAGAATCAGATGGCGTCTGGCCTTCTGAACGTGATGAAGGTTATCGAGGAGGGCCTCGGCGGTGATGATCTAAAGACACAAAATGAGGGGGGTGTCCCCTAAGTTGTGAGGAGGAACGTGGTGGACTAATGGTGTCTTATGGTAGTAACTGGTAATGAATTTTTGACCCCAGTTTAAATGGATTCCTATTGGTTCATAGCTGGTCACTCGACCACTAAAACTGTTAGAAGACAACACTTGGATTTTTCCTCACAAAGGTGTATCTAGTCAATCAGAAGGGGTTGTTTCCTATTTCTCTTAGAAATTCCTCTTGTTGGAAAACTAATTTGGGGTTCCTGTGGTACTCCTCACAATGAGATTCAGGTCAAATCCCATAGTTGAGTTGGTTGAGACTTATGTCCCAAACTGAAAAATTATTAAGTAAGTTGGTTGCTTTTATGGTTCGCTTGGGCTCATGAACCAAGTTTTGTTGGATTATTTGGTGTGAATGTGTGCACTTTGTGTATGAATTTGTGAATTTTACTTTCAATTATGCAATAAGAAAATAACAGTGGCTTCTCTATAAGAATAAAGAAAAGGGCTTGTCCCAAAACAGGGTTGAAAGGTAAAATTAAATCCAGATAAACTGTAATAATGTGTAATCTGACTATAACTTTATTGAATCCATAGGGTGAATACCCCACCTTTGTATCCCTCAAATCCAAGAAGGAGTGTTGGGCTCTCATCAAAGTGGAATCAATTCCACCTGTAGATCTGTAGGTCACACCCCAAACGCCCAGTGCTCAACAAGGAGGACATGAATTCCTTGAGACCCCCAATGGTATCCACTCCCAGTAAATTCCAAGGTCACCTAGTTTTAATGGAAATGAGTAATAAAATAAAATGGATGCCTATTACTACACTTACTCAACCCCCCATCTTATTTCAGAATACCCCGAAGGGTGATGAATGAGTAGAGGAGGAAGGGCTAAATAAGAAATGTTAATTTTTCAGCATTTAATAATCAAATATAGAATTTAAACTTACAGAAAAACTTACACAAAAATAGACAGATTTCATGTAATAGTCAAGCAGTGGCTAATGGGTCGTTTCAAGTAGTCAAAATAGGTGAAAAATGGATCAGAAATGCACAAGTTGCTTCTGATTACAGGACAGTTACGACTGAGTCACACAAATAGACCACACAACACCTACTAGGTCACAAATGATGAAAAAAATAGCCATGACTGTGCCTTGGGAGGAAATTCGTGTCTTTCGTAGCCTGAGTTGTGACCTGGGTCGCAAGTTTCAGCCCAAAAGCAATGAATGGGTCCTGTGTCTTTGTCTAAAATCCATGACGAGGGCTAGAACAGGAGAAAAATGAAAAAATATAGCAAGCAGTGGCCAATAGGAGTAGGGAGTGGTGTCGTGCAAACTCGTATTGGACACCTGAGTGAGGGCTAAGCCTCAAAATAAAGAAAAGACCTACAAAACAAGAGGATTGAAAAAGGATCTACCGAGTTTGGTCACCAAAACTATAGTCAAGTTTTCACCCTGGCTACGTGCAGATGCACCTCCCTTCTGTCAAAGGGACAGAAGGGTAGAGTTCGAATGGATAAAAACCAAGCTGCAAATAAACAGTAAACAAACTAGTAAACAAAAATAAATAAGATGGGACAGATATACCTTCTCTTTTTTTGTAAAATTGGGCCATCGTGCTCTAGCTTGGATGGTACTGCCTCTCCACAGGATAGATGGTACGGACGATGCCTCAACACACATGGTGGGGTAATGGAATGTTTGGAAAATGATATGGGTATTGTGATAGGAATGATTCTCACTGTACTCACAAATGATAGAAAAATGGGTGAAGGAATAAATGGTGAATCTTGTGATGGAGACCTCCACACTATTTTATAGTTTGTATTGTCCTTTTCTCTCTTTTAGGGTTTTGGAACCCTATTTAGGTTTTTAAGCCCTATTTAGGGTTTTTATCCATTTTTGGGGTTTTTAAGCCCCTTTGTGGATGTTTATCTCTTTTGAGGGTTTTTAAGCCCTTTTGAGGGTTTTTAGGTTCTTTTTGATATATTTTGAGCTTTTTGAGAGAGCATAAGGTTAAAACATAGTTATGGGAATCAAAAATGAGGGAAAAAAGATAGGAAAAAGATGTCTTTATATGGTTTAGGCCATGTGGAGCTATTTGAGCAATTTTTTGCATTAACACTAGGGCCTTCTTACATTCTAGTTTCTAATTTGTTGCTCTTGACCTTCCCTAGGAGGTGGTCTGTTGTCCACAGTGAGCCTCTCCATCAACTTCTCCATGGTTTTCATCATCATGTCCATTCTAGCCTCTTGTGGGTTAGAGGAAGAAGGTTGTTCGATCTCTTTATATTTTCTTCTTTCCCCTTCCTCTCTTCTCTATTCTCCCTTATCCCTCTTATTTATTTGGATAGCAGTCAAATTTACCTCTACCTGTATGGTATCATTCATCATATAAACCAAGGAGGTTGATTTTCTTTTGCTCATCCACAAGGTAAACTCACTATCAAAGGCTTCAATGTATTGGAGTTGGGAAGAACCAGGGGGAGGTTTAAACTGGGAGGGAATGGCATTGTATACCTTCATAAACTTGTCAGAGAAATCTTGGAAATATTCACCCTCCTTCCTCCTCATGGAATGATATTGGGACAAATATAGCTTGGTGTTTTTCTTGTCTACCCATTTGTTCTTAAAGGCATCTTCAAAGGCTTGATAGTTTAGAATGGAATTGTTTGGAAGGTTTGTGAACCATTTTCTTACCTCTCCAGCAAGTCATTGGGAAAACAGTATGAAATTGACATCATCATGGTACCTCCTCCAAGTTTGTCTAGTCTAGAAACTATCCGAAGTGTTCCTCAGTTGACTATCCCCCCCCCCCCCCCCCCATTAAATTGTTTGATTCTTTGGTCATATCCCTGAGGAAGGTCATGAAGAGGAGCAGGGAGAAGTAAAGGAGAAAACCTAGCCATCCCCAGGGTTATAGTGGGGTTTCCAAGAGGGATTTCAGCTGGTGTGATAGACAAATTCCCTATGTTATGAGGGACTGTCAAACTGGACAATATAGGTTGTTTAAGATTTGAAGTGGTGGGAGATAGGGTTAGGGCAGTAGGCTGCTCTATGGAAGTGGAATTTATTGTGGTTAATTCAGTGGAAAATAAGGGGCATTCTAGGTAATATAAGGGTTTCAAATCCTTACCTAGATATTATAAGCTCTTAGGAAGCCATGAAATATGGGAGAAATCAAATGCAGAGTGGTCTAAAGCTGCTTTAGAGAGGCTGGACTCAGACTTGGTCTTAGGGAAATTTGGCTCAAATTCTTCACTATAATGCTCAAATATATTCTAAAGAAAAATAACACCTTCGATAGGTAAAGAAAAATTTCTATCTAATTGAGGTGTCACTAACCTTTGTTGCTTCATGGCCTTCCGAATCAGCTTCTCTTGATCAAAAAGTTCTTGAAAATGCTCTACATTAGGATCTCTCCTCGTATTGGTGCTTCTGGCCACTAGTATTTCTAGTTGAGTCACGTTCCAAAAGATTTGAGTGGATTCACCAAAATATATACAACTAATATGTGTCTATGACTGGATTTTCAACTAGGTCACAGAACTAAAATCGTGGCTTTTCCCCAAAGAGATAATAGTGATTATTCCCTGGCAACAGAGCCAAGATGTTATCACCCAATAATTTTCCTATGGTTGTGGTAGGAAATCACTCGGGTAACCATTTCCAACCAATCTTTATAATCTATTCCTATCCAACCAGAGAGGGCTCTCTCTATGTCACAAGGTCATTCACATACACATGTAGCTTTAAGAAATCATTCAAAAGGATATATTTCTAAAGGGAATAGGTTTTTAGGGTTTTAAAGAGCGTAAGACAGACAAATATTAAATACCATTGGGAAATGGAGTCAAATCCTGAAACATTCAAGGACTTATAGCGTAATGAGTAGTGATAACCTTCATAATATGAGGAAAAGTAAGTGCTAATATTCAACTAAATAACTTTTGAGAGATGGTAGGGGGGAATGAGAAGAATCCCAATGAAATAGGAGGCACCTATCTGTGGATGAATCTCTTGAAACACCTTTAGCAGAAGAAACAGTACAAGATGGTACCTAGTATATTGACATGATACCCCTCTTATGACCCCACGTGCATTCTACAATGCACCTTTATTCTTTCGATGTATATTGTGGATGCAAATTACTTCACCCATAATGTAATTACTCAACCACATATCCCTATGATTTGTGGAATCTAATGGTATAATGAAGACATGGGATATCACTCCTTATATGTCAAAAAGCTTCTTTAAATTCTCAAGAAATCCTTGTCCTAGCTTCCTTTCATCCTTTGGAACTTCTTTAGAATTTGAACCTAGGAGAAAACTATGATTCTTCTCTAAAAGTGTTAAGCATGGAGATATTTTCTCTTTTCCATCAAACCTTCCAGAATAATATCCATCTCCTTTTCAATCCTTAGACACATCTATTTTCTTTTAGTTCAATTGCCTGCCAATGTTATCTTTCTTCCCTTCAAACTTGTCTTCTTTGAGACAGCCTGCCTTGCTAGGATTTCTTCTTAACTGAGGCCCAGATGACCTATATTTCTTCTGAATATGAGGGTTTGTCCCACTGGAAATGCTCTTTGTCGTCATTTTGTCATTCTTTTTCTTAAATATTGGTTGGGATTTCTAACTATATTGAAGAAATTTAGTAGAGACAACCATTCCTTTTGTTTCTCTTCTCAGAACTTCATTCTCGAGGACCATTCCTTGTATTTCTATTATTTTCAATTCTTATTGATGTGTTTTTGTCACTGGATTTGTGTTGAATATCAATTACTTGGGATGGTGTCTCACAAGAATTTTGTAATTTCAATTCTGCTAGTTTTTGTGTAAGACGGGGGATTTCCTTCTTTAGCTCTCTAATTCACAAATCAATGCAATCATTTTTCACAAGGCTTTCACCTTTACCTATGATTTCTTTGTGTTCAATTTCAGAATCATTGTTTGTGGAATATACAACATTTTGGGAAGTAGAGTCTCCCATGCAAAACATAACTTTATTTGAATATGGCACATCTTTTCCTTTAGTACACACAGCAAGGGCCTCTCTCTTTGTCATGGATGTTGGACCCTATGTTGAAATATTGTAACTTTGAAGAATATTCTATATGTATCTTTTGTGGTCCTCGATGGTCCTACCGGGAGAACTACTTGTATTATCTTGTACCTCGATGCTTCTAATTGGAAGAACTAATAAGAGTCATGAGGTTGTCCCCTCTATTTGTAAAGGTGGGTCATTAGCACCCCAGTGTGGTTACTTGAGCCTACATGTGTAACTCGAGCCTACATGTCAGATGAGTTAATTCAAGTGAACGGATGAATATAAATAGAGGTGTGGTTCTCCTCATTTGAGACACACACTCTCACTTGTGTAGCGCATTAGTGGAGAAGAGAAGTAGCTGGAGAAGGAGGAGGATCAGGCTTTGATATCCTTGTTGGTTTTATCTTTTATCTTTTGGGGAATTTATATTGAGGAAGCTTTTGCTGGGTTTTTCTCTTTAGGGTTTTCCCAGGATAAATATTTGTGTTCTTCTTTTGTATGGTTGTGCTTGTCTATCTTTCAGTGATCCTGTTTATATGCTTTTGTTATGAAATCGAAATGAAATACTAATGATCTAGCTTAGCATATAAAAATTTAACATGGTATCAGAGCCACCCTGAAAGAAGGTATTGTGCAGCTACAAAATCTATGGCTTCTTACTTTTTGGTTCTCTCTCCACAATCGATCAGCAAAAGAAGGCTAGGCTGACTCTCCATTGAAGGGCACATCTTTCTGTCAAAGCAGAATTCGATTCCGAGCATTTCCATTTTTCGGTGCAGGAAAATAGGGCTTCTTGCAGAAGAAGAATTTCTAAGTGAGCCTAGAATAGGATTTATCTCCTCATAAAAATCTAAGTTCAGAGACCTGGATCAATATTTTTGGTTGGGTGAAGCTCTGGGAAAGTCAAACCCTAGTTTGACCCCGAGCTAGAAAAACCCTAAATACTAAAACTGCTAAGTTTTGGAACATTCACTATATCCTGAGATTGGCGAATGGTCAGGAGATGAAAATTTCAAATACTGAATATAACATCCTTATGTACACTGTGTCCAAAATTCATCCTCATATTCGCTATATTCTAGGATATATGATCCCTCCAAGTTAGGGTTCCAGCCTCTTCCAGAATTCATCCCTAAAGAGGACACCTAGGAAAAATTGATATAGCTTTGGCTACATAGGTCCAAATGGAATTATTGAAGATGTTCCAGAAATATCATGGACCTTAATTTCTTTGTTCCAAATTTCAGAACCTGAAGATGAACCAGTGACACGTGGAATGTCGTACAACTTCATTGATCTGAACAGTCCTGTAACAGGTCACCTTGGGAAAATGATCATAAATCCCAATTGGTGAAACAAATTCTGATGAAACCTATGGTGTTGGATCAGGGACATGCGAGGTTACCTTATTACGAAGCTACAGACATATAGGAGTAGTAACTTCAGACATATCATAGAAACAGTAACAGGAATTTCTAAAAAAAGAAATTGGAAAACTAGGGCTTCCTGTTCCAGAAGCTTCCCTCCACTATTTTCAGAAAAGGAGTACATTGGACAGCTCCTTTTGATGAGATCTATATTCCTATCCAATCAGATCTTAAATATTCCAATTTTTGAAAATTAGGGTTTCTCTGACAAACCCTAGATCAGCCAGCTCCGGAAGCAGGACGGACACCTCAAATCGGTAAGATCTAATCTTTTGCTATTTGCATTTGAAGTTTTCATTTCAAAGTGATCTATCACATCAACTTGATGATAATCTTGGTGAAGTTGAAAACTTCCAAGCATGAAAGTATTTGATCCCTCTGAAGAAAATGAATTGGACACCTACATGAGAAGAGAGGTTCCAGTTCTAGAGGGAGATGAGCCTCAAAGCCTTACACAAGAAGAACTTGATTAAGGCCAAGAATATCACTGTTGATTCAATCACGGATCAACTTGTACCACAAGTGTCTTCCCTAAAGACGCCAAATATGTTTGATTCCTTGATCAATCTATTTGAAGATAAGAACATAATTCAGAAGATGGATTTGAGAAAACAGTTGAAGAATGTGAAGATCCAAAATGCATAACATCTTGAAGCGGTAGAAGAAGAAGCAAAGAATGCAGAAGTGGTGATAGCCACCTTGAATGGCCTCCCATGATCATGGGATTCATTCATGCGAGGAATGTGTGCCAGAAGGAAGTGATTACTTTCAGTTGACTTTAGGAAGACATTAGAGGAATTTTGGGGTCTAAAATGGGCCTCCTAAGGAAAATAATAAAATAATAGTTAAAATAATAAAATAATATTGATTAATTTTGGAGGAAGAAAGAAAAAAACTACTTTTTGTGTTTGTATTTTCGACATATCTCCCTGTGTTTTTACTCAAATTTCGATCGGGAGAGCTTGTTGGATACGAAATTTGATTCCACATCCAACAAGTACTCACACTGCATACTTTTGACAGACCCCGCTACCCCAAAAACAAGAAATACCTGAAAAAACATGATGATGATGCCATCATCACGTTTTTTCAGGTATTTCTTGTTTTTGGGGGTAGAGGGGTCCGTCAAAAGTATGCAGTGTGGGTACCCGTTGGATGCGGAATCAAATTCCGCACCCAACGAGCTCTCCCAATTGAAATTTGAGTAAAAACACAATGAGATATGTCAAAAATACAAACAAAAAAAGTAGTTTTTTTTAATGACAAATATGTCAATTCAACCATTATGGTTGACTTATTTTATTGAAATTCTATTGGTTCTTGAATTCCAACTCACAAAACTTATTTTGGCACGTTTTCTTATAAGGCCCATTTTAGACCCCAAATTTCCTCTAATGACAAGAAGCTCGCCTCATAAGAGAAGAAGAATGATGGGAGAAAATTGAAGATCAAGCTCTCACCATTCAAAGAAGATCCCTCAAGCGATGAGGAATATGAAGAACTCAATTCTTGATGAACCTCTTATCCATCTTATCATTTGGATAAGAAATGATGATTTCATGAATGAAGAAGATGATGAAGGAGAATGATCAAGAAGGAGTCTACCCACAAAACAAACAAAAGATAAGTATTCAATTGTCATTTAATGATATTGTTTTGTTATGCATATTCAGTTGATGTGTTATGCATGATAGATTGTTTGCATTAATGACTGTATACTATTAATATGCATGTGATTAGTAATTAGCTCATGGTGCTATACATCCCTCCATTGCTACTTATCTAGAATGAAACCTCTTTACATGACATATTGTATTAATGCACAATCTCAATAATGTCATCTAGAAAGTTTCCGTGAGATATGGATGAATGTTGTATTGGCTAAACAGTTGCATGATGCATAATAATTTGTCGTTATGCATATGTTTTATGAAATAGTTCTAACCATGAAATTGGTGCATTTGAATTGTAGGAAAGGTCCTAAACAACCTCCTACAAGAAAACAAGCATGAGACTTGTTTTGAAGAACAAGTGATGACAATTCAATAAACATGAATCTGAAGCTCCCAGGGTCGGAGACACCATGACGAAAGAAAGAGCTTCAGAGAGCGGTAGATCCACCTCGAAGGATGAATACCACCATGGGTATAAGAGATAACTCAAGATGAAGAAAAGAATGCTATGATCAAAGAATAATAGTTGATCATGGGGAATGATGTATACGATATGATTTTGAGACATAAAGGGAAGTACGTAGTATCTTCCATATGGATCTACAAGAACAAGTGTACAAAGCAAAGGTTCATGATTTTCCTCAGAAAGAATAGACTATGACATGACATACTCTATTGACAAGTATATATCAAGCATAGAGCCACCTATACAGAATGAAGAGGGAAGATGGTACTCCACTTCAGGGGGAGTGACTACAGAAGATATCTAAGTTTGACATGGTACGACATGATGGATAGCTTCCTGCTGGATCGAGACTTTACCAAGAGTAAAGAGGGTTCCAACCTTCAAGGTTGAATGTAGAAGACTAGGATATGTTGATGTCCCGACAAGATGAACTCATGGAAGATGTTATGATGTTTGGGATACAGTTCCCAAACCAGAAGGAAAGAGTATAGTATCCTCCAAATGGATATGCAAAATAAAGCATGCAGCTGACGGAAGTATTGAGAAGTATAAAGCAAGATTTGTGGCCAGAGGTTTCTCTCAGAAAGAGGGAATTGATTATGAAGAGACATTTTCCCCAGTAGCACGGTATACTTCAATTAGAGCTACGATGGCACTTGCATCCATGATGAAGTGGGACTTACACCAGATGGATGTGAAAACATCTTTTCTAAATGGTGTGATCAAAGAAGAAGTATACATAGAACAACCACAAGGATTTGAAGTTGAAGATATACATACTCATGTATGCAAGTTCAAGAAGGCATTATATGGTCTTAAACAAGGTCCTCGAGCTTGGTATGAAAGAATAGATGGTTTCTTGTCGAGCATGGGCTTTGCCAAAAGTAAAGCTGATCCTAACCTTTATCGCAAGGTTGTAGAAGATGAACTTGTCATCCTGTTATTATATGTGGATGACTTATCCTTGATAGGAATTGAGAAACAAGTCATGGAAACCAAGAAGAAACTAGAAGAAGAATTTGAGATGAAAGACCTTGGGTTAATGCATTATTTCCTAGGTCTGGAAGTATGGAAAAGTTCAGAAGAAATATTTCTCAAACAGGGAAATTATGCGGTAGAGATATTGAAGAGATTCAATATGTTGGAATGCAAAGTCATGGCCACACCCATGGACTCTAACCTGAAGCTGTTAGCTGATGACTCATCAGAGTTAGTGGATATGACTCATTATAGATAGATCATTGGGTCATTGATGTACTTAACAAATACCAGACCAGACATTTGTTTTGCTATGAACACCTTAAGTCAATATCTTATTCAACCAAGACGGGTTCACCTAGTAACTTCAAAACATGTGATGAGATATATGAAAGGGACTATAGACTTTCGTTTATATTATGATGGTAGCCATGAGTATAGATTGTATGGATACATAGATGCAAATTGGGCTGGAAGTATCTCAGACAGGAAAAGCACATTAGGTAGATGTTTTTGTTTGGGGTCTTCTATGAGTTCATGGTTTAGCAGGTAACAATCCAGTGTTTCTCATAGCATGGCTGAAGCAGAATACATAGCAGATTGCTCTGCTAAGTTGTGAAGCCATATGGCTTCAGAAGCTTATATCAGGTCGCTTTGAACTAAATATGGATACTACATTGATTCTATGTGATAATGAGAATTGTGATAACAAAGAACCCCGTGTTCCATCGTAACACATAGAAATCCGGTTATTCTACATTCAAGATAAAGATGCAGATGATGATGTTTCAGTATTTACATATTGTAGATATAGATGATGGTGATTCAGTATTTCTATACTGAATATATAGATGATGATGATTTCATTATTCCCATACTGAAGAGATAGATGATGCTTTCAGTACTCACATACTGGAGATAAAGATGGTGATAGTTCAGTATTCACATACTGAAGATGTAGATGAAGATGGTTTAGATGATGATGCGCTGACAAAGCCTCTGTCTCGGGTAAAGTTCGAACACCTTCGAGACAAGCTTGGTATGGTTTAGAAAGACCTTCCCCGAAAGGGGGAGTAGTGATGTTGTAGTGGGATTGTATCATCCCTGGACACTTACCCTAAAGTGATCCGGAGACCTCGGTCTTCGAGAATGAAGAGGGATTGTATCATCCTGAGACATATGTCTAGAAGTGATCCAGAGACCTCGGTCTTCGAGAATGAAGTGGGATTGCATCATCCCTGGGCACTTTCCCTAAAGTGATCCGGAGACCTCAGTCATCGAGAATGTGGCAGGATTGTATCATCCTTGAACTTCGGTTCAGAACGGATCCGATGTAACTTCGGTCATTGAGAATGTGGTGGGATTACATCATCCTTGAACTTCAGTTCAAAAATGTATCTGGAGGTCTCGACCCCCATGAATGTGGTAGGATTGCATCATCCCTGAACTTCGGTTCAAAATGTATTCGAAGGTCTCAGCCCCCGTGAAAGTGGTGGATTGCATCATCCCTGAACCTCAGTTCAAAATGTATCCAGAGGTATCGGCCCCCATGAAAGTGGTGGATTGCATCATCCCTGAACCTCGGTTCAAAATGTATCCGGAGATCTCAGTCCCCATGAATGTGGTAGGATTGTATCATCCTTGAACTTCGGTTCAGAATGGATCCAGTGAATTCGGTACTCAAGAACGTGTGTTGATCCTATAATTCCAATAGGAAGGATTGTCTGAGTTCCACATCTATGTTGATCGCGTAATTCCAAAAGGAAGGATCGTTAGTAACTCCGTAAAGACCTAAATCCCGTAATTCCGAAAGGAAGGATCATTGAATTGATCTTGTAATTCCAATAGGAAGGATTGTCTGAGTTCCACAGATGTGTTGATCCCCTAATTCCAATAGGAAGGATTGTCTGAGTTCCACATCTGTGTTGATCCCATAATTCCGAAAGGAAGGATCGTTAGTAACTCCATAAAGACCTAAATCCTATAATTCCGAA
>LPNX010812966.1:69087-117360 GCA_001517045.1 Pseudotsuga menziesii
ATTTTCAAGTGTCGCGACTACACAACAAGGCCCCGACCCTGCCAAGGAAGAACCATGGGAGGATAAGATCACACACATCTCATTGCAAGACATTACCAGTCAACATGAATTTTTGTAGTCTAACGTCCGCTCCATTTCAGACCACTCTCCCACATCACGTTCAATGTGGATGATGTTAGAGGAAATAGACAATCTACTGAATATCTATAGGTCCATCGGACCATGGAGTTCTCTTTGGGCCACTACATGTCAAAGAATAAGGGCTGCAATGATGAATCTTGATAAATGTCCCGTAGTGAGAGATGCAACATTTGGACATGATGTGAAGGGAGCATTATTTGATATCCCTCCTGATCGCCCCACTAGTCAAATGCTTAGACTTAGGGAGTTTAAGCTAGAGGCTGAGGCATGTTTCCTCACCATGACTAGGTCCCACTATACTTTTCAAAACATATATATGCAAATTTTGTCCTAGGGATGCACCTAGATTACACCAACACACCCTCGAGCTTCTATGGTGCTGGTGGGGGACGTAGTCATGCGTATACAAGGGCTAGGACAGACCCTAGATCTCAGCCAGAGGCAAAGCCTTTGGTAGGTCTCTCGAAATGGACCTTGCTTAGGAAACAGGATGTAGTCGAGTCATCTAATAGCGATTGAGGAGCGGAGTGCACTAGCAGAGGTGAAATGCATAACAATGCATGGTACCATGATGGTTGTGTAGCCAGAGAGAAGCAGAGGACCCACTGCACCTACAGTGCATGAGTTACAGTGGGTGGATGATGATATTATCCTCCTTCTTGATTACACACGGTGGTGTTGTATGCTTTCACAGCCTGTGATGCATATTTTCAACTGCATGAGAGATGCAGGCCTCGACCGATGAGACAGGTATATCTTTTTACAATTATGTATTCTTTTGAATGTTTTATAAAATTATATGTCATCATTTGATTATCTTGATTGTAATGTATCCTCAAATGAATCATTTTTAACTAATACTTTTCTTTGTGTCGGATCTTCATGCAAGAGGTCAGTTTCATGGAGGTCCTTTTTTACAGTGATGCATCTGTTCGAGGTCCCATTGTAGTTTCGCCCTCACACGTTAATGAGGTATGTGTTAACTATCATCCTAAATTTGAATTTATAAATGAGTCAATTGTTGTACATGTAATACTTTGGTTTGTTCTAACTTTCGTCATTTATCTTGTTCAGATTATACATAATAGAGGCAAGGGCATTGCACAAGATTCTACAAAGCCCTGCCCAAGTGCTACTCATGACACACCAGTCGATGAGATACTAGTTATTTATGTTTAGATTATAATTTACATGTTCAAATTGTAATTCTCAATCTCAAATTGTAATTCATTAATATAACTATTTTCATTTCATGGAAACAGACGCAGAGACAGGAAGCTGCAGATCAGGGTGTTGAAGCCGACGTGATGTTTACAGATGAGTGGGTTGGCTCTCATCTACCCAGTCCTAGTGAAGGCTCGTCTGGGAAGATAGGTGACAGCCTCCTAAACCTAACACTCAACCCAAGCAAGCTGAGTTCATAAATATTTTTTTTTTGTCACATTGTACATGTAATTTAAATAGGTGGTGTGTAACTGACTTGTAGATTAAACGGTTTTAAATTATGCAGTTCTCAGACCTGGGCCATTTTCTTTGTGATGTGCATGAGGAAGTCTAGGGGCATAGTGCATCTAACAGTAGTGGCCATGATGGTCGATCTCTCGATCAATGGTGTAGGGGTGATTTGTAGAATGTGTTATTTGTGGAATTTTTTTATTTTGGAATTTATGATTATCAATATATATATATATATATATTGACAATTTTGCAAACATGTAAACTTGTAAACATTGTAATTTTTGTAAACTTTTAATTTATTAAATTGCAAAATTGTACAATTTCGTAAGATTGTAAAACATTAATGATTGTTAAATATGTTAAAATTGTAACTGAAAACAAAATTTAAACTATAACTGCGAATAATTAAAACGTTTAACAGTCCATCATGTTAAAAAAAAATCCATATATATATGGACTTTTTTTTAACATGATGGACTGTTAAACGTTTTAATTATTCGCAGTTATAGTTTAAAATTTGTTTTCAGTTACAATTTTAACATATTTAACAATCATTAATGTTTTACAATCTTACGAAATTGTACAATTTTGCAATTTAATAAATTAAAAGTTTACAAAGTTTACAAGTTTACATGTTTGCAAAATTGTCAATCAAACGCAACTTACAATTTTTAACATAACTTACAATTAAAATGTTATGAAATTTACAACTTTACAATGTAAGATCTATTAGGTGCAAATTACAATCACAATTTGCAATTTTAAATTACAACTACAATTTACAATTACAATGTAAAATTTGATTTCATTTACAAAAAAATTTACAACTACAATTTTAAATTTGATTTTATTTGTAAAAAAATTTACAAGTTTGCAAAACTGTCAATCAAACGAAACTTACAATTTAACATAACTTACAATTTAATATAACTTACAATTAAAATGTTACAAAATTAACAACTATACAATGTAATCTACTGGTTGCAATTTTAAATTACAACTACAATTCAAAATTAGATTTCATTTACAGAAAAATAGAAATTAATTTCATTTGTAAAAGAATTTACAAGCTTACAAAAATCAGAATTGAACTAAACTATAATCATGTTTTACAATTTTCGATCACAATTGCAATTACAATTAAAATCTATAATTCAATCTAATTTAATTGACAAGTTTAAAAAAATTACCCATCTACGATAGTTTACAAGGAACTTACAAGTTTAAAATTCACAATTTTGCAAAGTTTACAAGTTACAATTTTAAAGTTTACAAGTTTACAATTTACAACAAATGAATATTACAAAGAGTAAAAAACGGGCAGAGACCAAGATGGGTAAAAATTAATAACAATTGCAATTGGTGATTTAATGAGGATGCAATAAATGTATGTTTTGTTCTTTGTATTGCATATCACTAACAAAATATGCAACGCATAATGATAATGTTAGGAGAAGCAAGCTAGTCTACAATCTCTAGTCTAGTCTAGTCTAACCTAAAATACACTGGAAAAAATTACAAGTTTACAATTTACAACTTGTCTACAATATAACATGCAATTTAGAACTTTGCACAAATAGAGTGTGATATACATGTATTTTCACAAATACACCAAAAAAAGTTACATAGAAAAAATTGAGCTTCCATAACATGGTCTTCGGACATTGTTGGTATTCCTAGGTATAGGTGACATAGAGTATATGTGAATGCACATACTCGCATATATAAGTTTACAAAATTTACATTTAAATACAAATGATGTATTTCATAGGACATTTTGATTTGCTACATTTCAAAAGCATGTCAACTATGTCAACATCAAAAGTAGCATATAAATTTCATTCACCCGGCCAATGGGTTATAGGAATGCACGTCTCCATAATACGATCATGGTCAGCTACTGACATCCTCCATCTCTTTGGTTCACCCCTCTTCACCTTGATTTCAATGAGATGTATCCAAGTTGCCACCACCAAATGAATGTACTGACGAGATATATATTTAGGCATGAAATCTTTGTAAATAATATAATCACCTTGTCTTCTCACTTTTAAAAAAAAGTGGCCCATCACAACTAGGTCACCAACCTGGTACGTGAACTCTCCATCGACATAGGGCCACACCAACCTATTTTTGATTTGTGCACACCACATCAAAAAATATGCCACAGGCTCATCATTTCCCAGTGGTGCAATTAAAACAAATACATCACCTGCATCAAGATTTTCAAATATTAAACAAATCTTAAATATATATTTATGCATTTGTACAAGACTAGACGTTTAAACATTCAATCAAGTATTTGAAACTTGAATGTGTGAACGGCATAATGAATCCATTAATCAAATCATGTACCTTTCTTAACCAAATCAAAAACCCGATCATGATATAGTGAAACCACTACCTCATCAGTGTGCATCTCTTTCCACGTTGGAATTGGATGTGGCCCCTTTGGATTAAGAGGGACATATTTCCATTTTTTTCCATATGCATCGTTCACACAATGATCAACCCTCAGTCCATTGGCATCAATGCAAAACTCACAGAAACACACATACTTCCTCATTTCAATGGAAAATATGTCTCCCATGTCTTTACTACGAACTGAATGTAGTTCTCTCGTATCAGCTATGGTCTCACAATACCATGGCATGGATCTATTCACATCGCCAAGGGAAATATCCCAAAAAAAACTAAAATCAAATTAAAAACATCATATATATATATATATATATATATATACAAACTCGTTGGAATTTCATAAATTTGTTTGTATTGTGTGTGTGTGTGTATATATATATATACAAACTCGTTGGAATTTCATAAATTTGTTTGTATTGTGTGTGTGTGTGTGTGTGTGTGTGTGTATATATATATATATTGTTCCTACCTACGCACCGGCCTTGCTTGTTCATGACCTTGGTGACCCAAATTTTGTGTGCACCAATCAACTACTTTTGTTGAGCACTTGAGTCGAGATGTATTAGAGGAAATTTTAACTCAAAATGGGCCTCCTAAGGAAAATTAATAAAATAATAGTTAAAATAATAAAATAATATTTATTAATTTTGGAGGAAGAAAATAATTTAACTACTTTTTTGTTTGTATTTTTGACATATCTCCCTGTGTTTTTACTCAAATATTGATCAGGATAGTTCATTGGATGAGGAATCAAATTCTGCATCCAACAATTACCCACTCAGAATACTTTTGACGAACCCCGCTACCCCAAAAACAAGAAATAACTGAAAAATGTGATGATGATGTCGTCATCACATTTTTTCAGGTATTTCTTGTTTTTGGGGTAGCAGGGTCCATCAAAAGTATGCTAAGTGGGTAATCGTTCAATGCAGAATTTAATTCCTCATCCAAAGAGCTATCCCAATCAAAATTTGAGTAAAACCACAGGGAGATATGTCGAAATTACAAACAAAAAAAAGTAGTTTTTTTTATGATAGATATCCCAAAATTTATATATATATATATATATATATATATATATATATATATTTTAAGACCTATACGGTATTTCGAATTTAAAGAAATTTCATTGGCTAACACATGATGACATGGAATTTGAATTAGAGTTAAAAGGCACATTTTGAGTTGAAAATTCCTCTAATGCACTATGACTCATTTGGTACCTCCGAAGTGCTCATTTCATGCATGCACCTGCACCATCATGTTCACCCTTTCTGTGCCCTGTTTCAAAAAATATCCAAGTGTGTAGAATTCTTGTCTCTTTGGGGAAGAAACTCAACCAATAAAAGGAGAGTGCCGATTTGAATTTCCTCGCACACCCATCTAACCAAATCTAGTGTTTTGTAAATGACACCGTGTTATTTTTGAATGACTCATAAATCAACCCAAAGCAGTGTTGAACAAACAACATGTCGTGCTCACGATCATCACTTACATAAAAATGGTATTCCTTGATCACATCGCGTGAATGAGGAGTGTTATCCCTACAATCAATGCTTTCCTGAGCATCTCTATAAAATACATGTACGAAGATGGATACCTGGTCGGAGTGATAATACTCACTTTGTATCTCTCTATGAGGAGAAAATGAGTAATTCTCAGTAAATTCTACCACCGATAGGATTGTGCCTAGCTCAAAAACCTCACGAGAATGCTTAAATTCTAAATCTTTCCATCTAGACCTGTGGGAGTATTTAATGTATTTGTAAATCTGACTTTGAAACTTGTCCGTGAAGTCTAAAATAGGAATCTTATCCTCAATCAAGTTGATCCTCTTAGATGGAACATGTGAAGAAGATGATGGATTCATGGAGACATAGTCATATCTCTTCCACTTAACTGTGAGATCTAACAATCCAAGGTGTGCTGGATCAATAGGAAACTTCCTATGAAACAATACCAAATCACCACATTCATGGAATATTCTCCCACCTACACACCTTTTAATGAAAAACACATTTTCAGGATTCCTATTGCATAGTATCATAGAAATAAAATCCCGCACTGTGTGAGGAGCTGGTTCACCATCCCAATGTTTTTTGCAAAAATCCACAAATGTCTCGTAGCATAACTGGAATTCAATGGGGTATCGACAAAAACAAGTGTCCTGAATCATATTCAGCCTAATATACCACGATTTCAACTTACTGAACATTCTAAATGAGATCTGGACACCAGGATTTTATTCTTTGAATTCCTCGAACAAAGAAACTCCTATCATCTCCATAACATGCTTCCAATGCTCGTTATAAATGCCTCTATTAGAACGTTGTCGAGGACATGTTTTCGATTTGGTATAGAACGAGAATGGTTGTCCCAATACTCTTTCACCTTCTCTCTGATTCCCTCTTCCATCCTGTCTTGATATGCTTCTCTGCAAATAAGATCCCAACAAACAACTTCATCGTTTTCATCTATCTTTACTCTGAATTTAGTGTATTTGTGCAGTGTTTTTCTTGAAATGTGGAGAAGATTTGACATTGTTGCAACCATTCGATTTCTTTAGGTTCTTCATGCCACAATAGCAGTTGTAATTTCCCTACGAGCAGCTCTAATATCAATTTTTCTTGACTTTCCAAATGCAAATAGTGCAGTTGTTACATTTTTGTTACATTCTCACATGCATTTTTATTTTTAACATCCTTAAAACCCAACAACTTTGTGGCGCGTTTCATTTTTTTTTGTTTCATCAATCCATGTAGGATTTGAGCTTGTGTAATCATCGATTGTTGTTCAAAGTAAAACTTGATTATGTTACTAACATGCTCTCTAATTGTCTGATCAGGGGTCAGGTTCTCGAACTCTTCTCATGTGGCATCATCCAACCCTCTTAAGTAATTTGCAGCCATTCCCACATCATTGAATCTCCCAATTATGCTTTAGAAATCAGAGGGTGCACGATCCTGTGATGGTTGGCCAGGATCTATCCCTGCATAAGTTGATTGAATTTTGAAATTGTTGAGTTCTCTGACCAAATAAGGGACTTTTAAATTGTTCAATTTCATTTTCTTTCAATGAAAAATAAGCGAATTAGAAAATTTTAAACAAATGCAATATGCAAGAAGATTTGTTTTTATAGCACCAAAATTCAATGTTGTTGCAATAAAATTTTCCTTAAGGCAATATGATAAGATGGTGTATAAATTACAAAGAGTTTTGCATCATTTAGAAGATCAAAATGATTATCATCATGGTGTCTTATGCATATAATTTACACTTACATGAGTCTGTATTTGATGCAACCTATGACACCCATTTCACAAACTTTAATATAAAATCCATTGGTCCACAAGTTATGTTAACATAGAATGGACAATATTTGTGTATGCTTGCAATCAATTTTCTTTTCGTAAAAAATAAGAACTTCATATAAGCATGCTAGCAAAAAATGTAACTTCATAAACTAAAATATTTTGATGAAATAATGATAATTGTTTAATATCTCCATGACAATTTTAACCATAGATGCACATTTTATTTTACTTATCATATTACAATTGTTTATTAAAAAATTATCAAATAAATACAAGCTCAATAATAACATTTTATTTTACTTATCATATTGTCATTGTTAGTTAAAAAATTAGCAAATAAATTATACAAGCTTGAATAACATTTTATTTTAAGTTTATCATATTTCCATTGTTTGTTAACAAATTAACAAATAAATACAAGCTTGAACAACATTTTATTTTACTTATCACATTGTCATTGTTTGTTAAAAAAATAGCAAATATTTATACAAGCTTGAATATTCTCTAAATGTATTGGTTTTCATATCTTTACAATGATCTCTTACATCTCATATTCAAGACTAATGAATTCTTGAATTTGTCATAGTTGTTAATTTTCTTTGAGATAATCATTGGCATCAATGCATAAAGCCATATGATTCCTATTCATGTGTACATGATTATTGACGATTACTTAAGTTCAATCAAGTGCGTCACTTGTAAGTTAGTTTGTCACCGAAAATATCAATAAATTTAAACATGCAATATATTCAATAAAAACATTTTTATAAATTATTGATGATATTATTTAGAGTGTACAAATCCTTGAACCAAATTCCACAAAGGCTTTCCACTTATCATACATATACTATATTTCATTAATAATTCTACACACGACTATTGAAGTTACGTGAGTTGTTATGAACAATTAGTTTCTTGTTAAATACAAATTGTAATGTTAATTATCATCATTATAGGAGGTCTATGGAAATATTTTTGTATGTTCATTAATATGAGTGATGGAAATTTTAATAATTTTCATCAATGCACAATATGAAATATCAACATAGTACATACACCATGTAATATGTAACATAGAATATGCAATGTGTAACATAGAACATGTAATGTGTAACATAAAACATGAAATATTGGTATGTAATAGGATATATATATAAATTATGAATTTGAACACTATGAAAATGAATATATGAATATGAAACTAAAATCATATTAAAATCGATGAAAAGAGAGATAAGACTATAGAAAGGATGAGGAAAATAAATGCAATGTTAAGAGGAGAATATGCAATTCAACCTATGATGGTGCAATCAACTCCCATTGAGAACAATCTTTGTAATTTTTAACATAAAAATTATATATATGTGAGCCTATATTATCAAATTATAATTCATTTACATGTGAGGCTATATTATCAAATTATAAAATTCATTTGCATGTGAGGTTATGTGAGGCTAATGGATATATTCATATTCATTTAGAACTAGATATTATGCTAGAATATTATGCACTATATTGATATATATTCATCAACCACTCTAATTTCATTGGACAACTAGTTACTCATACTATAATACACTTACTTTGAATATATGTAATTTAGTGTAGTAGTTAAACATTTTTTTCAATTCTTTCACATGTACATAAATGGTTTTAGAAGGTTGTCTATATACATGCACATACAATGTATATAAGTTTATGATTTAATTACAAAATTACAACTACAAAATTATAATTAATTTCTAAACAATTTAACATGTATATATATATAAATTATGAACTATAACACTATGAAATTGAATATATGAATATGCAATATGAAATTATATGAATATGTGAATATGAAATGATACAATGTACATACAATTATGAATACATATATATGAATACGTGCACATACAATGTATATAAGTTTATGAATTAATTACAAAATTACAATTACAAAATTAATTAAATTCTAAACAATTTAACATGTATATATATAATGAACTAGAACACTCTGAAATTGAATATATGAATATGCAATATGAAATTATATGAACTAGATCACTATGAAAATGAAATTATATATATGAATATGAAATTGCGTAACTTTTAAATCATACCAATATGGTTAGCAATGACATTGATTATCCCATCATAGGTTGATTTGCAACTTATTCTCCTCTCAAGATTGCTCTTTTTTTCCTCTTTCTTTCTCTATTTTTCTCTCTTATTTCTTTGGTGTTGCTTTGATTCCGAGTAGATATTTTACTTCGATGTTTCTTGCTTCCCATTGTGATTGATCAACAATCTAAATTCATACTTGCAACAATATGTAAACACAATACACAATATTAAATTTGCATTAGAACATAAGCATTGTTTCAAATAGGTTAGTCAATTGTGAAGGATAAAATTAGTAACATGTTTATGTTTTATGTTTATATAGAATTCCTTTAGGAATTTGGGTGGGAAATGTGGTTGGGAATTTAGTTGGAATGGAATTAATTCCATCAATGCTTAAGTTCATTCCTGGGCATTTTTGTTTAGGATTTTAACAAAAACAGGACCTCGATCAAGGTCGTAGCTCGATTGAGGGTTTCAGAACTACCTCGATCGACTTTTTAGCAGTAGCTCGATCGAGGTTTTATTACACCCTCAATTGAGAGTTTAATAAACCCTCAATCGAGCTGTTGTTAAAACCTAGATCGAGAGATTTGAATACCTCAATCGAGCCACATACCTAGATCGAGGGCCTGGAAAACAGAGAATTATCCCTCTTACAGGAAAATCAATGTTTCTATGTGTCTTCCAGGGGTGTAAACCCTTCCATTCATGGCACATAACTGAGCGGAGTTTGTATTGATAATTTCATCACTAAATCCTCTATCCATTGAGGTATTATGCATGCGTTTTTGCATTCATATGAGTTTTTTTTTTAATTCATTTTAAAACTTACACTTAGAAAACCTAAAAACAACTTTGAAGCAGCTCAAAGAAAAATCCGCAGGATAAAAAAATACACATCCAAAAATTTCTTAAGAATGCACAGACCACACATCGGTGCGTCCTTTTCAAAAGGGTATATTTGGTTTTTCAATTTTTTAAAACAGTGAAAAAAAATCTGGGATGGACACATATGTGTATAAAATGATGTTGAAATCAAATGTGGTCACTTTCGAAAAATAATAAATAATTGTATATTGTGAAATAAATTATCAAAAAAATATGCAAACCACAGTGCATTTTGTGTAGATCATGTTCATATTCATATATGTATATGTATATGTATATGTGTGTGTGTGTGTGTGTGTGTGTGTGTGTGTGTATTTTTAAATTATTAATGTAAGATTGAATTATTGGGGTGTGACACGATCCACTTATTAACTTCTTCAAATTTTAAATATCACACAGTTCATTAAATGCAAAAATTGACACATTAAATGACATCAGAATATTTTTTTAAATATCATTGGGAATCCAACATAATATTCTACAATTTGTTTTTTTACTACAAGTCGAAATTCACAAGGCATATATGCATTTTGAGGGCTTCTACCTAGCACATGAATAAAAAATCTGGTTTTCATTGCCAAATTTGGCCAAAAGGTGTTACCCACCTTCATGGAATCACCCAAATCTATTACAATTAAACCTTACATTTATTAATTAGTTAACCTTTCTTTTAAACCATACAACAATTTATAAAATTCAAAAAAAAAAAAATTATGTTCAAACCATTTACAATTTAACTAAATTTAAACAATTCGCACTTTAATATATAATAAATTTATCTAAACAATTAAATATTTCAAACCAAATTTAAAATAATTAAATTTTAACATATTTATAAATTTAACACATTCAATTTTTAAACACTTTATGGAGAATAAAAATAAATAAAGATGAAAAAAATATATCAATAATAATAATAATAATTAAATTCAAATGGTCTAGTCCCTATATTGCTTTACCTTACACCATCCTCATGAAGGCCACGTGGACTCTCTAGGTATTCCACCACCATGAAAAGAAAAGAAATCTTAATTAGGCTCAGGTCGCCCATCATTTTCTCTTTCGTTTTAGAGGAGCTCTGCTCTACAACAACTCCGCTGCTTCAAGAAGACATGTATGCTATGGTTTCTATGCTAGTTTTCTTTATAGACGGATATAATGGTTTTCATTAAAATCGGTTTTTTTGTTGTTTATCCCTTGGGTGGAGCTGCAAAGGGAAACACCATCCCTAAGAGTTTTGGCCCATGTGTCAATTAAACTAGCTTTTATTTGTTGCATTATTATCATTTTGTTTCCAGACAAGTGAGGGTGACCTTTCTATAGAAGATATGGACCCTACAGTTGGGATTCTTGTTGTTTTTCATGGGTTGTATGCATTGTTTCTACTACTTAGCTTTCTAGTGAAGAATTTGAGGTGGGGAAAAATCCCTTTATGCATGCATGGTGGTTGGTTAGTAGGGACTAACCCTCTCCATGATCTAGGTCATGAGAAGTAGATTCAAATTTTCATTTAATCAATTTTAAAAATAAGTATGATAAGGTTGGTGCTTTCAGAGTCGTTCTCACTCGACACAATTAATTTCCATAACTCATAGTGTTATTTAGAGCCCAAGATCAATGCTAAAAACAGGTAATTACAATTCCATATCCTCTCGCTCAACACTAATGCTAGGATGTACTTGTATAATACACCTAGGGATACAATGGCTAAGTATCCGATGCTCCAGAGCTTATGCTCAACATCAATTTGGAATGATCCAGGGTTTATGCCCAACACTTCCAATTCTTATAATTCATGTGATCCAGAGCTTATGCTCAACACAAAATCTCATAACTCATGTGGTCCAGATTCTACGCTTGTCACAAAATCTAATCACTCATGTGCTCCAGAGCTTGTTCTCAACACAAAATCTCATTACTCATGTGCTTTACGGTCCACGCCCAAAACATTATAGAACTCAATCATGCATTCAGTATTTTGCACATTTTATCACAATAATCATCTCAGTATATGTATTTAAGGTAAATCACATAATACATCCAGTACATCGTACTACAATAACAATCATTTCCATCAGGGTCCATGCCCAACATATACAATCACATATATGATAAATAAAACATATGCATTGGCTTACACCCAATATATCTAACTAATCAACACAAATCATGTGCAGTGGGGCCTTAATCCAAATATACAAACATAACCATCAAAGTAACTCATGTGCAATGGGACTCATGCCCATTATAGTTAAGGTCAAAATTACGGATACTACAGGAGAGGAAGCTGCAGAGGAAGAAACTTGAGTTGGATCATTTGTTGAATATCTGGTTATTTATTCTTCTTCATTTCAAACAACTTCTTGAGAAATGCATGAGGCCGAGATCATAGGAAAAATAACACATAAGGAGGTGCTCATTTGCTTGCTCTCCATATAGCTCACATCTTCTTTCTGCATGCCAAGAGCTTCATCTATATTTCTCCAAAGCTCAAATAGGTACTCAGCAAAATCAAGGAGATAGCACATGGTAGGAGGTATAGCAATACACATAGTTCCATAGCCTCTATCATTGTCCTTAAGCCAGTCACACTTCTCTTGACAGGACTCTGGCTCTCTCACGGCACCAATGGACACATCATAGAGACATTGCCTCTTGAGATATGCATACATATTTCGATTCCATTCAAAATAGTTGAATGGAGAAAGGAGAGGAAGTGCTTGTGAATCCATGAAGTTGTTATAGGAACCTTCAATGAAAAATACTCGTATAAACTAGAAATATGCCCTAAACAGAAACTCAAACCTCACTAGATTTGTTTTTCAGCTCCAACTATCTCTAATACCATGTCAGAATTGCTTCTCAAGTAGATCTAGGAGCTATAACAATATTCACCATCAAAGTTTTTGAAAAAATATGCAAGAGAACAACTAAGCAACAAAAATGTTTAATATTACTTAGTTGGTAATTCAATAAGACAACTAAGAATAATATTGCAATGTGCTATACATTCTTAAATTATTGTTGTTGAAATGTAATAATACATAATTGAATGCTTCATTGTAACAAATCATTGATCAATGTTGCAATGTGACATTATAATTGGTTAATGTATTAATGTGATCCATTCATTGATGAATGTCACAATATGATATTAATGAGGAACATAGTACTTTAGCATAACTCAACCAAGAACGTTACAATGTGACATAATGTCTTATATTATTCATTTTTAAATGCCTCAATATAAGATAACCAAACATCACAATGTGACTAATCAATGATGAATGTCACAATTCCACATAATCATTAACAAATGTATAATTACAACATAACCATTGATGAACACCATAATCGGACTTATGTATTATCATCATAGCGAAACAACATAGGTAAAACAAGATGAATGGTTACCTTTTATATGGTTGACTTAGGCATAGTTAACCAATAATACTTGACATAAATTTTAATAAAATTAACATGGGCAACCAAATTTATATAATATATTAATAAGTTGGTAAATATGTGCATTTTGATATAAAAGCACAATTTACATTTGATCGTGTTAAAAAAACATAAATTGTATAATTTATATATTGATTCTATATAAACAATGTCATGGATTTCACAAGGGTGTTGATTGTAGTTATTAACCTCAATCATTGTCACAATGTGACATAAACATTGACAAATGTGATTTAACCATGAATGAACTTCAAAACACAATAGAACCATTGAGGAATGTAGAAATTCCACACAACTCAACCAAATTGAACAATGTAATGATACATAATTTATTATATTACTACTCTTTAAATGCCCCAATATGGGATATAATTAAAATTCATAATGCATCTAACCATAGATGAATGTCACATTCTGATGTAATGTCCCTAGTTGAGACACCTAATTGTATCATATAAATATGGATAAGTATTTACCAAGTGGCAGGATAAATGTAAATATTTAACCTCATTAATAAAAATATAAAATTGGCTTCGATACTGGCATCACACTAAGAGATATGGATGGGTGAATTCACCAGGGGGGTGATAAGGGGGTTTGTAGATGGCCTAGTGGGTCATGTTTTAACCCTCCTATTACCTTGTTTACCAAAATAAATACCTTTGTCCTAAGTTTAAAATCTTTAACCATGTTTTAATTCCTAATCTTATTTCATTTCATAAGTGTGTTTTTTGGACGATTAGGTTGGGGTTAGTGGTGTCATTGACAAGCTGTTGCATGGGAAAAAACCATACAAATATTTTGACAATCGATCCATTGTGGGGGAAGGAAATAACATAATCATAGAGGGAATCATGGACAGGGGGTTGTGGTTGTGGTTGACTCTTGGGTTGGTGCGAGACAAGCTAAACAAGATAACCCCATCACATCCATTAAACTATGAATTGCATGGCCAAAGTGGGATCACTAAATCATTTTATTAAGCATGTTATTTTCTATTGGTTGTGGATAATTGAATGGTTAATTATGCATGAATTTATCTAGTGTATTTTCTAAGTGTTGAGTAAGAAGTGTTAATTTTAACTATGGTGCTATTGGAATGAAACCATGGTGGGAATTGTATGGTTTGACATGGATATTGGATGTAGGAAGTATGTTTCCTAGATGCTTGTGAATATGTGCTAAATATTTGTTTAATTTCCTTTGAATTATGAGGAATGTTTTTTGTTAATACTCTATTGGAATGGAACTCAGGTAAAGGGAAGAGTCTCCTAGTGAGTTTGCATGTCCCATCTCGGGGGGTGGTCTCTGAGTGATGAAATAATATTGGCCGAGAAGAGGCCTATAGTTGGGTGGAGCATGGTAGCCACAAATCCAATAGCACTTCTATGTGACTATTATTTATGAATTTAGATAAGTGTTGTAGTTTTGTATTATTTCTGTAATAATTACAAATATCATGTTAGGAAATTGAATTAATAAATCACATTATATATGTTGATTACATGTAAATGGATAGAGCATTGTTATGTCATGAGAGTGCTTGATAAATAAACATGTCCATGGTGTTGGTCAATTTCATTATTGAATGAGTGATTCCTTGGTTGGATTTTTTAATTAATTCATTAAATTTGTAAGAGGTGTTTGTGGTGTTGTGAATAAGAATGAATGGTCTGCTTGGGTGCTCAACAACATTGTGAATGAATGGGGATTTATCCCTGATTTGTTAAGTATAATTAATTTAATGAAATGTTCAAATTCTTTCTGAGTTATGGCATAAAATAGATGCTTTGTTTATGAGTTTTTTTAATGTTGAATATTTATTAATTGGACTATATAGTTGTATCATGATGTTGGTAGCCAAGCCCTGTTAATTATGTTAGGGGAAAAACCCATATTATGTCCTCATGATGGTTGCATAACCATTAAAGGTTGTAGGTTTCATTTTACTTTGTTATTTGTCACCTATTATGAATAAATCATTGGAGTTACAAAGAATGGTTAATGAATTTTGCTAACGAAGTGGAATATTAGAATGATAATCAATTGGTAAATTATTGTTCATTTTAAAATGCTGACCCTAGTGTTTAAGAGGTGTTGTGATAATCTTTGAGTTATGCTATGTTTGTGAGTTTTTATGATGTTGAAGGCATGTCTATTGGACTTGATGACATAAGCATGTCATTTCTTTCCCAAGTCCTGGTAATTTGGTTCTAAAGAGGAAAATATCCTATTGTATTCCCAAGGTTTGAATGAAATTGGAACAAGTAATTTATCATTGTAATAAAAGAAAAATTCATATTTCCTTCAGTTTTTTATAAGTGCATGAAGGAAATAATGCTTGTGCTAAACTCTGTTCTTTTGTGATTTAATGAAAAGAGATATAATACCATGTAATCTTGTGGTTTTCCTTAGTTTAATACCAAAACTGTGTATGTATCCCTTTAACATGCTTGGCACTAGTTCGTATGGATGGGAACCTTTATTTTTCATTATTAATCATGTGATAAGTTTGGATTGCAATATTGGTTAAAAGCCATGGTTTTGCAAGCTCATCCTTGGTTAATTTATATGTGGCAGCTTTTCCTTTGTTTCTTTGGTCTTTCTTCGTTATGTATTTGTGTCTATTTGGAAGTTGGATGCATTTTTTTCTTGACATGGTTCAGTATCAAGTCGTGGTGTAAAGAATGTTAATATTGGCTTGGTTATCTTCCTTACTCATTTAATAAAATGGATAAGCATTAGTCTATTAAATTGGAGTAATAGTGATCGTCCATTAGTGTTTCAATGAGTAACCATATCCATCAACTTAGTAGTGTTGAGGTGTTGAATTCGAACCCCAACTTTTGACATGTTGGAATCAAGAATCGGAATTTAGGAGTGTTTTTGTGTTCATTGTTTTGTTGTTTCAACTCCAGACTCTCAACTCCCCACTTGCATATGTTTGAAATTTGAATTTAGGAGTGTATCTTGTTAGTTTAATTTTCCTATGCTGACTTTTGACTTACAATGTCAGGAATAGAACATCGGAAGTGTTATGTTTGTGTTTTGACATTGTTGACTTCCAAATTCAGATGTCGGGAACATAATTTTAGGATCAAAGCGTCGGGGGTCTTATGTTTTTGTTTTGACATTTCTAACTTCTGACTTCCAAGGTTAGGATCATAATGTTGGGATTGGAACATCGAGAGTGTTATGTTTGTGTTTTAATGTTGTCAAATTTCAAATTATGATGTTGGGATTGCAACGTCGGGATCAAAATGTCGAGATTGTTGATTTTTTTATGTTTCAAACTTCTAACTTTTGACTTCCAATGTCGGGATCGAAACATTATGATCAGAATGTTGAGGTCGTTATATTTGTTCTTTGGCCATGTCGACTCCTGACTTTTGATTTTAGGTTCAAAACGTCAAGATTGATGTGTTTTTGTTTATGGGATTCCTAGATATGACAACTCCCGAATGTCGATATCACGATCAGCATGGAAAATTTTGGATCAACACAGTAAAGTTGAGGTTGGTGTTTTATGTTATGTATGGTATATTTAGGCCATCGACTTTGTTTTAGAAGTGTTTAATTATTTAGTCAATGATTTTTAATGTATTTTAAAGGCTCTATTAAGTTATTTGAGCTTTTTTAAGTTTATGCTTCCACAATGTTGATTCTATTATGGATCATGGTATTGTTGTTTATTTGATTTTTTTTTAATTATTAAAGAAACTTTGGAGCCATTTCAGAGCTCTACAAGTGTTTTTAGCCACAGTTGGTTTTCGGTGTGACTTTGTAGTGTTGGAGTGCATTACATGTGACATAACCATTAACGAACATATAAATTCAACATAATAGTTTATGAATGCCATAATGAGATATACTTATTTATCAACATAATTCAAACAAGATAAATGATTAGCCTTTTATGGTTTACTTTGTCATAGTTAATCGTTACTTACACATTAAATAGTATATTCAACTCAACATTATGTGTACCAGTGATTGTGAGAAAAATATTCACATAATAGTTGTAATTAAGCACTTGACATAATTATTGATTGATAAACATTTCAATGTTTCATATCCATTAAGTAATGCTACATTTGAAATAATAATTAATGAGTGTTTCAACACAACATATCCCTTAAGGAGTGCCTAAATGTGACATAACCAATGAAGAAAATCATATTGTGAAATAACCCTCGATGTGTGTTGATATGTAACATAATCATTGCAGAATATAGAAATTTGGCATAGTCAATCAATATGAATGTTAATATTTGACATAACAATTCAGGATCATCATAGTAGAAATGACCAATCAAAGTCAACCATGATCAAACCATAGCGAATTATGGTTAATTGTGGTAAATTTTAGTCAACCATGGAAAACATAGCTATCCTTCATCACCCATGATTAATCATGGTCAACTTAAACCATGGTCAAACATAGTTAACCATGACTAACCAATGTCAACCATGGTTAACTAAAGTCAATAAAAAAAACACCATTATAACCATGTCCTATGATTTTTTATCATAGTCAACCATAATCAAATATTGTAAATGAAATTCAAACATGGTCATGCATAATTAAACATGGCCAACCATGGTCAACCAAAGTAATTGATAGTAAACCAAACTGAACCATAGTAAAAAGTTACCAACTATGGTCAACCATGTTTAATTATAGTTATTCATTATCAAACAAAATCATCCCTCATAAAACATAGTAAACCATACCAAGTATTTTCTGCTATAATCTACCACAATAAACCATTATCAAGCAACGATCAATCATGGTTAATTCTATTCAACCATTGTTGACACAAACTCATTCAACAAAACCAGTCGACAAGGGTTCCCACTCTGTCAACACGGAAACCACCACGATCTCCCTGAGCACCAGCCCAGACAGTTTTTATCCCTTCCGGAAACACCCACATAATGGATGAAGTATCACCTGAGATGTTTGAGGGAGAGCTGATGAAACCAAGTTTCTGTAGAATTAGAGAGGACAATTGGCATCTACTTATCAACTTAGCCCAACATTAACATTTCTGATCCTTCAACTCATGCATTACCAGAACCATATCATTATTCAACATATTGAATCATTATATCAAAACTATCGTAAACATGTCGATGCGCAAACAGATCCAACAGAATAACATCATTTAAAGTGGGGAAACATCACATCATTTACAGATCCATCATGCATATATACATTGCATTCATAATTAGGTCGCAGAAAACAATAAAACAGGAAAACAAAAACAAACACAATGATTCATCTCAACTTCCATCGTGTGAAGTTAACTTTGCCCAAAATCACAGATTCTCCAAAATAGTTCGCAGATCAACAGATCTCAAATCATGTGCAAAGCATAATCATACCAAGAGTGGTCCAAATATTGTTCAAAAAGTGCTCTCTAAAGATTATCAAAAGGTGTCTTAACACTTGCGATTCTACATATACTTATAGGCTTGCACCTTTACATTAAAGGTCCACTTAACTAACTTTCTTACTAACTCTTAACAGATTCTTCAAAATATGACCACAATTCGCATAATGTGATCAAAAACTAAAAAAGATGACACAAAATACATAAAATATTCTAATCTTCGACTTCCGTGCCATCTTCCACTTGCATGGTTTCTTTGAGCTTCTGCAACATTCACGATGCTAGGCAAGTACCTTATCCCAAAACCACCTACGAACATGCCCCCAAACAAATATTGTAGCCCTCCCTCGAGCCATGTTAGCTATACATGGTGTACTCATTCATCTTCAGCTTGAAGTCATCATACTACTAACTGATCTCCTTGACTTGCTCTTTTGCCATCTCAACAATATCTTGCCTCTATGTTAAGTCATGCTTGAGCAGAAGCTCAATCACCTTCTTAGAAATCTCCTTCTTTCCTTCCTCCATAGCCTACAACACAGAAACTACCTTAACAAAAATTTGCACTCCAATATCTTGGAACTCATCTACCTGCTCATTGTGCCTCTATTTTCTTTCCCTTGTTTTCTCGATGTGCTGTTGCAACTCCTTCAATTATGCAAACCTTGTAATTTGCACAACTGGTGGCATTTCTATCAATGTCATCTTTAATGTCTCCAATTGCCTCTCTTCCTCCTTCAAATGCTTGGTTAGTTGCACCAATTTCTCATCCTGGACTATGCTGCACCAAAATTATGTAGGCATGTCAGTTACCTTCTTTATTGCCTGCTCCATATCTTCTAACTGTGTCGCGAGATCCTCCATGGTTATTTTTCATTCTGTGACTTTTTCGGGTGGTGTATTGGTATGTATCAGAGCATCAAAATCTGCATTATCTCACTACAATTATGCGATGACTACTCCAAGTTATTTTTCTTTATCAACTACATCTAGTTCTATGGTACTCTCATAAACATGCTCACAGGCATCTGAAACTACCTCTTCCAACTGCACTCTGGTATCCCATAGTTGTGCCTTCTCGACTACTTGTTAATCTTTCTCCTTTTTCAAAGCTATAATCTCCATATCACTCTTCTCCCTTAGCTCCTCTTGTGCCATTTTCAATGCTTCAACCTCTTTCTATGCTTCTGATTCCTTCTCCTGCGATCACAAAAACTCACCACTAGTTCTCTATTCTCTGTTGGTCAACTCCTAGTTTGCTACTCTTTGCATATGTACCAACATCTGCGTGGAAAGCACATTGATGTCAATAGAAAAGTCCCTCAACTGTTGCAGGGAGGCATTCAAATCCTCGTTGCTGGTCTCAATCGTATTTGAGGGAATTTGAACATTCTGAACCCGCGTCCCAATTTTGATTGAGCCAAAGTCCTGCATAGTCACTCCTTCTGGCACTTTCTTCAAAACTGCATTACATAACAAATCAAGTCGTGTTCTTACCTCAGCAAATCCCTCTTGCGTGGGTTTCTTCATCTCTTTGGCTATTGCATATGTTGCATCTTTTATCACCTTAATGAGCCACTTCAGTTGGGATTCCATCCCTGGTGCTGCGCTACTAGTTGCACGATGTTCATGTCGTTTCTTCATCCTTGACTCGTCAAATGTGCACTCTGCTTCCAAGTCAGTGGGTGTCTCTTTCGACTCTACATCATATTCATGGTGAATATGCTAGTAATCCTTATGCATGGGATCAAGAGGTGCATATGCTGGGGGTCCTATTGATACTTCCTCCAAATTGACTGGTTCTATCCATGCCACAGGTCAATCATTAATAGTTTCCTCCAATTCTCCATTAGACAACTTGTAAGGCATTGGAAACCATTGCTTTTCTAGGTCATGTCGTGCTTGTACGTGAATGGTGTGTGGGCCAATTGCAAACCGAGCAATTCGTTGATGCTTCATAGCAACTTCCTTGGATAATCGAGGAACTTTTACAGCTGTCACCTGCAATGCTTCCCAATAGATCTGAAATTAAATCACACAGTCCTTCAATCTTTTAGGTTCCTTTACCCACCAAATATTTTGGTAACGTTCTTTTATTGCTTCCACCTCCATGCCTTGATAGTCGAATTTCTCCATCCAATCCATGAGCACAATCAAGATCAACAACCAACTGTATGTAAATGGTCTCTCTCCCTCCTACACTGCTACTACATCCTCCACCAATTGGTTCATTAAAAAGAGCGACTAGTTCATTTGTACACCTTTTTTGCATTTCTCTATGCATGCAGTAACCCTCGAGTTACATTTTATGGGGCGGTTCTTCTTGACCACTTTGCTAGCCAAAATCCTTGCGTCGATACGCACTTCCTGGACATTGATACTGTCGATGCAGTAAGCCCTCTTATTGTGCTACAACCCATAGCGCTTATTCAACCTCGCCACAGGTATCTTGTCATTATCCTTGCTTTTGAAATACTGCAAGGGGTCTAACCCATCCTTAGGTAGCCCCATGATGTCTGAGATCAATTCCACTGTGATTTCGACTTGTGTGTCCAGCCACAATGTCCCATCATGAAAATAGGCCAAAAGCTACTTTACACGAGCATTCTCCTCATTTAGTCACCCAAAATGTGGCATACTAATTAATCCCAACAATCCTTCTTTATTCAACATGCTCGCCCAGTCCTATGGAATGTGTCCTATCGGGTATCCTCATACTTCTACCATCAACACATATGGTTCCTTTGTAATATCCTCCAAAGCAAGCAAGTTATAGTCATCATATTTCATATGCATCAGCGCAGGAATGATGTCTATGGTCCATACCATCCCCTCTGGTATTGGCGGTGTTTGTGCCAGAAATTGTTTCTAAGGCCAGAGAAACAAGCTAACACACACTCAAAATATAAAACTCAATAAAATCAAGGTTTAGGGTTTCTGCAATGTATTTTTGGTTGTGAGCTTTGAAAATAGTCAGGGAATACATTCATAAGTAAGGCAACTACTGAATCATAAACAATAGAAGATGAAGATGCATGATATATGTAACAAGATCAAACAGAAACAGTATTGAGGTTCAAACATAAATGACAGCAATTACCAGAATATAACATAAACCAGTCATTGAATCTATCAATTTAAGCCACTAAACAGATGAAAAATGAAGCCAATACAAACAACTGAAGGATAAAAGTCATAAATATCTCATAGTTTCATCAATCACTGCATACAAGAGCTATGTACCTTACTCATAAACAAGTCTGAAAACCAACTGAGCTTGAAGACCTCCTGAAAGCTCTCAAAAATCGAACCTCTAAAATGTCTTTCTAACTCCTCTAAATAGTAATCTTCTACAAAATCAGTTAGGTCACTAATCCTAACTGTCTCCATCGACTTACTAAGGTAAAGTAATAAGTACATTTTTACAAAATTACAAAATTGCTAAAAATAGCAAATCATTAACAAGAAATGTTTATCAAACAGATACACTAACTAAAGCATAACTGATTCAAAGCTCCTTCACTTCTTCAACAAGTAGTGCTATACCATCTAGGCTTTGAGCTTTTCTCTTTGCTCTTTTATGTTTCTTTTCCATATCATCTATCTTTCTCTGAAGGTCTTCATTCTCCTGCTGTAAACTTTCAACTGTCTTCTCTAGCTTTTTGCAGTGTCTGTCAGAAGTTCTTTTCCTGTTTAGCACCTCTTTAGAAACCTCTGATAGTTCCAGGGAATGATTATGGACATATTGCAACTCCTCTATAAGCCCTTTGTTGACTTTAAATAACCCATCATTAGTCTCTTGTAAGTGTTTCATCTGCTGCTTGTATTTTTGAACACTTTCCTGCAGATTTTCTTCATCAAAACTAGGAATCTCAAGTATATTTACATCCTGCATTAGAAAGTCTGAGAAGTCAGTAGGAATATTAGGCTCTTTTATAATTCCTGCTTGTCTGAGTATAGCTTCATCTTCTTCCTCCCACTCATAATTTTCAACAGGACATCTTTTTTCCTTTTCTTCTTGCTGCTGTTTTAAGAGTTTATCTTTTATCTCAAAAATTATTTCAGATAATTTAGAAACAGGCTGACTTATCTCTTTTGTAGACTGTGACAATCTTTTTAACACTACAGGTTGAGGAGAAGAAGGTTTAACAACTGATTTTCCTTTGTTTTTTACTGTCTATTTTACCAACTTTTGTTTCTTCACTTGAAGTAGTATCAATTAAAACAGACTGTTCTTTCGAATCCAATTTAGGATTAATTATCCTCTTCATATTCCATCTTAATTTATTGGTTGGCCTAGTTTTAGGCCTCCAATATGAAGTTACAGCCTTCTTTTTCTTCTTATGAGGTTTAGCTGCTTTGATGTCTGAGGTGAGGAATTCTCCATAAGTTCCATGCCTACCTTCTGGTTCATCTATGGGCTGTGACTGTTCTTCTTCTAGTAGATATCCCTCATCATCTAAGAGGATGGTGAGTGGACTTCTTGGTTTGGTTTGAACTTCATCTTCAGGTATAGCAGCTTTTTCATCAACAACAGTTTTAGTTTCTTCAGAATCTTCTGTAGGTACTATGGGTTGTAGTAGCTACTTTTGGTCTCCAAAGAGTGAATGCTTGCCTTTAATACTTGCTGAAAATACTTTATATTTAATCTCTTCTTCCATCTGCTCAGCTATTTTCTCAGTTTTGACCTCAAGCTTAGGTTTATGACCTAGCTTCTTCATCATCACAGTTCCTTGATCAGTTTGCCTCTTTGGCTGCTGTTCTTCCTTTTTGACATGAATACCAGACCAAAACAGAAAAAAGTCCCAAGTTCTTCCCTCATGCTGCAACACAGTACTAATGATTAGCTTGATCAATCCATGATGAAAAATTGACTGGGATGTGTGATCTTCATGCTGTTTTACCCTGCTGGACATTTTCTTCAAGCTCTTCAAAAAGAAGAAAGGAAAGTTCATTTTTGAGACTCCCACCATATGTTGAAGGAATCTAAAGTGATACTTGAATACATATCCATACCTACCCCCACAAGTCACATAACTCTGCAGTATCCTGATTGGCTCAAACCACTCTTTTCTGAAATTCTGAATAGGGATACCTTTATTCCAATCAGGAGTCACATTGGGTAACAGGTATCTCTGAGGTTCAAAGTCAAAAGGTAATTTCTTGAACCAAGGCTCACCCTCATTACTGATCCCAGTAGCCTCTGCAATTAGTTCTACAGTCAACTTGAATTTGAGAGCATCAAAGATGACCATATCATCTTTAAAACCCTGAGCAAATTTACAAGACACTTGTGCATTGTAGCCATCTATCTTCCTGAAGAAATTCAGCCAACCTGCCTGTTGGAACAACTCAGCACAATCAGGGAGCTGCTCAATCCAGGTTAAGTCAGTGGGCTCAGCCCTATTGATTTTACCACTTTTTCCACTCTTGCCCATCTTTTTTCCTTCAAAAACTAGAAGTTGTCTGGTTTTAGGGTTCAGAAGATATTTTATAAACTGGTTTCCTGCTTCTTCAAACTTCTTCACAATTTTCTGCACATTCCTGGACAAACCTGTTTATTTTAAAAAGTAAAGTAAAACTTCTCAACAGGAGGACAAATTCACATCACCGAGGGCTTCCATATTGCTTTGTCCTAACAATAGTAACTAGGTCTGTGTATAGGTTAACTGTCAGCATGATTCATGAACATCTCTGCACAATAAAGGTATTTTATGAATGAACTCTGTTGTCACTTTGAGATTGCTTGTAGACTGTTCATCTAACACTTATCTCTTTCAGCTCATCAAACTATTATTAAGCTTTCATCTACTATTAAAATCCCTGCAACTTCCATCAGTTTCCAAAACAAAAAACTTCCACACATATCAATCTAGGTCTTGCTGCAAATTGGTATTCGGTTTCCTCTGTATTGTTAAAGAAATTAGGTATTCTTCACATTATTCAACCAGCCAAGGGATTCTCCTCGAACCCTGTGTATCAATGCCAACCTCATTCTTCAAAACCATTGACTTTGCAAATGTGACAACAATTCACTGGCTTCTTAGTCTACTGAAGACCACCTGTGTGAGGGGTGAGTAAAACCAAAACATTCTGCAATATGTCTACATGATGCTTCCTGTAGCATTAGTCTCAAAAATGGAACTAGGTCTGCCAACAATCTTGATCAGTCAACTCATTAAACCCAATGTTTATCAGTATCAGAGCTTTTGGTGTGAATTTGAGGGCTTAAACATTAACACCTTTCACCTCAGATTATTTCGAACTTCAAAGACTGGATGCTTCAAACCTAAGGCTATTTTTCAGTGCTCTGTTTCAACAAAACTCCTCAAAATGACTCAAACAGCTATTTCTTTGGCTAAGATCTCATTTAAAAGCATACTCCATCCTCTCCATCAATCAATTTTATAAAAAGAACTCCACCGGAAAAAACCCTAAATTGATGGACACCTCTTGGTAACCGAGAGATACCTGCTTTATGCTCTGCAATATTTTATTTAAGTTTGATTCCGAGCTCTTAAATGCTTCTACTTGAGTGTACAGATGTCTTTCTATGATCACCTTGATTGGAGGTAACGAAATTGCAAAGCCCTAGTTTCCCGTCAGTCTTCAATAACTTGCTTCTATTTTGCAGCGACAGAATCCATTTTTTAAGCAGTTAAGTTTACTCCACGAACCTTCTTTTCCTCTGACAATGCATGTGAAAGGCAAATCATGCCACATTAGACCGATATTTACTGCTAACTGTCAAACCGACCCGCATTATTAGCAATGATGGCCATGATTTGTTTTACGACTTAAAACCACCTGGAATCATGTTAAAACTGAAGCTAACACGTATCAAACAGATCACCATATGATATTAGTCACCCACAAATTGAAATCATGACAAGAATTTGCTTGAAAATCAGAAAATAAGAGGGCCGTGATATTCTTGTAGCGCGCCCTTTGTAATTTTCCGCTCCAGCGCTACAAGAATATCCTTGGTGTTATTTTTTTGCTCCTTTTCATCTTTTTGATATTTTGTACGAGGTTTTAAAAGTTGCTTGAGTGTAGGTATGCTCAAAATATGCCTTATGAGTCCACCATTTGATAAAATAACTTTAAAAAACCCTTAATCAAAAACCAACCTATAGCTTAAAATTCAAAATTTCTAAAGCAATCTCAAAATTTCAAATAAACACTAGACAAGATTTTCCAAAAGGAGGGAAAAATCAAAATAAAGTAAATGAAAGCCTTGAAAGAAAATATCACTCAAACCAAAATTACCAAAAAATGAAGAAACAAAATTCTGACTTAACAGGCGGCATTTTAACTTCGTACTTCTGATTCTTGGTTAGCTTCCTGGGCTATGCACCAAGATAATAGGGAGGTATATACGTAGGGATATCCTCAGTAAAAAAACCTGTGCGAGTTGCTGACTCCACAACTCTTGAGCTCGATGGACCCGTATGCGCAACTTCCTCTATTGCCCTTGCAAACATTCTAGTCTACCTCTTCTTCGACATCAGGGAGCTAGGATTTTGTCCCTTCCTCTTCTTCTTTAGCACTGATGATGATCCTATCGACATACTTGCAACTTCTTCATCAATGGTTACTATGAGGACTGGTGTTTCCCTTTCACTTGAAATCTCCACCATGATTAGTTCACTATGCATGCCGCACCAATGCCCCACAATGATCAATAGTCGCTCACCTTCTCTTCACTTAGCAACTCACTCTGACTCTGCTCTACACCTCTGTAACTCTGCTCAATATTGCACAATGATGTCTTCCAACCACATCTAGCCCCTTCTTATAACAACAAGTCAATCCATAACCATCATGACCAAATCAACGCGATCCAGTTTACCTCATCATGTCCAAATCATGCATTAACTTCCCGAATGCGTCGTCGATCTTTTCTATCCAACAGTCGGATCCACCATTAATACGTGTGGCTTCAACAAGCATCGTCTGTTAACTGCTTTAATTGTCTACATTTATTGCTCATTTGACTATGTCATGACCCTATGACTGTCACGACAGAGCTTTCTAACTATGATAATGACTCCCCTACTTATGCATCCACTTCCTCTTGGTGCTCCATCCTTCTATCTTTCCATCCTACCTACCTACTCCTTTTTTTCTTTTTTTATTTATGCAGTGCCTTAGGCATCATGCAGTTTTGGGCCTGTCATATAGGGCTTCATCCTGCTACCATTCACTAGCGTTGGAAGCATCACTCCATCTAACTATTTCATTTGAACTGCACCTCCTGAAGTAATGGAATTAACAAGATATGGATATAACCAATGCATTTGTAACTTACCTGGATGCTTCATGAACTTGCCTTCATAAAACAACACCAAATATCCTTGCTGAAACAGTTTGTTCTTTATATGGCGATCGTTCCAAGCCTTCTATCAATCCTTTTCGATGCACTAGTGAAAACCTGCAACAAAGTGGTCTTCCTCGAGTTGCACCAATTGTTCTAAGCATTCTTCTAATGCTTCTTCATCATCCATGCTCGTTGTTTCTACAATGCATAAAATCGGAACAACGAAATCCATAGGAATGGCTACTTCTTTCCCATACACCAATTTGAACACTGTCTATCTCGTCAATATTTTGCAAGTGGTGTGATATTCCCATAAGACTATTGGAATCTTAAAATCCTAGTAATCATGGTTGGCACTACATACCTTTGTAAGCACATGCTCTAACAATTTGTTGAAGGCCTCCACTGCCCCATTCACCTATGGATGATACGGGGTACTCTTCTTATGTTGTATATGAATCTCCTCTATCAATGCACTGATTGTGCAATTGATGAAGTGACTCCTCTAGTCATTCATCAATATCCTTGGGCACCCAAATCAAGTCACAATGTTTTCAAACAGGAACCTTGTTGTTGTCACAGTGATGCAATTCATAATCGATGCGGCCTCCACCCATCTTGCCAAATAGTGTGTCGTTGTAGTGATATACCGCACACCAGTTCTCTTCCCAGGTGGGTTGATTGGTCCCACAAAGTCCACTGCCCATTTATCAAATGGTTGTAATGTCACCTAAGGTACCAGCAACATCTCATCCATCCTCGATGGTTTTCCAATTCATTGATAGACATAGCAAGTTCGTGCATAATCTTTCGCATCAGTATGAAGAGTGGGCCACCAAATCCCTACGCAAAGCACCTTCCACATAGTATCTCAACCTCCATAATGTCCACTAGTAAATCCTGCATGTGCTTCTTCCAATATCTGCCCTTGTTCATGCGGTAGGACACATCGCTGCAAAATATCATCCGATCCTAGTTTATATAGTTTTCTAGTGATCAATTGGAAATACAAGGCCTTAACCACCAACTGCTTCTTATGACTTGCAATAATTTCCTCTAGTGCAGTTCTTGTTGCCAAAAAGTGAATGATTTTATCATAATAATCATCAACCATATCAATTCTGAACAACTACGTAGCTGGTAGTACATCTTCAATGTTTGTTGTTTCCTCACCTATCTCAATTTGGGATAAATGATCAGGGCCAGCATTCAAGCGACTCAGCTTTACAATTATATCAAAATCAAACTCTTGGAAGAGAAGTATCCAGCGGCATATCCCCCCCCCCCAGCACACGATTATTGACTAGGTATTTCAAACTAGAATGGTCTGTAAACATCTTGAAACAACTGCCCAATAGGTAATGCCTAAACTTCTGTAGCGCATATACCATCACAAGACATTCCCTCTCTGTTGTCATATAGTTTTTCTCTACAGACGACAGCTTTCAACTAGTAAAAGAAATTAGGTGATCAAGATATCCTTATCCTGGTTGCGTGAGCACCACTCCCAACGCAACGGATGATGCATCCACATGAACATGCAACTCCTTTTTCCAATCAAGAAATATTATTTTTGGTGCAAAAGCCATCTTGGTCTTCAATGTATCAAAATTTTCTTGACACTCTTGATTCCATACAAATATAGCATCCTTCATGAACAATTTCTCCATAGGATTTGTGATCACAACATAACCTTATACGAACCTGTGATAATACCCTGTGTACCCCAATGTCACTCTAAGCATCTTCACATTTGCAGGTAGTGGCAAGCTCAAAATCAGTGCAATCTTTGCAGGGTCAACCAATAGTCCTTTCTTGCAAATGATGTGACCCAACAACATCCCAAAAGGTGTGCAAAAAATACACTTCTTTGAGTTCGGCACAATCTAATGCTGTTGACATCTTTCCAGCATCATTCGCATGTTCAGATGGTCTCTGATCAATCCATGAACTGTCCAGTCATCCATATAAACTTGCAAGAATTTCTAAATAAAATCCTTGAATGCAATGACAACAACCTGGGAAAATATCACAGGTGCATTCTTTAACCCAAAAGGAATCACAGTGTATTGAAACAAGCCCCATTTAGTAAAAAATGTTATTTTTTGTTGATCCTCTTTTGCAATCTTGATCTGGTGATAGCCAAAAAATCCATCCATGAAAGAATACATATCCTGACCGCCCTCTAGAACTTTATCGGTGAATGGTGTTGGAAATGGATCATGCATACATTCATCATTCAATTTTTTGTAGTTAACACAAATCCAAACCTCACCTGTCTTCTTATCTTGGACCACAATAGGACTTATCCATTCTGATTCTTCAACCGGCTCAATTATTCTAGCATCTAGTATCCTACTAAGAGCAACTTCCCCATCAGCAGTTGGATGGATGTAATCTTATGAAATATTATATGCATGATCCCATCCTCTGACAACTTCATCTTTCACTGGCTCAATATACCTTCTCCCTTCATTTGGATCCATTGGAGCGATGAATCTGATATCTTGATTCTCAAAGGTCATCACATGCTTCTTAAAATTGATCACTTCCATACTATCGTTGGCCCATCCAATCCCCAGCAATGCGGGATAAGACCCTCCTCCATCGACAACTTCATTCACATCAAAATTGGCATAGGTATTCATCCCTTCAACTTCCACTACAAGGTGCAGTACTCTCCTGATCGGCATTACTATGTCTTGGTTAGCCAGTCCCAGTTGCACAGGAGACCAACTCAACGTTGGGCTTCCCAATTTTGCCATGTCTGTCTCGTCAGAATATTAACATCTGAGCCTAGATCCTAGATTATTGAATCTACCTCATAGTCCCCAATCTGAATGTTCATGCCCATATCTTTCCTCATATTTTTCTTATGCAAGGATTTCACCATGGAGTCCTTTTTCCCCTTAGTCGATCGATGCAACATATTCTCAATCTTGGCAAGAGCATAGGGATCTCTTGCTAGTGACAAGCAACTCTCAAAGAAGTTCTGCAAGGTACCATGTTTTGGCAATGGTCCTGCTACCAATGTTGTATCAAAAGAAGTGAGACATTTCATAAATAGGTAACTTACCAGTATTCTTTTTTATCACATCACGCACTTCAAAAAATTTGTCTTTTTTCAGCATCAATGTCGAACTGCACCTTCTTCTTCCCAGCCTACCGAATTTTTGGATGCAGGCTATATTCTCTTGTCGTCACACCTCCGCGAGTGATGACTGTGATGTCATCATCCTACATCTTGGGTTTCACTGATATCGTTGCAACCATCGATCCTTGATCCTGGTTCAATGGAGGATTCACAAGTTGATTCACGTTCTAATTTGTATTCTGGTTCTTAATCGGAATTTGGTTATGGTTGTAATCTTGCAATTGGTTCTAGTTCTACACTTGATTCTTGTTTTGAAACCGATTTTGATTCTGTAACTAGTTCTGGTTTTGCAACTGAGGAACATTTCCTTCCTGCTGCCTCACGATCAGTTGTGGAAAGTTCTCAACAATGTGATCAATCGCAGTACAATATGTACATGTACACTGCAATTGTGGGCAATCTCTATGATAATTTCCCAATACACCACAATTATAACATTTCACTAGTCCACAACCTCGTCCTCCTCCTCAACCAAAGCGTCCACCTCATCCTCCTCGAAATCCTCCCCATAATCCTCCTTGTCGTTGATAATGCGGTTGATTAAATTGTTGTTCCAGGGGATTCAGTTGTTGCTGAACATACTGCACTGATTGAACATATTGCAAATGCCACTAAGACATCTGCATATGATTATACTACGGTTGTGGCACAAAATGTTGTTGCAGTTGCTGTGGTACAAGCTGCATCTGTAGTTGCGGCACGAATTGTGGTTGAGGTGGTGACTGTACCACATGCAGCTGCAGTTTCTATACCTATCCCTTCATATAGTACGATTCATATGTTTTTTCCTGAAGTAGGTCATAATAATGACAATATTTATCTTCATTGCCAACAGATCGACAAAATGTGCATTATAAGTTCATCGGTTTCGTCACCATCTTCTGCATGTATCCACAATATTCATGTCGATGCCCATATACTTAACAAATGCAACACCATGTTACACTGCCACAACTCAATGGGTTTAGTGCTCCTGACAGCAAGTATTTTTTGAAATATAGGAAATTATACTTGGTATGTCTTTCAATGTGACATAAAGTACACCAAACTTCTTTGCGGTGCTCTTTTCCTTTCTTGATATCTTGTAACTAGAGTGTCAAGTTTACTAGCTGTGTATGAATCTGGTTCATACCGGCTACATTTTCTCCAACCGGTGAAGCTTCTAATTTCATCGCAATCTCCAGAGCCTCGCTCTGTGTCACAATATTTTGTTGCATGAGTGACAGTCTGATATGAGTTAGCAACACTGTAATGAGCCATTCCTTATGTTGAATTTTGCTCATCTCAAAGATGACTCTTTCCATTAGTGTCTTAAAGATTTGATCAAAATCCCAAATAGACTCATTCGGATACTACTTAATTTCCTTCCTTTCTGTAATGTATTATGCTTCAGATTTTGGTTTTTTGAACTCTTCAATTAGTCCTTTCCTGACTTCATCCAATGTTTTTTCCAGAGACCCCATAGGAACTTGTACAAATTTCATGAACCAATCCAGTGCACGACCCCGAATAGTTGTCTCCATTTGTCCCTTCTTGACTTCATCATCCGCAGTTTTGCTGAAAGTCCATACTACCTCACACATGAACCAATATTGTTCTTGATCCTTAGTCTTGTTCCCATGGAACAAAGGTAATTTCGCCTCATCGCCTGCCATTCTTAGCCTTATTCCTACAAATTTTAATCTACTACTACTATTAGAGTGTTGCTAGCACGTTGGACATGTCGGTGTTGAACTTGCATTTCTTCCTAATTGTGATGTAGTGCTCGGAGCTGTCAATACGTTGTTTCTAGGGGTTGATATTACCTCTACCCTGGGCATAGTATGTTCATCCTCATCGTCGTTGTAGGTTTTCTTTGTCCCATGTGGTCTTGCATTTTGATCGCAGTAGGACCTTATCCTATGCTCTGCCTCTTCTCTTATCAAACCCTTACTCCTCCTCTCGTGAGACCACTCTCTTCCTTGGCTTCCCTCACAGTCTCATCATAAATTGCACCCATCTACCCCATATCATTCCATTCGTCTCCCCCATATCTTCACGGTATCCACTTCCCCTACACACCAAAGTTCTAGTACTGAAGGTGCATTTTAAATATGCCCTTTTCACAGATGAGCATCTTAATGGATAATTGCAATGACAAAAGGAACCTACCTCGTGGCACATTGAAGAACTCATGTTTTGATTCCCTATAGTATTTTTTGGTATCGACCACGAACTCGATGATACAGCCCTCCAAAATACTATCGAGCCAAACTTCAACATCTCGCGATGCTCTATTGTCAACCTCCTACAATTCCTGGATCAATTCTGGCATCCAGGAAGTTGGCTCACCTCCTGGGAAATTTGTCTTGCGATAGGTCAACCGTGCCAACCACTCATACAAGATGATCAAGAATTCAAAGAAAAAATACTTGTGTGGACCGTCGTGTATGTACCTTTCCAACCACTTATTTGTCATCAGTCCAAGGTTTTGATTTTCTTTATCAGCAAACTCTCGTAGCTTCTACTCGAACCAGTATTGAATTTTCAGTTTCATTGGATGCCACAACATGTCCTCCCTTCATCCGTACTAAGGTCCCGACAATAGAACCATTTGTTGACACAAACTCAATCAACAAAACCAATCGATAGGGGTTCCCACTCTATCGACACTCAAACCACTGTAATCTCACTAAGCACTGGCCCAGACAGGTTTGACCCTGCCCAGCAACACCCGCAGAGTGGATGAATTCTCACCTAAGATGTTCAAGGGAGAGCTAAAGGAACCAAGTTTCCACAGAATAACAGAGGACAACGTGCATCTACTTATGAACTTACCACAACATTAACAAATCTGATCCTTCAACTCATGCATTAACAGAACCATATCATTATTCAACAAATCACATCAATAAATCAAAACTGCCATAAACATGTCGATGTGCAAACAGATCTAATAGAATAACATTTTTAAAGCAGGGAAACATTGCATCATTTATAGATCCATGTTGCGGATACACATTGCATTCATAATTGAGTCGCAGAAAACAGGAAAACAGGAAAACAAAAAATAACACAATGATTCATCTCAATTTATGTCGTGTCATTTTAACTTCTCCCCAAAATCACAGATTCTCCAAAACAGTTCACGGATCAACATATCTCAAATAATTAGCAAAGCACAATCATACAAAGGGTGATTCAAAGATTTCTCAAAAAGTTCTCTCCAAATATTATCAAAAGGTTTCTTAACACTTGCAATTCTACATCTACTTACAGGCTTGTGCCTTTCCATTTAAGGTCCACTTAACTAACTTTATAACTAACTCTTAACAGATTCTACAAAATATGAACACAGTCTTCATAATGCGTTCCAAAACTAAAAAAGATGATACAAAATACATAAAATATTCTAATCTCTGACTTACGCAGTGTCTTTGAGCTTGCGCAGTATTCGCGATGTTACGCAACTACCTTATTCCAAAACCGCTTGCCAACAACCATGGTCAAACATGGTTAATGATGATTCACAATGGTCAATCAGAATTTCTCATCCTTATTCAACCATGTTTAAACATAGTCAATGATGGTCAACTGACTAAATCCAACCATAGTATCCTATTGTGTAAACATTATGGAGCATATTCAACCAAAACAACGCATGGTTAATGATTATCAATTATGGTCAACCATGGCCAAATAGGAGTCGATGATACTCAAACAGAATTAACCATGGTTAATAATGGTCAAACTTAGTCATCCATGGAAACACTTAGTCACCTATGGTTAGCGATGGTTAAACATAGTCAAACATGGTAAGCCATGTGTAGTTCTCTTCTATCAGGAAGTGCACTAACCTTATTCTATTCAAATCCTATCTACCACAACTTGTTTGATCTTAGTTTAATGTTTAATACAACTATGTTTTCTAAAATACGATATGGTTTGGTATGTTTATTGTCTCTATTTTTTTGTTACTGTTGTATCTATTCTTCCATTTCATTATTATAAATTTCAATAAGTATAGCTTACAATAAACTAAGTATTTTACATATGTAGATCCAATTCACTTTTCATATTTCATAAACTAGCTTATTTTCAAATTAAATAATCAACCAAAATTTCACAAGTAGAATACTTGCTTTCTGTAGGGATGTAGGTAGTTCCCGTAGCTCCCATGTCTTTATCCCATAGCTCATTTTCACCAAGCCTTAGTAACAAAAATCATAAACCACTGTGTTGACTACCTTATCATGTTGTCCCTAGGAAACCAATAGGTTTCCTAGCCCCCAAACCCACAATCTGATAATTCCAAGAGCATCTTTCCTTAGTTCAAAATCCTTCGATCAATAGTCCAGTTACACAGAATGATTTATTTGAATTTACCAGCTCCTCAAAGCTTCGAGTTGTCCCCCTCCTTGGTATTTCTCCTTTAAAAAATACTAAGTCTAATCCTCCAAATGAAAACCAGGAACCTCTAACTTCTCAATGAGACCTTTCCTAAATACCATTTTTCTCCTTCTTTCTTCATTCTTACTAGACCACCCTAAACTTAATGTTTTGGGATTATAAATCATTAATATCCTTACACTATTCAAGGTAAAATAATGATCAAATATGGTTATCTAATTCATGGTTCTCTTGAGCAGTTACATAATTTAATGCTAATTATGTTGGTACTCCTTGAGTTGACTTTTATTATTTATTTATTCAAAGAATGATCATTACTTGTTTTTTTCGAGACTATTCATTCAATGAGACTTCAATCCACTGCTTCAATTTTTTAAATGTTTAGGATAACATAATAATTATCAATGCTTGACTGTTCATAAAGATGATGTGTACATATCTTTATTATTCAATCTAAATCAGATTTGATCATAAATCTTTTGTTTACAAATAAGATTAAATAATTATATCAACTCGATAATATAGTAATATTTTAATCACACTATCATGTCCCATTTGTTTAAACAACTAATAATAATATTTATTGTTAACCAAACATGTAAAACAATCGAGACAATTAAATAATTTATTCAAACATAATCAATGAAGCTTATGTGTATCCAACAATGGTTATTATAATAATAAGAGTATTGATAATAATAATAATTATTATTATTATTATTATTATTATTATTATTATTATTGTTGTTGTTGTTATTGTTTAAAATATAACTATGATTGTTATAAATATAATATTAATAGCTTCTAAACAAACACTTTCAACAATTGAAATAGAATGATAGTCATGCTAAACATAACAATGTTATTGGTATAAATCTAACAACAACTATGTTGATCACAATAACTCTCTTATGACAATTCTATCTTGACAACAACAATTAATTACCAATGCATCACTCCTACGTAGCTAATGCATAAACTAATTAACTTGTTTATACATATCCACATGACTTAAAAAATCATTATCCAACCTTTATTAATGAATGAATGACTCTCATATAGAACAACATCACAATCATTTCGCATGTTAAGCAATTATCATATAAATACTATTGTACATGTGCAAGGTGTGCATGAGTGGCCATCATAGACAAATATCATACATGTACTATAAGAAAACATCATTTCTCCTATGCATATTTACTAACTTACAAGATCATAATCATTTGTGGAGACTGAACAATCACACATACAACATAATAATTGAGCATCATCAATCATTTAACATTTAACCAATCAAGTTATAACATCTTTATATTTTAGATTCACAATAGCTAATTAATCAATTATTCTCAAGGAAGGATTACCTACTACCGCTAACTTGGTCACATAGACCCCCAACCCCCAAACAGTACTAGATAACATATCCTCCCATCCTATCCCATTTTTTCATTGTCCTTAGCCCTCCTATGCTAGCAAAGATGTGGTGTCGAATTCACCAAACTGAACACATATTGAACCTGAGAGCAGTAGCATCGGTTAAATAGTGGAACTAACCTCACACAATAGGAATCTTACCATCATCATCACACGTATGGGTAAGCGCGACTCAGCATAACCCTTCCACGATGTCAGGTATTATAAAACATAGGGTGGGGAAAGCCTCCATCCCTCTTAACATACTAGGTCTATACCTTGTCAAAATCATGTTGTGTTGCTATGGATATTATCAGAATGTGTCGTCATATCATCAATTTGGTTAATAAGGTTTCATGCATAAGAAAGTACTAATCCACACATCATATTAAGTACCTGACTATCAATTAGTCCCTGTGTCATGTGCGTTAGTATTTCCAAAAACATAGATTTATAACAAATATTTCCATTTGATCATCATTGGTCATCATCATCATCCATTAATAGTACAATTGATTACATGCATGGATGACATTTAATAATTCAGTAGACCATATCATAAAAAAAGCGGTATCCATATACCACATTATATATTTCACATATTATCTATGGAAAGAATATTAAACATATAACTGTCATTACTGAACAACATAAACAGTTATCATAAAACATGGTAATATGAGATAATCAGGTCCATCATGTCACAAAATATAATTTTCTCAGTTGAGATAAGTCCAATAGATAGTAAGAAAACAAAATATTGCATGTTCAACTGATAAGGATGTTTTAATCAAAATGAGGGGCATTACATACACCCACCCTTTGGGAAACTTCGTCTCAAAGTTATGGTCAAAATAATGAAGGATAATCTTCACACATGATATCTGTGTCCTCCGAGGTAGTAGATACTAGCCTATACTTGTCCCTCTAGACATTTGTGCAGTTAGTAGATAGGTGATATTTAAATTTTACTTATTTTATTCTATGTGGTGTGTTCTTATATTTCATTCTAATTTATATCATTTCATTTGCATTTAATGTAAGAACGCATGTTTATTTATTAGTTTCACATTCCTGGACATAATTTAAATATGTATCCACATACTAAAGAAAATTATTCATAAATGAAATAACATGACTCAAGCCAACAATTTATATAACTTTTCATGTATATAGGTAGCTTGAAAAAAAATCATCACAAACCTTGTTGACCGAGGAAATTATTAAATTGAGCACATAGATCTGTGGACAAACATACAACTCACAAGATAGATCACACAATTTACTCAGTTATTCAAGGAAAAATAGCCACATGCAATTTGAATCCAATGAGGAAATTCGAATTGATTAGACTCTACTTGACTATAGGTAACTAAGACCTTGTCTAAATCATTATCAAAGGACTCAATAGTTAATTGACCTTGTCTAAATCATTATCGGAGTTCATCGGAGTTCTAAAACACAACTCAAGTGTCTAATTTAAAGTTAACTAAGGCTAACTGACTGTGGTAGGTGAGGAATGCAATTGATGGCCTCTTGTTTTGCTTGTTTACTGCCCTATTTCTAGTTCAAATTTATAAGGAATCAAACATTTTTTACTCCATCTTGTTATATATTTTATGTTCAAATATATATATTTCAAGGACTATATCCCAAGGTTCTTAAAACAGGTAATTTTTGGTATTTTTATTATTTTGTTTATCATTTTGATGGATTTCAATTTATAGTTAAAAACTCTAACTTATGATTAAAAATGTTGATCCTTTGTCAAAGTCTTGTTTCCCACACAATTACTTTCTTTTCCTAGTGGCTCGATCCCGCACTTGTTCCGGCACTCACTAAGCATGTATCAATTGGTTCAAATATCTGGGGGATTTGTTTGCCTAAAATAACATATGAGTTCTGCATTCAATTGCTTCCATATTGACCATGAGCTACCTATTCCCGTTATGCAGCCTTGCTCTGTCCAAGAATTGTGGGCCCTATTCTTCAACAATGCATGGGTTCCAGGCTATTTGATCGTTGGTTTGCAAAGGATCCAAATAAAATCTGATTTTTTGACCTATTTTCTTGCATTGGATCAGTTGTTAGTTGTTTTCATTCTCGTGGATAAGCGTAGATCTTTTGGGTAGGGTCGACCCTTTTTAGTGGTCGACTAATGATGTAATTCAAGCTCTAAATATGTATGTGAAACCTTAAAAGAACAGGATATGATATACTATAAAAACTCTGATTTCAAGTTGTTGATTTACTATTGTGTCTTTCTTTAAACCTTCAGTTTCAAATTTAGAAGTGTTGGAGGCAGGGCCCACCTTCAACCTTTGTTACAGATGCGTAGTTATATTTTCTTCTTATTATTGTAATCAAACTCATATATCATTTCTTCCTGATATTGTGTTTTTATATATATGTATACCTATAGTTTTATAAATGAATAAGCAGGATTTACAAGACTCATGATTGGGGATATATATATGCTTGTGTTGGATTTGTTTATATTACTGAATGTGTGTGGATAGGCTTGTTTATGTTACTGAGCATGTATAGACAGAATATTTAATTCATGATTAATCTCAGCTTTATTTGCATATTTAATTTGGTGAATTGTGGATTTGAGAGAAATAGGAAGAGTCGTTAAATATGTTGGATCTGAATTTCTTCTTCTTTTGTTTCCCGTAGCTAGATCATGTTGTAGGATTCAGTAATTGAATGATTGAACCTTTGGCCAGAGTCTGTAGGTTAGCATTTTCAGACTTTTTGTATAAGAGATTTAGAATATGTATTGTTCTTCAAATATTGTGAGGAATTTGGATGAAATTAGAAAGAGAGAGTTTGCAGCCTGTTAATATTTGAAACCGTGTATTTTCTAGTGTGTTTTGATTTCTTTTATTCATTTTCTCATTCATTATTAGCCATAGATTGATTTTGGATGAATGATAGACCTCTTGGTTTGATTGAATTGAGTTGAAACGTAGATAAGTTAAAACCCTATCTTTTAGCTCTGTCTGAATATTCTTTTCTAATTCACTTTTATAAGCATATAGTTCAAGCAGTGTTGTTTCTTTTATTAGTGAATAGGTAAATTCATTTTAGTAATTATTTTGTAAATGACAGTGTTGGTGTGAAGTAGAGTTCGTAGTCTTAAAGGTAATAAAATTCTAATTCCTGTAGAAGAGCTATTGTACTTGAAACAGATTCCTTTTTGATGATGGAGCAGTTTTTATAAAGCAGAGTTTTTATGTTGGAATTGTTTGAAACATTAAAGATTGACTAAATAGCATTTATTTTGTAGGTAAGTTTGAGATTTGAGATCTCTTTTGACAGTAGAATCTCTTTTAAAGATTGGAACACTTGATTGCTTAGTTGCTTTGATTCTAAGAGTTAGAAAATTAAAGGCAAATTTGTTATTGGCATCTCGAGATTTTGGAAAATAGATTAAAAGCTAGTATGTTTTGAAATTGATTTAGGTTTCATTAATTGAACTTGGTAAACTTAAATTTTTCCTATTTGGATTGTAAACAGCAATTAGAGATTGGTTCTTTTCCTAGATTAGACTTGACAGATTTTGATCTTTGTTGCTCAAGAAAATAGTTAGTTTTATGAACTATGTTATTTGTCTTTGCATGAGAGTAGATTAAAGTCACCCTAGGAATTAGCTTTAAACTATCTTACCCCGCACATATAGTGTAGTAACTCGAAGCTTACGTATTCCGGTCGATAATTAAATTTAAGGTAAATTAATTGATTATATTTTACCCAACATTTTGGCGCCGTTGTCAGGGCGTTGCTCCAAGGTAAGCTGGTATTTTGCTTGTTTTCTATTGATTTGTTGGTTGTTTATTTTTGGTGTGATTAGTTTTTGCAGATTGGAGGAGAAGGGGCAGTAAGGAAAGAGGTAAGAACCTGCGCCTCTGTTATAACAAGTTCCTTCAAACCCATATGTAGCGTAGGTGTTTTGATTTGATTTGTTAATTAGAATTTTTGTTATTTACAATTAATCTTTTATGAGACCTAGAGATAGTAGAGGTAGATACGTTAAAATCCATTCAGATATTTTTTGGAAACAAAACCCCACCACTAACTAACCCTAGGGATAGGTATACAGGAAAGGAGACAGAAGGAAATGGCACCCAAAAATCTGTTGAATTAAAAACAAGATTAGAGGAAACTGAGATCCCTCAAGGTGAACTGTTACACTCTATGGAGATACCACAAACTCTTCAAACTTCACCAATAAAGGAAGACCCCAATTTGGTTGACATTGTGGACATGGAAAAAGTGAATGCCCTTTTTGGTCATACACAAAATTTGGTGATTTCTCAAGTAGAATCTACCACAAATTCTCCTTTTCAACAACAGCCTAGGAGAGAACATTGGGATTTCATCCCATCCCCAAAGAGAGATAGGTTAGGTGTCAATTGGTTTAGGAATCCTCTTGTTATGAGTGACCAGGAAATAGGACACCATATGGAAAGTGAGGGAGAACATGAGGGACGAACAGAAACAACTTTTGGCTTCCCCATTTTGGATCTTACACATGATGTCAATATGAAAAATATCCCATCATCTTCGTTACCTAATTTCTACGATAAAAGTACTGAAGATCCGGATACTTTTTTGTTTGAATTTGACATCTTGTGTATGAGCTATAACTATTTACATGACGCATAAAAGTTAAAATTGTTTCCCTCCACCTTTAAAGAATCTGCACTTAGATGGTTTATGGGTCTGGGAGAATCCACTATTCGAAGTTGGGATGAGATGAAGAGTGTCTTCCTTAAGAAATACCGAGACTACTGTGGGCCTAAAGACTCACAAAATGATATCTTTAAAATGCAACAGCATGAAGACAAGAGTCTTGAGGATTTTCTTGAACACTTTAGCTTTGTACTGCAAAAGTCTAAGTATAATACTCTACAAGAAGATGCAGTCAGAACTCCTTTTCTAAAAGGGATTTTGGAAGAGTATGCGGAAATCCTCAACCTTATGGCATCAAGAGATGTGTCCCATAAATCATTTGAAGAAATTACTGAATTATGTAGGAAATATTCTGGAAGTAGAGCCAAGGCTGGAAGAAATGTGAGGGAGGGTCCTTCTCGCACTTCTAGAATAGCAGGAACTAGTGGGGTCACAAGAACAGAATTAGGGAACTTGTTGGAAAATTTTAAAACTGATATTTTAGGTACCTTGAGTTCTCAATTCAATGTGTTGAAAACTAAAAGGTGGCAAGAAGAAGAGGACATTGTAGCACTACACATATTCTGTCCTAAATGCAGAAAAAGACACCCTCTTAAAGAGTGTCCCCTTAATATTATTTCAACTTGTGCTATTTGTTATGACAAACACCCTACTGATAATTGTCCTTCGTTACCAGAATTGCAAGCCCTTTATAAGATTAATAATGAACCCATGGATCAATCGTATGCATCAAAAAGGCCATAGCATCCTAGACCCCAAAACATGTACCCAGAGCCTACTTTTCAAAACCCTACATATTACAACCCAATCCAACAACCTCAGCAGCCTTGGAGTCCACAAATGGGGCAAAATTGGCCATATCATCCTACTCAAACCCAACCATGGCAGCAAGGCTGGCGAGGACAGTCTTATGGAGGAACTCAGCCAACAGCTCCATTACATACTGCTCCTAGTTGCTCTCCATTTCCACCCAATGTGTAACAGTTATTACCTGGTTTTACACCACCTGCACTTCCTCCTATACCCCCAGTTCCACAATAGTATCAGAATCCAAACCCCCCTTGACCCACATTGTTGCCTGCTCAACCTATACCGAATCCTAATTATAGACCATCCTAGCCTCTTCATAATGCTGAAATGAAAATGGCCCCAACTTATGTGATTCATTCAGCTCCTATAAAAGAAATACAATTAAGGTCTAGGAAAAATTTAAATAAAACCCCTCCAGCAGTGATTATTGAAGAAGAATGTGGAGAAGAAACTGCTAAAAAAGAAGTTCAAGAGGAGGAAGAGGTTCCAAATGCATTAGAAAACACTCAAGTACCTAGAACTCAAATTTCTCAATCGACTGCACAGCCACAATTGAATAATGATCCTCCTTATCCAGAAAGGTTATTAATAGAGAAACCTATAGTTCATTCGCAATTTGATCTTGAGAATGAGTTAAGAAATGTTTGTATTTGAATTCCATTACTCCAAGCCATTAGAGATGTTCCTATTTATTCAAAGATGGTAAGAGAGTTATGTTTGAAGAAGCCTGGTCGAAAACAAAAAGATTCTCCAACAATACATGTTATAGGCCAGCTGTCTTATTATATTTTAGACCATCCCTTACTTCCAAAGTTTGCAAACCTTGGGAACCCAGTTGTAACTATTTGTATTAATGAGATTCCCATAGGAAACACTCTAGTTGACTTGGGGGCAGCAATCAATGTTATGTCTATGACCACCTTGCAGAAATTACAATTGTATAATCTCCTCAGACCTACTCCTACCATTTTGGAATTGGCTGATAGTAGTGCAGTTAAACCTGTAGGGGCATTGGATGACATTACAGTCATTGTAGCTTCTTGGGAGTATCTAGTGGATTTCCTGGTACTCCAAACCAAAGATCCAATTAAGGAACACCCTGTTATATTAGGTAGACCCTGGTTAGCAACTGCTAATGCTTTCATAGGATGTAGAGAGGGTATTTTAACTATATCAAATGGTACTTCTCTACAGAACCTTATCATTTATTCACCAGCTCAACCTGTAATAGAAAACATGTTATGGTTAGAAAGTCCTTATGGAGATGAGGATGTCGAACAGCCTTTACTATCCATCAGTCAAACTAGGGGACTGGAAGACCAAACTGAAGATGATATTTTAGATCAATTTATTTCAGCCACTACTGGCGTTGATTTTCCCCAGTCCTTTTCTGACTTGGATTATGCTTTCACTAAAAATTTCCAAGAAAAGTATGACCCTTCAACTATCTCATCATCCATAATTTTATTTATAGATGAGAAATTTGGAGCTTTAACCATACCAATGGAGATCAGTCCTAGAAGGTCTTTAATTATTAATGCAAAATTGACTCAAGACCAACAAAGTCAGTTAGTCCAATTACTGGAAGCACAATCTGGAGCATTTTCTTGGACTTATACTGATATGAAGGAATTCACCCTGACACATGTATCCATCATATTTACACTCAGGAGAACATTAGTCCTGTAAGGCAACCACAGAGGAGAATGAATCCTACTCTTAAAGATATTGTAAAAGATGAGTTACAAAAATTACTTGATGCAGATTTTATTTATCCCATTTCTGATAGTAAATGGGTATCTCCTTTCGTGATTGTCCCAAAGAAGGGAGGTAAATGGAGAATATGCTTCGATTTTTGGGAACTGAATAAAGCAACCCTAAGAGACTATTTTCCTCTTCCCTTTATAGATCAAGTCTTGGACACTTTGTCCAGGAAATGGTATTTTTCTTTTCTTGAAGGATAAAGTGGATACAATCAAATTAGAATAGCGCTTGAAGACCAAGATAAAACTACTTTCACTTGTCCATGGGGAACATACGCTTACAAGGTGTTACCATTTGGATTGTGTAACGCCCCTGCTACTTTCCAAAGGGCAGTGCTAGGAATTCTAGCTGACTTGGTTCATGATTGTGTGGAAAGATATATGGACGATTTTACAGTATATGGTAATGATTTCAAAGAAGCCTTAGAAAACTTAGAAAAAGTCTTAATTAGGTGCCAAAAAACAAACCTTGCCTTAAGTCATGAAAAGTGCAAAATGATGTTAACTGAGGGCATTGTGTTAGGACATCATATCTCGTCAGAAGGTATCAAGGTAGATCCAGCAAAGGTTGAAATCATTACCAGTTTACCTCAACCAACTACAAAAAAGGAAGTTAGAATTTTTCTGGGACATGCGAGTTACTACCGTAGGTTTATTGCCAACTATACTAAGATAGCAGCCCCACTTTTCAAGTTGTTAGCCAAAGACACTGATTTTTGTTGGGATCAACATTGTCAGGCAGCTTTTGACACTTTAAAATAAGAATTGTCTTCAACACCAGTTTTGAGAGGACCAAACTGGTCTTTGCCCTTTCATATACAAACTGATGTTTCTGATACTGTCCTAGGGGGAATGCTTGGACAAAAAGAAAATCAATTGTATTATGCTATTTATTTTATCAGTAAAAATTTAACACCAGCAAAACTAAATTATACAGTGACTGAAAAAGAATTTTTAGCAGTAGTTCATGCTATTAATAAATTTCGACATTACAGTACTAGCTATGATGTTTTTTTTCACACTGATCATTCTGCTATTAGATTTTTTATGAATAAACCTATAACTAGTGGCAGATTTACTAGATGGCTTATTTTTCTACGGGAATTTAACATTACTATAATCGATAAACCAGGAAAGGAAAATATGGTTGCATATTTTCTTTCACGATTGACTCATAATGATGATAATGTTCCTGTAGATAATACTTTTCATGATGAACATTTGTTTGTTGTCTCTATTAAAATACCATGGTTTGCAGACATAGCCAATTATTTAGTTATAGGAAAAGTACCTACTCATCTGTCATCATATGAAAAACGAAGGATCATACAACAAAGTGCCAACTATTCATGGGTAGGTAATGATCTCTTCCACACTGGTCCAAATTTGATTATCAGAAAATGTGTAAGAGAAGATGAGATGTATGATATCCTCCAAGCCTGTCATGATGGGCCCTGTGGAGGACATTTTTCAAACAAGCGGACAGCATACAAGGTGTTACATCAAGGTTATTACTAGCCCACACTTTTCAAAGATGCTGCAAAATATGTACAGGGTTGTGATAGCTGTCAATGGATGGGGAGACCCACTGCTGCTGATGAAATGCCTTTACAAACCCAGGTACAGATTGAACCCTTTGAAAAGTGGGGATTGGACTTTGTTGGACCAATCTCACCAATGTCACGAAAAAATGGTATATATTAGTCTGTACTAACTATGTGACTAAATGGGTAGAAGCAAAAGCTCTGCTAAGGGCCACTGAGAAATCAGTCATAGAGCTTATTTATGAAGAAATTTTTACTCGCTTTGGGATACCTCGTGAAATTGTGACTGACAATGGATCACATTTTGTCTCTAAATCAATGAAAGAACTGACAGAGTAGTATGGGATTAAACACTATAAATCCTCTCCTTACCACCCCCAAGAAAATGGTCAGGTGGAGTCAACAAACAAAGTGTTAGAATCCATTTTGACCAAAACTGTGCAAATGCATCATAAGGACTGGGCAGGTAGGCTTCCGAAGGCACTGTGGGCTTATAGGACTACGTGGAGAAATACCATAGGGCATGCTCCATATAAGCTTGTTTATGGGAAATAGGTTTTTCTCCCTATAGAATTTCAAGTGAAAACCTTCTGTACTGCTGCACAATTGAGCCTGAATTTGGATGAATCCCAGGAACAGAGATTGATGCAGTTAAATGAACTTGATGAAATTAGACAAGATGTTGTCCAACGAAATGCTTTAATCCAGAATCAAAGGACTAAATGGCATGGAAATTTTTTGAAGCGGAAAACTTTTCAAGAAGGTGATTGGGCCTTGTTGTTTGACTCAATATTTAAACACTTCAAAGGTAAACTTACAACTAGGTGGATGGGGCCATATGAAATTGTGACTTTTTTTTATAATGGCTCTGTCAAAATAAGAACAATTGATGATGAACAAGTTACATTTGTGGTAAATTGACATCAGTTGAAGGTATACCATAAAACTCTTTCTAAGCAGGAATTCATTTGTAATATGACTCAGCAATCCGCAGCCATACTGCCTCACAACTAGCTGAACAAGCTGCGACATACTCTGCTTCAGCCGTACTCAGTGCCACATAGGATTGCTTCTTGCTAAACCAAGAGATCACACCTGATCCCATACTGAAGCAACATCCCGAAGTACTCTTCCTGTCGATGGCACTGCCTGCCCAATGTGAATCAACATAACCTTCCAGGTTAATCTTCTGATTCGCATCGTACTTGAGCCCATAATCAATTGTACCCTTCAGGTACCTCAGAATATGCTTTGCGGCAGTCAAGTGAACAATTCTCGGATCTGTCAGGTACTGGCTCAAGGTGTTCTCAGCAAAGAAGATATCTGGTCTTGTGTTCGTCAGGTACATCAATGACCCAATCATCTGACGATACATCGTAGCATCAACCGACTCTGACGAAGCATCACTCAATAGCTTCAGGTTCGATGCCATAGGTGTGGCCATCGCCTTGCAGTCCATCATCCCGAACCTCTTCAGGATCTCTACTGCATACTTCCCTTGTCCAAGGAAGATCCCATCTGTACTCTGCCACACCTCCATACCTAGAACAGTAGTGCATTGACACATAACAGGAGCATCACTGGTCTTCCACCTTCAACTTTGGATAAAAGGTTGGAATCTGCTTTACTCTCAGTAAAGCCTAGAATCATCAGTAATCTGCCCATCCTGTCGTACCATGTCGAACCTCAGCATCTTCTGCAATCACTCCCTTTGAAGCGGAGCATCATACTCCCTCTATCTTCCATACTCTATGCACTGAAACATTCTGTACTGGAGTGACAAGTAGTATCCATCTAGGATCATTGGATATTAAGATCCTCTATCTTGAACTTCTTCAAAAGTTCATCTTGCACCCATCTGTGAGCTTGTCATCCTCTATCAACCTTGTAGCAAAGGTTAAGATATTCATCAAGCTCAGCATGTATGTGTTATCCCATGGGTGTCTTCTGAACTCGTACAAGGCCTTCTTTCATTTGCACACATGATTATGCATGTCATGTGACTTCACTTCTATTAGCTGTAAATGTTTCTTTGTAGACTATGCCTTCTCTTCATGAGAAGCCTCATGCTACAAATCTTGCTTTGTATCCCATGATGTTTCCATCTACTACATGATGGAACTATGAACTTCTATTCAGATCTCGATACTATGCCCAGACATCATTCTTCTTGAACTGATCTTCCCTTTCTTCTTGGTGGCTGGAAGGTTCTGCATCAATGATGTCACTGCACTCGTTATATTATTCTTTGTCTTTGAACTGTCGTCACTTGTTCTTCGGAACAAGTCTTCATTCTTCTTTGCTTGTAGGCGATTATGTATGCGATCTTTCCTATAAGTCAAATGCAATTGTATGGTTAGAAACATTTCATAAGGAATATTTATACTGGCAAACACTTATGCATAAATATATGATCATGCAACTACTTTAGCCAATACAACATTCATCCATATCTCATTGAAACTTTCTAGATGCCTTCCATCTCTACCAGGACAACATTGAGATTGTGCACTAATCCAATATGTCAGCAAAGAGGTTTCATTCTAGATAAGTAGCAATGGAGAATTTGTATAGCCCCATGAGCTACTTACCCATCACGTGCATATTAGTAGTATTTTGTCATTAATGCAAACATCCTATCATGCATAATACAATAACTGAATATAAACAAATGCATAATAAAATAATGAAATGACAATTGAATACATATCTTTATTTGTTTCGAGGGTAGACTCCTTCTTGAGCCTTCAGCTTCATCGTCTTCTTCATTCATAATAGCATCGTTTCTTATCCAAAATCTAAGGTGGATAAGAAGTTCTTCAAGAGTTGAGTTCTTCATATTCCTCATTGCTTGAGGGATATTATTTGGATGGAAAGAGCTTGATCTACAGTTGCTCCCACCTTCTCTTCTTGAGCTTCTTCTTCTTGTGAGTTCTCTTTCTAGAGTCTATTGAAAGTAATCACTTCCTTCTAGCACACATTCCTCA